>CM065697.1:39214123-39216623 GCA_017654935.2 Phymorhynchus buccinoides
TTTTTTCAGTCTTGCCTTTATTATGCAGATTGAGTATTCATCCTCTATCGTTTGCTGTATTAACACTAATTTTAATCATTTACATAGTTTATTGATTCAATAATAGTAGAAGATAAAGGCAAGGATGGACAAACGGCAATGAACCAGGGACTGTGACAAATGCTCCGCGGCTGGTTGTGTGTAATACAATACCGTTGGGGTCATATTAGGATAATGGCATTATCATGACTGCGATTAAATATCAAAACTAATGTAGCTGGAAGAGGTTCATAAATGTGTACAGCTAATGTTTGGTAACGAAAGGCTAGTGTGAAAATGCGGGGAGAGATGAGATCTTTACCAAAAAAGGAAAGAAAAAGAAAATCGTTGTCATAACATCAACTTGTTTCTAACACAGAGAGAGAGAGAGAGAGAGGGAGAGAGAGAGGGAGAGAGAGAGAGAGAGAGAGAGAGAGAGCGAGAGAGAGAGAGAGAGAGAGAGAGGAGAGAGAGAGAGAGAGAAGAACTGAGGAAGGATTGGATAATTGATCAGGACTAAAAGTATGTATTAGTGTATTAGGAAAAAAACACTATATAAAATTACAATGATTATGATGTGTATGTGTGTGTGTGTGTGTGTGTGTGTGTGTGTGTGTGTGTGCGTGCGTGTGCGTGCGTGCGTGTGTGCGTGCATGCGTGCGTGCGTGCGTGCGTGCATGCGTGCGTGCGTGTGTGTGCGCGCGCGTGTGTGTGCGCGTGTGCGTACGTGCGTGTGTGTGTGTGTCTGCGTGCGTACGTGCGACGTGTGTGTGTGTGTGTGCGTGTGTGTCGTGCGCGCGCGCGCGTGCGCTGCTATCATGTAGGGGCCTATGTGTGAACTTCTTTATGTTTGCATATTATGTCAAGATAGAGATCGCGAAGAATTCATGGTAGAATCGGCGATTCTACTAGGGGAAGACGGGGTAAAAAAGCGCATGGGCGGGGAAGAAGCCCACCCCAATTATCTCATGAAATAAATAAAATTTCAGTCAAATTTGCCCATGAGACGAATGCTAGACATTAACGCTCGTCTCATGGGCAAAATGAGACCGAAATTTGCTTCATTTCATGAGATAATTGGGGTGGGCTTCTTACCCGCCCATGCGCTTTTTACCCCGTCTTCCCCTAGTAGAAACCACGATCGCCATTTCTACCACGGATGTGTTGGCAGAGACTATGATCGGAGTTTCTACTAGTAGAAACCCCTCTCGTGGTTTCTACCAGCCTGTCGGTAGAGACGGCGATTTGGTAGAAACCGCGATCGTGGTGGAAAGACCGATTATTAGTCCGCCGAGCCGAAGGTTCGGGAACTATTGTTTCTGTCTGATCCGTCCGGCGTGCCTCCGGCCGTCCGTCCGTCCGTCCGGCTATTCGTCCGTTTTTCTAAAAAAAACTATTCAGTCTATCATCATCAAATTTGGTATGCTAGTTTGCCAAGATGCAAGCTATCCACGGATGTATTTAGTTTTACATTAAGGTCAAGGTCGCGCCAGTTACGGGGTTCAAACCCCAAAACACATAATCGCTAATATCTCGCGAAGTTTTGCATGTATTTCAATGCAGTTTTTTTCACAATATTTATTGATGAATGGTCTATAACACACTTGTGATGAATGTTTCTGTGCTCTCGTGTGCGCATGATCGCGCGCGCTCAAATCACGGGTCCGAACACACATGCGCCATGAAACAGCTTTGTAGCTCTGTGGTTGACGCTCTCTCTCTCTCTCTCTCTCTCTCTCTCTCTCTCTCTCTCTCTCTCTCTCTCTCTCTCTCTCTCTCTCTCTCTCTCTCTCTCTCTCTCGATTTCGGAGTAGCTCGGTGATGCTGCGAGGGGACTTTGCAGCCGCTCGGCGTTGCACTTGTTAAAGATTTTTTTCAAGCTGCAGTATAAAGAGTGTGGGGCTTCACGTGGGCTGGGCCAGTAGAAACTCCAATCTCCGTCTCTACCAACACATTCGTTGTCGAAACGGCGATCGTGGTTTCTTCTAGCAGAACCTCCAATCGTAGTTTCTCCTAGCAGAATCGCCGATTCTACCAGATCTTCCGTCACATACATATAAACATTTGTGCATGCGTGGTTGTAGCCTATGTACGCTTGTTTGTGTTTACAGAATTCCGGGTTTCGGTTCGCGTTTGCCGACAAACCCCTTAGCATCTCCAGACCTGTCCAAGCCGCCATGCCAGATGGCACCAGACGGTTCGATACCAGATACACCCCCATTAAAAAGTTTTATGGCAACACGGCCCACTCCAATAAAAAGGTGAGAATAGTCATCATCATCATCATCATCATCATCATTGTCATCATCACCATCATCATCATCGTCATCATCATCGTCGTTGTCATCATCATCGTCGTTGTCATCATCAATCACCTTCATCATCATCATTGTCATCTTAATCGTCGTTGTTATCATCATCATCATTGTCATCTTAATCGTCGTTGTCATCATCATCATCATCATCATCATCATCATCGTCA
>CM065697.1:39241623-39248384 GCA_017654935.2 Phymorhynchus buccinoides
GTGTGTGTGCGTGTGCGTGTGTATGTGTGTGTGTGTGTGTGTGTGTGTGTGTGTGTGTGTGTGTGTGTGTGTGTGTGTGTATGTGTGTGTGTGTGTGTGTGTGTGTGTGTGTGTGTGTGTGTGTGTGTGTGTGTGTGTTCGTTCTTTTAATTTAACGTCTATCCACCTTACACGTGATCTTAGACACACACACACACACAGTAAAAAAAAGTATGTGTATGATTATGTGCAAATGTCCGTTTAAGGGGGTTTGTGGGTGTGCGTGTAGGAAGATACGGAAGGATTGTTAATCTATGCATGCATATAATTTACATGAATAAATGGGGTGAGGGTATGTGTATCTGAGTACCTGTATGATTTAGACCCTATGTTAAGGAAACGTCAGTGAAATACATAAACTTAGACTTACTTCTAAATATTTAAAGGTGGAATTTTTTGTTTGTTTAAATGAACAATATTAAACTCCAAAAAAGGAAAGTAAAATACTTAACAAGAACATCAAAGCAAAGGTCGAATTGGGCTCCTAATAAGTCCCCGAACAACTTCTAGAATCTTTGATTCATCACAAAAAATGTCTTCATAGGCTGTCATTGATGGTTTCGTGTCCAACAACCAAGCAGGTAAATAGTTTTTCAGATGTTCACAAAGAAAAATCACATGGAAAGGTGTAATATGATGGCCACAAATGCAGGTTACATTTTTACAGAATTTTGTTTTCAGTGCATCAAGCCTGATTTTAAAAACTAAACTTTTTAGAATCCGCCCTTGATGAAGACTTTTCCTGTTTTATAATCTATAAGCTTTTTAAATAATTTTCCTTTTTAGTTCTTTTTTATAGAGGGTAATGTCTCAGTTTGTCTTCTAAACACAGAATCCCAGGATGCTTTTTCTAAAAGACTGTAATTTTCATGTAGCGATAAAGGAATATGAACTTTTGCTAAACTGTTTTCAGTGGCTGCGATATGTTTTGCTAACCGATCAACTCTTTCATTTGCAGATAATCCACAATGTGATGGGATCCAACAAAAGGAAGTGTGTGGTGTGTGTGTGTGTGTGTGTGTGTGTGTGTGTGTGTGTGTGTGTGTGTGTGTGTGTGTGTGCGTGCGTGTAGCGTGCGTGCGCGTCGTGTGTGTGTGCGCGCGTGTGTGTGTGCGTGTGTGCGTGTTTGTGTGTGTGTGTGTGTGTGTGTGTGTGTGCGTGCGTGTGCGTGCGTGCGTGCGTGCGCGTGTGTGTGTATGTGTTTGTGTATGTGTATTGTGTGTGTGTCGTGTGTGTGTACGTGTGTGTGTGTGTGTGTGTGTGTGTGTGTGTGTGTGTGTGTGTGGCTGTGTGTGTGTGTGTGTGTGTGTCTTGTGCTTGTACGTGTGTGCGTGCGCGTGTGTGTGTGTGATTGATTGCGTGCGTGCGTGCGTGTTTGTGTGTGCGTCGCGTGTGCGTGTGTGTGTGTGTGTGTGTGTGTGAGTCTCTGTGTGTGTGTGAGTCTCTGTGTGTGTGTGTGTGTGTGTGTTTGTGGTGTGTTTGTGTGTGTGTGTGTGTGTGTGTGTGTGTGTGTGTGTGTGTGTGTACGCGCGCTTGCTTGCTTCATATTCCATTACATGTCTATCCTACACGCCACTGGGAGTTCGTTCGTACTACTCGTGCCTTGTTTCCAGATACTAACTAGGCCTAGTGGTCAAAGGAAAAGGAATAGCTTCCTTATTTAACCCTTTCGCCGCCAATGTCTCATTTATGCACCACAATGGTATACCACACCTACATCACTAAAAGGCATCAAATCAGGACCTGTCTCTCTTAATTTTGGGAGGTAATGATAGGCCTATCTTTTATATATATATGTTACAGAGAAATTCCCCCAATATTACAGATTTAATTTGCTCTCTTACCTAGGCTAAGTTTAATGGTATGTTTCTTGCTGAGAAATGGCTGGCGGCGAAATGCGAAAGGTTTAAACGAGACATTTTAAAGACCAGAGGGTCGCTAGAAAGAAATTGAACGCTTAGTTATCGTCTGCGGCTACTGCCGAAAAGAGTTATTTCCCATGTTCTGATGGTGGCAATAGAAGTCTGTTTTGCTGTTTGATTTCTCGGCTTGCTGCGGTGATAACCTCCGCAAGAGAGGGTATGTATTTGTTTTTGTACAGTAATTGGGCAGTATGATTACTATATTTATTTTCTCGCACGTGGCATTTTGCAGAAAGTAAGAACGAAACACTGATCGTTATCTGATTGTTCTCTCTTCTGCAGGTGACAACTCACCATCATCCTTTTCATGGTTCGGTTGTTTAATATATCCTTTTATTGAGAGCTTGGAATGTGGGTTTACAATCTAAACTCTCTTTTTTTTCATTAAAACAATAAATGATGGCCCATTGTTATTGTTTCCCATTGCATCAATTGACAACGTCATTTGCATTCCTTCAAAATCTAAGATATTATTATGTTCAAGATCTTTATCTAGCCGTATCTACAAAATTCGATTAAACTCGTGGAGGACCACATTTTCTAAAGATGTAGAATGCGCTTGTGGTCACCCAATATCAGTTCAACACATTCTTTTAGAATGTCCATTATTGTCATTGTTATACAAACTATCTGGGATACAAGTCGCACAAATTGGAACTTTAAAAGATGCAGTTTACAGTCATGAAATGATCAAAATTGCTACGGTCTTATCCAGCTCTGGAATGTGCAAGATAACTATGGTGGCACAAGATATTCTAATAGAGGTAAGGATGGACTACTTAAGAGTTTCCAGCGACAACGCGGGCTGATAGTTAGTTATCTCTGGATGAGGTAGTTATACACCAAGCACAGCGGCGGCTAATCCAAAAACTCAGACTGGAAATCATTGAACAATAGGTATTTCGAACTGGCCTATCGTACTTGTAAAATGTGTGTCTGTTTAAAAGGGACATAACCATTGTGTTTCTGTCCTCACTACTCATATATCGAGGGAAAAGTGACACGTGATGCTTGTCTGCCCATATACAGTCGTTGTTTATGTCTATAGTTCATGCAGGTATCATGTATTTATTTGTTTTGCAACATGTCACACAACGACCAACTTGCTTCTTTCTTTTCACAAAATGTGATTAGGGTGTTGGGGTGGGTGTGTTTTGCCACACGCCACAGCCACACAGAGCAATCATATGCATAGTCCTACACTTAAGCATTGGCACACGTCACTCATATTCAATAATACACACACACAGACGCACGCTACGCCACTCGCTAACGCACGCACCACACACACACACACACACACACACCACACACCATACCACACACAACACACACACACGCACGCACACAACAGCACACATGCACAGACACATCCACACGCGCACACTCTCACTGCACACAGACTTATTGTATATGGTGTTGTGAGAGGCGAATAGCTCACCAAATTGTGGACAGAGCTGTAAAGTGAAAGTGCGAGCAATCAAGCAAATCGGCAGTGCTTTGGAGCTTTCCTTACTCATGGTAGGTCCTTTTCGACGTTAGTGTTAGGATCCTGAAACGTGGAATACACGAGTTGAGCTTGGTACTGAGGACGTGTGAAGCAGCTGCAACAAAGGGTGGCCTGCAGATTGTTTGATCGTTGGACAGGTTCAAGGATAGTATGTGCTTGCTAGGTTAGGTTAGGTACATTATAATCACAGAGGCGTCTCTGTGAAATTCGGGTTTTGCTCCCACCTGGAGAGCGCGTGTCGCAGCCAGAGGCGCGTGCGCACCCGAATTTGTTTTGTTTTTTGTTATGCATGCGATGTGGTGTGTGACTGATGAGGAAGGAAGGGTGTGTGTGTGTGTTAGATTTTGACCGAATGACAACTTTTTTGTTGCTACTGGGTTTAACGTGTGCTAAGTGCATGAGCACACGAACCCTCGGTTAATCGTCTCAGTCCGAAAGACTCCACGTTCAGACCGTTGAGGCCTAGTGCAAAGTGGAGAGGAATACTCCCCTGTACCCCCTGTGTAGACTACATAGTTCAGCTGCTTGTTTCTTTGTGGGTTGTGTTAACCCTTTCCACCGCCAGCCATATTTCAGCTAAACATTTTCCATTAAATGTATCTGGGTTGAGAGGAATAACATCCATCTGCTGTATTGTGGGATTCTTCTGTGATATATATATAAATTAAGGTCTATCCTTACTTCTCAAAATACTAAGACAATAGGGTCTGGGGGGGGGGGGGTTGGAGTGGGGAATAGACCGGCCAAGTTGATGCCTTTTAGGTGACATAGGTGTTAAATCACTGTGGTGCTAAAAATGCGACATTGGCGGTGAAAGGGTTGACTTTGTTTTGACAACATTGGATGAACTTGATAATTACAAACGGGTGTGCCCCCCTTAGGCCATAATTCCTAATTTGCGCTAATTCCTAATTTTGCCTAATCCTGAATTTGCTGTAATCCTAATTTGCCTTAATTCCTCATTGCCTAATCCTAAAAATGCCTATTGACATCCTAGGGTAGCTAATGCCTTATGTGTGGGGCCATCAAGTGCCTAATCCTAAGTTGCCTAATCCTAAGGTGTGCTCCTAATCCTAATTGTGCCTAATGTCCTCATGTGCCTAATCCTATTGTGCCTAATCCTACGGTGGGGGGCCTAATTCCCTAACATTGCCTAAAGATAAACTTTTCAGATTTTGTGTCTCAAACTCTCCTAATACCTAAAGCTATCGGCATCCTACACATAGTGCCTAAGCTGAGCGATTTGCCTAAATATAAATTGTTGGGGAACGTTTTTATCAGGAAATGTGTGTTTTACGCCCTCTTTTGGCCTTTCGGCCATGTGGGGCATTTTTAAATACAAACAGCCTAACGGGTATTTATACTCATTCACTTTCATACTCACTCTGTAAGAGATGAAAAATTATTTACGTCAACATTACTTATATTTCTACGACAATACAAAACAATACAATACAAAAAAACAACATGTCATCATTTGAATTGTACTTGTCA
This sequence comes from Phymorhynchus buccinoides, assembly GCA_017654935.2. Classification (NCBI taxonomy): domain Eukaryota; kingdom Metazoa; phylum Mollusca; class Gastropoda; order Neogastropoda; family Raphitomidae; genus Phymorhynchus; species Phymorhynchus buccinoides. The sequence continues at coordinate 39,246,589 of CM065697.1, forward strand.
TAAACAGACATAAACAAACTAACATTAATTTTATTAGGTTGAATAGTACTCTCACTTTTCTTTAGACTACCTGGGATCAGGCAATTTGACACCTCAGGTCAAAATTTATTAGGCTCAGTAAAACTGCTTTCTTTTTAGGCTTCCTGCGATTAGGCACAATGAAACCCGCAATATCATTTTCCCATCTTGCCTACGAAAATCTCCGTTAGGCAAAGTAAGATTAGGCTCAATGGACCCTACGCGCTTACATAACCACCAGTAGCTTCTTTGCTGTCTATATCACTGACTTTACCCCCCGATCGCTCCCACCCCCACCGCGCAACGCCCCACTCCCTCACTGGCCCCTTCCCACCAATCGTAGGACTACTTTTTGATTATACAATTCCATGTCTTGGAAGTCAACTACGAGGACTAATACTTGAGTATATAGTCCATTGAGGTATTAGTTGACTTTATTTACCCCAAAACAACCCAATAACTTTATCAAACATGCACTGCAGAAACATAAAAGGGGTTTTGCTTTTTTTGTATTTCAAAATTCTTTTCTTCATCAAGTTAATTAGTTTTCAATACTGTTCAATAATATTTTCAATGGGCTGTCTACATGATGTCCTTTTGACTCATAAGCCATCGAATGGAGACTTCGCCATTAGTAATTATCGTGAGTGAACGGTGCGTACTTTGCCATGCTCATAAACGAATGGATCACAACCAGCTTGGCAGACAGTGATTTGTGTGTATCTCTATTCGCTCCAGCGCAGCCCTCAGTCATTATCATATGTCGTGTACAACTCTATCGTTGCTTTTCCACATCTCTCAACCCAGCTTCTGGTCCGTGCAGTTCGAACTTTTCTAGTTTGGAAAGTACTAGATCGAACTTCAACTTGGTAGGGTGTGAGCTGGGTGTGGTAGAAAGGGGTGGCGTGACGCTTTTTTTTTGCTTAACCCTTCACCAGCTGCAATGTCGTGCATTTTCATCACAGTCAACTTATTTAACACTCATAGTCATTACCCCTTTCAGTACCGTCCAAGGTCGCATTTGTAGTCACCGGACAGTGATCCTTAACACCTAGTCCACTAAAGGCAATACAAACGGGGCCATATTTATCCAAAGGACCCATTGTCTTATAGTTGGGGAAGCAGAATATGTCCTTATTTTTACATGTCACAGTGAGATGTTCCATATTGCAGATTTTTGTGTCTCTACCCAGTTAGTTACGGTATCCTGTTCTGCGCTGAAAAATGGTCGTGGCGAGAATAAGTGAGTTAAAACTCTTTGGAATCAGGGTCCGTTATTCAATGGTATTCGTGGTCCTAAATTAGGGGCAATCATAAAGATTTATCTATTTCTAATGTGCGCGACATATTGCGACCAATCTTGTCATAATAGCCAAGGTAATTTTAATGGAATGTTTGGCTCAAAGATGGCTCTCACGTGTAAAGGTCTTAACTCGCGTTTCACTATAAAGTGCCATTTAACAAACAGTCCGGGAATACAACGATGTGCAACATCAGATCATAATCTGAATCCATTTACCGCCCGACTGTGAACCTACTGCTCTTGATATCCAAATAGTTGAAATAATACCACGTAGATGTGTGTGGCTGTTTCAACGATTTTATCAGCCAAGGTGTGGATCGTGGATGCAGGCATAACTCAAAAAAAATAAAAACCCCAAAAAGCAACAAAAAAACCCTAAAACAAAAAAAGAAAAATTCAAATGCAATACCATCTCGCCAAAAAACAAGAAAAACAAAAAAAAAAAAGTAAAGGTATAAAAAACTAAATAGTACTG
>CM065697.1:39248884-39258884 GCA_017654935.2 Phymorhynchus buccinoides
AGACAGCCTCAAAAATCATAGGCCACAAACAGCCATCCCCAGATAACATCTATAGTGTGCGCATAAGACGCAAAGCTAAATCCATCATATCTGATTGCACACACCCAGCCAACCATCTGTTTCAATCACTCCCTTCTGGTAAAAAGGTTCTGCTCTTTTAAGTGCAAATCTAACCGCCTGAAGAACAGCTTTTACCCCTCTGCGGTCAGAGCCATCAATACTCAGTAGGCTCACTCCCCTAGGGGAATTCGTTATTCTATTTTGCCCAGACTTGTGTCAATCGGTGTGCCTGCATGCTCGCGGTCTTGTATGTGTCATGTGTGAGGAGGTGGGACATATGTATTGGTATAAATGTGTATGCACATGTGTATGTGTGTGTGTGTTGGTGTATGTGTATGTGTGCGTCTGAGAGCATCTGAGGGAGAGACTGATACTGATGGAGAGATCTGATACATGATGATGTTTTCTTATATTGTTTGTCCATTCCATGTGCATGCCTTTCGTTGTTGTTGGGTGAGCGTGTTCTTGTGCAAAACCAAAACGATTTCCTTTGTATTACTGATGCATTGGCTGATTAAAGAATCTTGAATCTTGAAGCATACCACTGAAACAAATTACGTCAGCTGTTTCGGGAGGAGCATTTAGTTTTATCTGGTATGTTCATACGTTTTTTTTGAAAGCCAACTTTAGCATTACCATAAGTAACTTTTTTCTTAAATCACAGTCAAGATTGTTGTAGTATATGCGACTAAATTCAGTGCTAGGGCTAGATTTTCACTCGTGGGTAATTGTATTTATGTTTTTGCGATACCACGTGAATTATTTAAGAACATTTTTCTACTAAATGCAAGTTGCATGATAGTGGGGCTCAACAAAAATAAGTTTTTACTATAAATATGGAACGTGAAATACATTAAAAGTACAATGAAGAACATACAGCCAAAATAATGTTTAATGACAAAAGCTTGGTTGCAGTTTTTATCCTAAGATTTCTAGATTCAGTCTTTTTAACTAAATAGCTTGATTTTGTGGGGTACAGAACAGCTGTGCATACTGATTGTAACCATAAGGGCACACACACAGTACATCAGGCGGAAGGAGGGAGAGAGAGGTAATCAATAACTGAATAAGTAAAAGAAAGAAGGGGAAAGAAAGATATTGGATTCGGTGAAATTGCGGACATGTGTGCGTTTTATTCTTTACCTTCTTTCGTTTTCTACTGACTTATTGATTATTTCCGGCGCTGACAATCCTGGATGTACTGTGTACGAGCCCTAAGGCCAATACTTTTGTTTCATTACTACAGTACTGAGACCCATGCGCCTTATATGCAATATGACGAACAAAATAGTAAGAAAGTCTGTAACAACAACAATCTGACTTTGGTGTAAAATTTGGAGGGTGCGCCTTATAACAAGGTGCGCCTTATAACAAGGTGCGCCTTATAGCAAGGTGGGCTTATAACAAGGTGCGCCTTATAAGCAGGAGGTGGCGCCTTATAACAAGGTGTGCGCCTTATAACAAGGTGCGCCTTATAACAAGGTGCGCCTTATAACAAGGTGCGCCTTATAACAAGGTGCGCCTTATAACAAGGTGCGCCTTATAACAAGGTGCGCCTTATAACAAGGTGCGCCTTATAACAAGGTGCGCCTTATAACAAGGTGCGGCTTATAACAAGGTGCGGGCCTTATAACAAGGTGCGCCTTATAACAAGGTGCTGCCTTATAACAAGGTGCGCCTTATACAAAGGTGCGACTTATAACAAGGTGCGCCTTATAACAAGGTGCGCCTTATAGTCAAGCGCGCGCCTTATAACAGGTGCGCCTTATAACAAGGTGCGCCTTATAAAAAGGTGCGCCTTATAACAAGGTGCGCCTTATAACAAGGTGCGCCTTATAACAAGGTGCGCCTTATAACAAGGTGCGCCTTATAACAAGGTGCGCCTTATAACAAGGTGCGGCCTTATAACAAGGTGCGCCTTATAACAAGGTGCGCCTTATAACAAGGTGCGCCTTATAACAAGGTGCGCCTTATAACAAGGTGCGCCTTATACACAAGGTGCGCCTTATAACAAGGTGCGCCTTATAACAAGGTGCGCCTTATAACAAGGTGCGCCTTATAACAAGGTGCGCCTTATAACAAGGTGCGCCTTATAACAAGGTGCGCCTTATAACAAGGTGCGGCTTATAACAAGGTGCGCCTTATAACAAGGTGCGCCTTATAACAAGGTGCGCCTTATAACAAGGTGCGCCTTATAACAAGGTGCGCCTTATAACAAGGTGCGCCTTATAACAAGGTGCGCCTTATAACAAGGTGCGCCTTATAACAAGGTGTGCGCCTTATAACAAGGTGCGCCTTATAACAAGGTGCGCCTTAAAACAAGGTGCGCCTTATAACAAGGTGCGCCTTATTCAACAAAGTACGAAAAGTCCTAAACATTCACCGTGGTAAATGAGGCTAAAATACACGAGTTCCTCAGTCTAAATTAAAACAGTTTTACTTTAATAATACATGAAGCTCAGAAGCTCTTGGATAGATGCTGAATTTGCCTGAAGAAGATAGAAAGAACGACATTTATCCGGTAGATGCTGAGTATAAACACTGTTCGGGAGAGGCTAAACTTTAAGGTTATAGAAGGTACAAAAGCTCGTCGGTAGAGGCTACACATTCACACTGAACGATGAAGAAGGTACCGACATCTTCTAGGTGGAATTTAAAGTTCTCTAGGGAGAAAGGTGGCAGAGTGGTTAAGACGTTCTACCTGCCAAATGTAATGCGTGACTGCAGCGTGAGTGACCCGGGTTCGAATCCCGGGCCTCCTCGCCCTTTCTTTCTAGTTCGACAGGAAATTCGAACTGAATGTCGAGTCCTTCGGATGGGGACTTGAAGCTAGTCTGACCCGTGCGCTTTACGCACGTAAAAATCCCACGACAGTTAAAAGTCGGTAAGAGCAGAGATAAATGCCGCTGTCTGGTATGGCCAAATCGATAGCTAGGTTTCGATTAGATATGCTAAGTCTGCCCACACACCCTCCTCACCCTGCAAAAAAACAAAAAAAACGGGTAGGCGCTGCGCTTGCGGCCTGACGCGCTCTCTAGGGGAAAGCAGTCCGTCGAATTTTACAGAGATAAGTCTATGTGACTTGAATATTCCAAATAAATACCAAAATATCATCAGTAGATGGCAAAGCTTACCTTAAGAATATAGGAGGTGTGGCCGTCTTCCACAACAGGCACTCCTTTGTCACTGCCCCTGCGGCCCTGAAAGGAAATTGCAAATAAACAAACAAACAAACAAACACACAAATAAATGAAAAACACTACTTCCACCACAATTTACTTCTTTTTATTATCATTACCGCTCCTACTGCTACTATTACTACGAGAGAGAGAGAGAGAGAAGAGAGAGAGAGAGAGAGTGAGAGAGGAGAGAGAGAGAGAGAGAGAGAGAGAGAGAGAGAGAGAGAGAGAGAGAGAGAGAGAAGAGAGAGAGAGAGAGAGAGAGAGGGGGAGAGAGGGAGAGAGAGAGAGAGAGAGAGAGAATTGACAATTGACAATTTGACAATTTGATATTTATTGTCATTACCAACATAGGTCTTATGACAAGGGGGGAGAGTATACAATACAAAATGGTCATTGTCAACATCAAAACAATTAAGTCCATTTAAAAATGATAAGGTAGATGGAAACAACAAAAAACATTACTTAATGCTTATATCGTTCCATTTCCGTGTGTCCAAACATCAAATGGAGGAGAAAAAAAGGAAAAGAAAACAAAACAAAACAAAAAACTCATCTGATCTCTTGTTTCGAGGATTTCCTGCTTTGTGTTTTATAATAAAGAGAAGAGAAAGAGTTCGATCTTTTAAAAGAAGTGTATTATTGGTCGACCACCCAAACTTAATTGCTACCCTATATACATGTATATTTGCACTCAAAACGATTCTTTATTAGAAAAGAAAGCTTTACTTATTTCTTATTTTCATAGCCTCTGCAATGTATTTTGCAACAGACTGAATTACCTGGTCATCCTTTGATGATAGAATAAAAGCTACATCTTGTCTTTTAGCAATATCTAATTTAAAGAATGAACATTTTTTTCGAACCTCATTGTATGCAACACAATTGAACAAAAAATGACTCTCATCATCCACACTATGGCCACATAAAGGACATGGGTGTTCTGTAGATGTACCACAATCGAACCATCTTTTGTTTGCATGAAAGCCTAGGGTTCTTACTCTGAATCTGGCAAACATTATCCTATGCCATTTCTCTGTAATTACACTTAAAAACCTTTCTGCCTGAAATATACTTTTGAATGAAAAGAACCATCTATACTTGTCTTTACTTTCCATATCTGAATGCCAATTTTGCTTATAGGAACAAATAATTCTATCTTTAAATTCAGAAATAAATTGTTGTTCACTGCCTACTTCTTGAGTTAACCATACAATTCCAAAACCATGCTTTGATAAAACAGTTTTTACCTTGAACGCCCAATTCTCATAACCTAATTCCACCTGTAAAAGCATCATGTCATAAGCCTGCCTGCATAAACGTGACTGTGGGAGCTTCAACAGTTTCAACCAGTATTTTATACATCTTAAAAAAAGGGGTATCTGCCCGTCTCTCCATATAAAACAGTGTTTGATGAATGTATTGGAACTCGAAGAAATCTTTTCATTGCATAGGTATGCACTTTTTCAACTTGTTGATTTACATTTAATCCCCAAATTTCGGAAGAGTATGTAATTAACGGTTCAATTTGAGTGTCAAACATTTTCCAAAATATATTAAAATCACAACAATTGAGTTTCCTTAAGGATTTTAGAATTTGAATAACCCCTTTTTTACCCTTTCTATAATACTCACCCCATGCATAATTCAATGATAATTTCGTTGAGAATATCATACCTAAATATTTGTATGAATTAACCACTTTTACTTCTAAACTTCCATAATACCATTTTTTCGTGTGCCGAAAGGTGTCCACCATTTCTAAAAACTATAATATTTGTCTTATCTAAATTTACAGTTAGCCTTAAGCGATCTGCTTCCAACTTTAACATATTCAATTGATTCTGTAGGCCAATCACTGTCCCTGACAAAAGGATAACGTCATCAGCAAATAATAACACAAATAACTCAATTGCCCCTGGTAATAACTGAATACCATGTTTTCCTCTAGAAGATAATTCTACTGCCAATTCATTTATAAAGAAAGAAAACAATTGTGGACTTAATAGGCAACCTTGCTTGACACCATTCGGACAATTAAAATAATTTGAATATTCACTCTTAACTTAACACGAACACATGCCAGCACAGATTTATAAACACCTCTTAGCGCCCTGTATAACTTACCATTCACCCCACTATTACGGAGAACATTCCATAAAGCATTGCGATTAACAGAGTCAATTGAGAGAGAGAGAGAGAGAGAGAGAGAGAGAGAGAGGAGAGAGAGAGAGAGAGAGAGAGAGAGAGGAGAGAGAGGGGCAGACAGACAGACAGACAGACAGACAGACAGACAGACAGACAAATAGAGGGTGGGGTGGGAGTACGAACACAAAATAAGTGAAGATAATGCTGAGAGGTGGGATGCTAAGGCCTTACATAGTTTTGTTCGTTTTATTCAGCTTTTAGTTTGTGTTTTCGCCTTGGCATAAGGCTGTGTCAGACCAGTTGACATAAGCTAGAACACCAAGGCTACACCAACATGCTATGCTTTGCATGGTTGCGCGGGGGATTGTCTTAATTAAGCCATGACAAGCTCCTAGCATAACATCACCAGTTAAAAAAAAACTCCTCCAAAGTCGGACGTGGCGGGGTAATAAAAACAAAAGGTCACACACGTAATGGTCTCATCCCTAGCTGGTGCATTTTGTACCATAGTGTTCAAGTGCTTTGGCTGTTGGGATGATCCCTGGAGTCTTTAAGCCAGGGTAAGACAACAAACAACAAACAAACAAACAGGTGTGTGTTTTTTTTGGGGGGGGTTCGCCACCCGTCAAACTGATTACCGTAACAAGTGATGACGAAGATGATGACAAATTGTATCTTAATAAGAACAGCAACAAGAACAACAACGATATTCACGACGACATCGGTACTGAACGATCTCACCTCTCAAGAGGATGTGGGCCTTGTGCTCTATGCGACAGTCTGGGGTGTCTTTCCCCAGGATGAAATCGCCATAGACGTTGACGTAGTGGGTCTTTAACGTGAGACCTCCTTCCACGCTGCCGTCCCAAATCAGACGTCCCCCTGCCTCTATGTCTATGTTGCGTAGAGGGGGTGGGGATATGTCCATCAGCACCGACATGCCTGACTTGATGGTGACCTGTAAACGAGCATCGTTATCATCATCATCGTCATCGTCATCATCATCGTCATCGTCGTCGTCGTCGTCCGTCATCATTACCATCATCGTCATCATCATCGTCGTCATCGCCATCATCGTCGTCGTCGTCGTCGTCATCATCGTCATCATCGTCGTCGTCGTCGTCATCATCATCATCATCATGGTCTTAGAAGCCCACCCCAATTATCACATGAAATTTTTCAGTCTTGCCCATGAGACGAATGCTAAACATTAACGCTCTGCCTGACTGAAATATGAGATTTGGGGGGCTAGGGCTTTTTATACCCCGACTTTATATCTGGTGGCCATAGGCTTACGTCTAGCAACATTGACACACCTGCTTTGATGATGATGGACTGTAAACGATATTTTTTGGTATCTTCATCGCCATCGACATCACCATTACCAGATCATACTTATCACCAACATCATCATAATTGCCAGCAGCAGCAGCAGTAGAAGCAGTAGCGCAGCAGCAACAGTAAAAGCAGTAGTGTCATTTTCGTCACCAACATCAGGCCGTGCCTCATTGGCTCTGAAGCATAGGTATCAGGATATAATATAAAGCTTTGTGTTTGCACGCGTGTTTGTTTGTAACAGAGAGAACAGAACTCAATAACGAAATGTCTGTAGCGGGAGCATAATCTTACGTGGGGAAAAAAAGATGACCAAATCATGTGGTTTTTCCGATCTTAGCTCAGCAAACAGATCACGTTCCTTCATATCAAGGGATAAATATGTATGTATTCTTTTCCCTAGGTGATTTTGTAATCTCCGCCCAGACTTAAGTCAAACAGACAAGAAAGTGAAGTCCATCTATCTAACTCAATACCCTTTTCTTTTTGCATGAATCGAATGGTACAGTAATGTATTATAATTTCAAACAAAGAAATATGCATGCTATTTGTTTTTCATTGATTTTGTAACACCCCCCCCCCCCCCCCCCCCCCCGCTTTTCAGCGGGATCCTCGCCGTCCCCGTCCCCCCCTACTACCCTCTTCCCCCCCCCCTTCGACCTAAATAAAACAGACAAGTAAGTAAACTCCATCTATCTGATTTACAAGGAGTAGAGTAACAACAAAACGAATTCTTGTTAAAGTAATATGTTTGCCTACAACTTTTGTAAAACCTTTAGAGCTGGCAGAGGGAAGTTACCGGACACTCTTCTAGTATCAACGCGACGCATCGGTCCTGATCATGACCATGGATGTATCTATCAGTACATCAGCACTCTTTTGTGGGTACATCAGCACTTACGGTGGATTCCTCGGTGGGGATGCCCTGGTAGCCCCACGTGTTGGCGTCACTCCACGGCAACAGACCCTCTTCTTCCCAAGGGCAAACCGTCGCATATGACGTCATCGGTGACATCATCAATGACGTCATCCAAAGCAGCAGCCTCATGGTGGTAAGTGGCTGCATCTTCCCCAGTCCTATACAGCAGATCTTTTTTTTAAAAGGGGGGTTAGATAAGAGCAAAGAAAGAGATATAGGTCTGCGAGGAAATGGGGATGAGGGAAAGATGCGAGTCCAAATCGTGAGGTTGATATTTACAACAAAAGGGAAAACGAGGTGCCTTTGATACAAACTCGTGCTTCAATTGGTCATATATATGACAGCTACATACAATTGGTCATTGTTCAGTCACACGTCGTGAGTTCATCTCACCGGTGTGTCGACTGAACTCCAAGTCCCCACCTTCAGTGTGCAAGCGCTGAGGAAGCCAGGCGGACGCTTGGCGAAAGCTACGAGTGAGTAGAAGCTGTATGGGTTGAGATAATAAGTTTAAATTTTCTTCATTAAGCTACATACAAATTTCATTACTTATGTTTTGTTTTCCGATTTTAAAATAATAATATTTATAATATAGACACTTGCTACTTGACTGAAGTGACTGTAACCATGATCATTGGAGTTTATCTTTAAAAATAACATGCATATTTCGAGGGGTGAATGCCAGAAAATTTTATTTTACTAACAGAGTTGCACCTGTGTGGAATAATTTACCACCTAACATGAAAAGAGCACAAAATACTAACATTTTTAAAAACCTTCTCGACGAATGGAATGACTATAAGGCAGTTATGTATGATTACGATGAATAATATTAACAAAAAAATGAGTGTGCGACAGACCGAGACAAATAATTAAACAAAATGAAAGATGGGACAGGAAAGCCTTACGGCTATGTTTTGAGTCCCAAAATCCTAATCCTAATCCTAATCCTAATCCTAATCCTAACAGCTTCACTGCCAGAGGAAAACTTATATATTATCAATGTTCTTACTGTAAAATCCAAAAGAGACCTGTGAGACTCAATCTGAGGACATTTTGTCAAGAGATTTATTTGTCCAGACTTGTCTAAACCAAAAACCATCATCCCAGGGCTATGCCATCAACGGTTACATAAACGTCTAAGGCCGTGTACACACATAAACGGATATTCCATGCGGAAACCCGTGCGCAATCCATAAATATGTGAAACAAAGAAGGGAAAAGATTTGCGCACGTGTCCGAATTTTCCCTATAATGCGTAAACTTGTATCCTTCTTTCTTCCACTTATTTAGGGTTTTCCGTACGGAACATACGCGTCTAATGTGAACCCAGCCTTATTGGTAAATTCAAAAGAGATCTGTTAGACTAAGGCCGGGTTCACATTAGACGCGTATATTCAGTACGGAAAGCCCTAAATAAGTGGAAGAAAGAAGGATAAAAGTTTATGCAAATAGGGGAAATTGGGACACGTGCGCAAATCTTGTCCCTTCTTTGCTTCACTTATTTATGGATTGCGCACGGGTTTCCGCATGGAATATCCGCTTATGTGTGTATACGGCCTCAATCTGAGAATATGTTTAAAATATATGCATGACTGTCTTTCCTGACTTCCTAGGCTATGACATCAGAAGTTATGACATCATCAATGACATCACACACCCTGCAAACGGGACAAGGGACAGGTAGTGAAGGAATGAAAATCCGTTTAACGTCCTCCGGTCTGAAACAGACACATATGGGACATTAGTAGATATGAAGATGGTGGGAACGATCCTGGAGGCAATGCCCGGAGGCAGTGCAACTCCAGGAAAGTCCGGATTTTGTTAACGATACAGATGTATATATACACAAAGAAAAAAGTTAAGCACCCCTTAAAGCAATTAGCTATTACAAGTTAATTAAATTTTTAATATCTAGAAATTTGTATTTATGATCCGAATCTGTATGAACCGGAAGCAGCCTTGCATCGGGAGTGGCAGCAGTTGACCATGCAGGAAATCCGACGTCTGACAGGAGGGATGAGACGCAGGGTTGAAGCAGTCATCCAGGCACAGGGAGGAAACACACGCTACTGAACTTTGATTTGCCAAATGAGTTTTGGACACTAAATTATGCGTTTTCTTATAGTCAGATAGTCACACTTTCATTTACCAATCAATGTTGTTTCATTCTTTATTGATTATTTGCAATAAATCTCGATTTCATCTCATCTACAGCAAAACAAAGTGGTGGGGTGCTTAACTTTCTTCTTTGTGTATAATAGTGAAGGGATTCAAGGCCTGTAAAATATCACTGCATAAAGAGTTTCTAGACAGAAGTGATTGTGATTGCAAGACACAATCATACCCACATTTCAAT
>CM065697.1:39263884-39266384 GCA_017654935.2 Phymorhynchus buccinoides
ATCAAGTTTAAATCTTTATTTCAGAATAAAAATAAACGAACCCTTACCCGCTTAGTTTGTTTTATAAAGGCTATTTTAAAAGAATTTGGAGCATTATTTAACAATGTGACCCGTACTGCTTTAGTTTCACAGACTATTAGCCAAACCTGGTACGCAAAGTATTGGGCTTACTGGCAACGTCGGTTTTGTTTTTTTTTTATTTATCTTTCTGAAGATTCAATAATTCGGAGTGTTTGTGTGTATGGGCGCGTGTACGCGCTGCGCCTTTGCAGATGGTTATTGCAAGTTTATAAACGTTTGGAATTGTGCATTGGTATGTTGTTTAAAACCAGTGTGTGTGAGGTGTTGTTCAGTTGCCGCAACATAATTGTGATTGTTTTCTTGTGCCCCTAGGGTTTTTTGGAAAATAAACTTAACTTGAACTTGAACTTGAGAGAGTCCACCCCCACCCCCCACAATCTCTTCTCTTTCAGTTTTGCACAGATTGTGTCACTTATGTTGCGTCATGTGCTGTCAGTAACGAGCGTAACTTCCCCATACCTAAATCGCCTTTTGGCGCCATTTTACATGCAGCAAAATAGACTTGTGTTGCTTCAAATGGTTCCATCCTTCTTGTACCGCATTTGTGAGCTAAACCACCTTGTTGGGAGTGGATATTTGACCAGGATGGCTCTCTCCAACATGTCCCTAAAATGTTCAGTCACTTTGAGACCTGTAGGTCGTGCTGGCTATTCTTTACAAACAATAATGCTCGCGTTTTTGAATGCCAGCTCTATACTTGCAGCGTATTGGACTGTTGAGCACTTGAAAGAGCCTGCCTCACACAGTGTCATTGACTGACTTTCTTGCGTTATTGTTCTAAAACGAGCAGTGATAGCTGACCATACCTGCCTTGCCTGAACATAACCTACTCTCTGCCACCTCTGTATCACTTTTTCCTGGTTCTGATATGTCTGATGTGATGAGGGAGCAGCCTTGAACATGTGCATCAACATTGACTATTTACAAAGGGTACCCTAACATTGGTGTGGGCGTTACCCACAACGTAATTCACACGTAAACAAAGTGAAATTATGCATGCCGGTCAAAAAGTAAATAGGCAAAATTTGTATTGATTTACGAAAGCTGTGCCAATCACCCAGAGAAACATTTTGCCTTCTTTTGCAAAAGGTTGTTTAACTTTTTGGCACCAGTTTTAGTTCGGTCAGCTAGCTTTGTTGTGTTTTTGTGTATCTGCTATGCTACAGAAATGATTGTTGAGCTCTTCCACGGATAGATAATTTGACAAGGGCGCACTGTGTGTTGAAGATTTAGAGGATAATTGGTTAATTGCTTCCTAGAATAGAGTTTGAGTCGGGTTTTTTAGGTTGAATAAGATCGCCAAAGTACTTTTTTTCTTTACAACTCTCTTTATCTTTGTTATTTTGTTTCGCTGTTTCTAAAAGCTACGTCTTTACCGGTTGTTTGTACTAAGCTTTCACGAGTCTTTATTTCCGCATTTATATTCTCGCGTAACCATGGGGGGGAGGGGGTAACCTTCAGGCTTGACACGTTTGGTTATAAAAGGAGCGTGTGTATCATAATTATATTGGGATGAAAGTATTGTGCCACTTCCCAAGGGCTTTATTGGTGTCATTGTACTGCAAAAACGATGGGAAAGTTGGTCGTACATACATCGTATAAGAAATGCTAGGGGGTAAAGGACTCATAGCTACGAAATGATACACTCCTATGAGAACATTTAGGGGTTTTGATCCCTTGTTTGACCAACCTAAGCATAATAATATCTATGGGAAGTGATCGTTTAATCCGAAGATGGGAACAGACGTTTCAACTATGTGATTTGGATTAGTCACAGAAACATGGTCAATAATTTGAATCTGTAATGTTGTTCTTGTGGGGTTATTAATTAATTGTGAGAGAGATCATAACATTATTAGAGACGTGTCCAATTAGCATGCGGGGAAGAGAGAGAGAGGGAGAGAGAGAGAGAGAGAGAGAGAGAGAGAGAGAGAGAGAGAGAGAGAGAGAGAGAGAGAGAGAGAGAGAGAGAGAGAAACACTGAACACTGAACGCTGAAAAACTTTATTTAACAAGGATAAACATTTTAGGCGATGCTTATTCTTACAATCTGTTATTGAGAGAGAGAGAGAGAGAGAGAGAGAGAGAGAGAGAGAGAGAGAGAGAGAGAGAGAGAGAGAGAGAGAGAGAGAGAGAGAGAGAGAGAGAGAGAGAGAATGTCAATGAATGAATGACAACCATTACCAATCGGTACAACAACAACAACAATAACAACAACAGCAGCAACAACAACAACAGCAACAAAAGCAATGATACCCAAGGTTAATAAAACCAACAATAGTAAACCAACACGACTCGGCACAAGGAAAGGGACAACACTCTTCCAATCATCCAACAGACGAGAGTAACCATCAGTTTATTACTGCTCAACTTTAATCAGATTCACAACCACAACAAAACAACACGTGCCGAATTGCAG
>CM065697.1:39271384-39276384 GCA_017654935.2 Phymorhynchus buccinoides
CTCAGCCCATTCACTACACATTGCTGTCATGGACTTGGTACTGCATCAAAGATGGATTTGAGGGGGGCTACAGGGGTTCCACCCCCTCAGACAAAAAATGGAAAGAAAAAGAGAAGACAAATTGTAGTTCCACGCTACAGTTATTCTCTCACGAGAAGCCTTGATTGCATCTTTTACATTCAAATTATCGTCAGCTGCTGGGAGGCAATCCCCCCAGACCCATCACCCCACCCCAACTGACCACTTGGAGCTACCCCCTCCCCTCTTCCATGACTGGCTGATCCGCCCCAAACATGGTTGTATTTTTATGCTTTTTTGTTGTCTCCTTTCAATTCACATCATGTTTTATTTCATTCATAGATTTTTTTATATATTATTGATTATGATTATGTTTAAAAATAACAATAATAAAGTATTTTTGTAGGATTTACTAAGTCATGTAATTTAACTTATCCATCCATTCGTCTTGTCCGTGCGCTTGCGCCCCCCCCCCCCCCCCCCAGTTTGTTGGCAATCCTGCCCCCCCCCCCCCCTGTTTGAAAACGTTTCTACGCCACTGTCCCCCCCCCCCCCCCCTCCCACTTGACATTGTAGATATACTTTTCTTTTTATTTATGTCAAAATATTTCAGATAACACCCCTACCACCATCACCCCTCCAACCCCTCTTTACATTGTACACTTTTTTTCGTTTTACATTCAACTAAATTCTGATATTAATTCATACCCCTTTAAAATTGTTTCCCAAAAAAATAAAAAAAAAATATTTCGTGCCCAAAAAAACTTCATTTGACAATGTAGGCTACATTTCGTTTTGCATACAATAACAAATTATGACCATAATTTCCACCAAGGGCAATCCCCCCCTAGGACAATCCCCACCCATTAGCTCTTCCATGAACACAAACTTAAAAGTATATGTTTTTTTTGGCATAAAGAGTCGCGGGGGGATTTGTCTCGGGGTGGGGTGGGGTGGGGGATTGACCTCGGGGGTGATTGTCCTAAGGGGGAATTGTCCCAGGGTGGAATTGTTTAAGGGGGGGGGGGGGATTGTCCAGGGGGAATTGTCAGGGGGGGAAATGTCCGGGGGGGGGGGGGGGGGTGTCCTAGAATCGTTCATGATACTAGACAAAACACCTTTTTGTTCCTTTCACTTGTTTTAGGAGTTTAGACAGATATTGAAGATTGACTTTGATTTTTTTTTTTAACCTTTTCACCGCCAAAGTCGCATTTTAGCACCACAGTGATTTAACACCTATGTCACTAAAAGGCATCAAATTGGGGTCTATTATCCAAAGACCCTATTGTCTTAGTTTGGGGAAGTAAGGATAGACCTTATTTTATATACGTCACAGAACAATCCCCAATACTGCAGACAGATTTTGTTCTCTACCCAGGTAAATATTTGGCTGAAATATGGCTGGCGGTGAAAGGGTTAAAGGGGTGTGGTAGAGGGAAAGACGAGCTCAAAGTCATACACGACCGTTTCTCCTTTCTTATCATAGCAACAGATAGTGTCATTCGCAAAGAATAATACGGTAAAGGTCAAGATGTGCCACACCCCCCTTACATTTCTCGGGTCTCCCCGCTTTTTCACACTTGCCTTTCCTACTTGAGTTACTGCCTATAAAGCCTTTCCATCTCTATCGTTTCTATCCTCTCTATCTCTATCGTTTCTATCATCTCTATCTCTATCGTTTCTATCATCTCCATCTCTATCGTTTCTATCATCTCTATCTCTATCGTTTCTATCATCTCTATCTCTATCGTTTCTATCATCTCTATCTCTATCTCTATCGTTTCTATCATCTCTATCTCTATCGTTTCTATCATCTCTATCTCTATCGTTTCTATCATCTCTCTATCTCTATCGTTTCTATCATCTCTATCTCTATCGTTTCTATCCTCTCTATCTCTATCGTTTCTATCATCTCTATCTCTATCGTTTCTATCCTCTCTATCTCTATCGTTTCTATCATCTCCATCTCTATCGTTTCTATCCTCTCTATCTCTATCGTTTCTATCATCTCTATCTCTATCGTTTCTATCATCTCTATCTCTATCGTTTATATCATCTCTATCTCTATCTCTATCATCTCTATCTCTATCGTTTCTATCATCTCTGTCTCTATCGTTTCTATCATCTCTATCTCTATCGTTTCTATCATCTCCATCTCTATCGTTTCTACCATCTCTATCTCTATCGTTTCTATCATCTCTATCTCTATCGTTTCTATCATCTCTATCTCTATCGTTTCTATCATCTCTATCTCTATCGTTTCTATCATCTCTATCTCTATCGTTTCTATCATCTCTATCTCTATCGTTTATATCATCTCTATCGTTTCTATCATCTCTATCTCTATCGTTTCTATCATCTCTGTCTCTATCGTTTCTATCATCTCTATCTCTATCGTTTCTATCATCTCTATCTCTATCGTTTCTATCATCTCCATCTCTATCGTTTCTATCCTCTCTATCTCTATCGTTTCTATCATCTCTATCTCTATCGTTTCTATCCTCTCTATCTCTATCGTTTCTATCATCTCTGTCTCTATCGTTTCTATCATCTCTATCTCTATCGTTTCTATCATCTCTGTCTCTATCGTTTCTATCATCTCTATCTCTATCGTTTCTACCATCTCTATCTCTATCGTTTCTATCATCTCTGTCTCTATCGTTTCTATCATCTCTATCTCTATCGTTTCTATCATCTCCATCTCTATCGTTTCTATCATCTCCATCTCTATCGTTTCTACCATCTCCATCTCTATCGTTTCTATCATCTCTATCTCTATCGTTTCTATCATCTCCATCTCTATCGTTTCTACCATCTCTATCTCTATCGTTTCTATCATCTCTATCTCTATCGTTTCTATCATCTCCATCTCTATCGTTTCTATCATCTCTATCTCTATCGTTTCTATCATCTCTATCTCTATCTTTCTATCTCTCTCGTCTCTATATCTATCTCTATCTCTATCGTTTCTATCATCTCTATCTCTATCGTTTCTATCATCTCCATCTCTATCGTTTCTATCATCTCTATCTCTATCGTTTCTATCATCTCCATCTCTATCGTTTCTACCATCTCTATCTCTATCGTTTCTATCATCTCTATCTCTATCGTTTCTATCATCTCCATCTCTATCGTTTCTATCATCTCTATCTCTATCGTTTCTATCATCTCTATCTCTATCGTTTCTATCATCTCTATCTCTATCGTTTCTATCATCTCCATCTCTATCGTTTCTATCATCTCTATCTCTATCGTTTCTATCATCTCTATCTCTATCGTTTCTACCATCTCTATCTCTATCGTTTCTATCATCTCTATCTCTATCGTTTCTACCATCTCTATCTCTATCGTTTCTATCATCTCCATCTCTATCGTTTCTATCATCTCCATCTCTATCGTTTCTATCATCTCTATCTCTATCGTTTCTATCATCTCCATCTCTATCGTTTCTACCATCTCTATCTCTATCGTTTCTACCATCTCCATCTCTATCGTTTCTATCATCTCCATCTCTATCGTTTCTATCATCTCTATCTCTATCGTTTATATCATCTCTATCGTTTCTATCATCTCTATCTCTATCGTTTCTATCATCTCTATCTCTATCGTTTCTATCATCTCCATCTCTATCGTTTCTATCATCTCCATCTCTATCGTTTCTATCATCTCTATCTCTATCGTTTCTATCATCTCCATCTCTATCGTTTCTATCATCTCTATCTCTATCGTTTCTACCATCTCCATCTCTATCGTTTCTATCATCTCCATCTCTATCGTTTCTATCCTCTCTATCTATCGTTTCTACCATCTCTATCTCTATCGTTTCTATCATCTCTATCTCTATCGTTTCTATCATCTCCATCTCTATCGTTTCTATCCTCTCTATCTCTATCGTTTCTACCATCTCCATCTCTATCGTTTCTATCATCTCTATCTCTATCGTTTCTATCATCTCTATCTCTATCGTTTCTACCATCTCTATCTCTATCGTTTCTATCATCTCTATCTCTATCGTTTCTATCATCTCTATCTCTATCGTTTCTACCATCTCTATCTCTATCGTTTCTATCATCTCTATCTCTATCGTTTCTCATCTCTATCTCTATCGTTTCTATCATCTCTATCGTTTCTATCCTCTCTATCTATCGTTTCTACCATCTCCATCTCTATCGTTTCTATCATCTCTATCTCTATCGTTTCTATCATCTCTATCTCTATCGTTTCTACCATCTCTATCTCTATCGTTTCTATCATCTCTATCTCTATCGTTTCTATCATCTCTATCTCTATCGTTTCTATCATCTCTATCTCTATCGTTTCTATCATCTCTATCTCTATCGTTTCTACCATCTCTATCTCTATCGTTTCTACCATCTCTATCTCTATCGTTTCTATCATCTCTATCTCTATCGTTTCTATCATCTCTATCGTTTCTATCATCTCTATCTCTTCTATCGTCTCTATCATCTCTATCTCTATCGTTTCTATCATCTCTATCTCTATCTCTCTCTGTCTCTATCGTCTATCATCTCTATCTCTATCGTTTCTATCATCTCTATCTCTATCGTTTCTACCATCTCTATCTCTATCGTTTCTATCATCTCTATCTCTATCGTTTCTATCATCTCTATCTCTATCGTTTCTATCATCTCTATCTCTATCGTTTCTATCATCTCTATCTCTATCGTTTCTATCCATCTCTATCTCTATCGTTTCTACCATCTCTATCTCTATCGTTTCTATCATCTCTATCTCTATCGTTTCTATCATCTCTATCGTTTCTATCTCTATCGTTTCTATCATCTCTATCGTTTCTATCCTCTCTATCTATCGTTTCTACCATCTCCATCTCTATCGTTTCTATCATCTCTATCTCTATCGTTTCTATCATCTCTATCTCTATCGTTTCTACCATCTCTATCTCTATCGTTTCTATCATCTCTATCTCTATCGTTTCCAGTGGGTTATGTTCTTTTGTTTTG
>CM065697.1:39283884-39286384 GCA_017654935.2 Phymorhynchus buccinoides
GGAAAACGTCGTAAGTGAAATTATCCGCGAGGAATCTTCCCCGCATTATTTCACCGTGCCCACGGAATGCCAGCATGAGACGGATGTGCCAACGGTATTGGTACACAATGCCGACGACCAGGAGTAAGATTGTAAACGTCAGAACACATGCGATGATGGCTTTGTTTGTTGCGGGGCTGAGGATGCAGGCTTGCTCCGTCAAGTGAAAAGACGCTAGGGGGAGCTTGTTTAAGTTTTTGCATGTGTAGTTTATGTACCATTTGCCGAAAAGTGACGGGGAAGACAGGAACCACTTTTGAAACCATAATATGTTGCAGTCGCAAACGAAAGGATTGCTACTTATGTCTAGGTAACGTAATCGACTTCTAGTTGCTTTGCTAAACGTTGTCTCACGAATGCCTTCGATCTGATTAAAAGCTACATTTAGACGTGTCAAATGATTCAAAGAATCAAATGTACCATCATGAATGTGTCGAATTTTGTTCATGGACAGGTCAACTCTCGTTAGGGATGTTAATTTAGAAAACGCGCTTTTGCTGACCTCGTGCACTTGACTGGCTCCCATTAAGAAATATTTTAATCTTGTTAAGGAACCAAACAAGCAGTCAAATTTTTCATCAGACATACCATTACCCTGGGTGTGACTAATCTGAAGCACTTCCAAGTTGTCTAATCCAGCAAAAGAATCAGGATGCACAGTATCAAATCTGAAGTAAATACCAGAGAACATTAGTGATAGTATCAGCAGACTGGAACTTCGAAAAGCAAACTGCTCTAGCTGATGTATTTCGACCACATATTCCAGGGACAGTGTTTTCAATTTAGGAAATCTGCGGTCATTAAACATGTCAGTCTCAACAACTTTTATCGGATTTCTACTAAGATCCAGGAACTCTAATTTTGGCAAACAGATGTTTTCGCCACTAAAACCTGAAAATTTGTTTTCCCTCAAAGACATTCTCTTTAGCATGGGAAACATTGAGGTACCATTTTCACAAGACTCGGGCAAATCAAACAAGGCATTAGACTGCAACTGTAGATAAGTTAACTGGGGTAAAGGAAAACTGGTGACGTGAAAGATATGGTTATACCCGAGAAGTAAATACTGCAATTTGTCCAGCCGAGACAGTGTAGCTAAATCAATATATCCGAGACGATTGCCAGTAAGGTCCAGTTTCAACAATGGTGGAATACGAGTGTGTACGAGCCAGTGCTTTGGGATCGGCCCAAGGTTCATGTACGATAAATGCAGCTCAGACAGTCTTTGAGCCCAAAACGCTGGGGCAATTGTCATGTAGGTCAAACTGTTATGTCCCAAATACAACTTTTGTAAGTATTTCAACTCCGAGAATGACCCGTTGCTTATGTATTCGAGTCCATTGTTCTCAAGATTCAATTTTACTATTTGTGTTACATTGCAAAAATAATTGTCATTCGAAATCCTCGTTAAATTATTGTATGAAAGATACAGAGTTCGAATACTATCAGGCAGTATGGGAACATATTTCAAACGTCCAAAAGTTCTGGAGCAGTCTGCCAATGTCTGGTCACACCTGCATAGATCTTGAAAGCAGAAATGGCTGTCTGAAACGTTGTTTGGCTTGCTGGCTTGAAACGTTGCATCAAGGCCCAAACCTTTGGTTGAGCAGATGATTGGAACCAGGGCAGAAATTAAAACCAAAAGCTGGGTGACATGCATCTTTTGTTGTTGTACGGTTTATGACAGCACATCAATCCAAACTCTTATATTTGTTTATGTGTGATTATTTTTTAAACCCTTGAATGATATATTATGTGTTCGATTTTTGTAGTTCTCTGTTTGCACCAAATGCAATTTATCTGCATAGAAATAATAAAGATTTCTTGACTTGAGACTTGACTTGACTCGAAACTCTTGGCCCGTTTACCTGGAAGAAAGAAACCCAAATGGGGGTCAAAATGATAACATAATTATTTATGATAATTCTACCAAGAAATGACTACGTATCGTCTAAGCATGTCGATGCTATGTTTAAAATTATGGGATATTGCACGAGGCACAGTTGTAAATGTCATCCTTATGATGACAGGGGTAGGTCCTGATTGTCCCTTTCCCAGCTCGCTCTTTCTTTAATCTTTGCCGAATGACTCCTCACGTGAGCTCTCTTAGGCGAGGAGTGCCATTTCGCCCCTTCAAGCAGTACCGTTTCGTCTTATTTTCACTCCACTTCTCTTAACATCTTGTCCTTGGGTGTATGAGAGAAGCTTGTATGTGTATATGTACGTGTGTTGGTTTTTTCTCGTGTTTTAGTGTGTGTGTGTGTGTGTGTGTGTGTGTGTGTGTGTGTGTGTGTGTGTGTGTGTGTGTGTGTGTGTGTGTGTGTGTGTGTATTTACATGTGTTATTTGAGTGTATGTGTGTGTGTGTGAAGGGGTGTAGTTGCGTGCGTCTATGTGTGTGTGCATCACATCACAACATACCATTCCACAGTATGTCATATTGCAAGATGAATGAAATGACG
>CM065697.1:39313884-39316384 GCA_017654935.2 Phymorhynchus buccinoides
TTTCCATTGCAAATTATAAATTGGCTGTTTCACGGACTGGGATAACCATTTTGCCCACTTCATGAAATGGGCAATTTCATGGATTGGGCGTAACATATATACCCCTATTCACGAATCTGATGACATATTATTGTAGGGGCTGTCCTACATGACTCTGCTGAAATATTATTGTAGGGACTGTCCTACATGACTCTGCTGATCATATTATTGTAGGGACTGTCCTACATGACTCTGATGGTCATATTATTGTAGGGGCTGTCCTACATGACTCTGCTGATCATATTATTGTAGGAGCTGTCCTACATGACTCTGCTGATCATATTATTGTAGGGACTGTCCTACATGACTCTGATGATCATATTATTGTAGGGGCTGTCCTACATGACTCTGCTGATCATATTATTGTAGGAGCTGTCCTACATGACTGCTGATCATATTATTGTAGGGGCTGTCCTACATGACTCTGATGATCATATTATTGTAGTGGCTGTCCTACATGACTCTGATGATCATATTATTGTAGGAGCTGTCCTACATGACTGCTGATCATATTATTGTAGGGGCTGTCCTACATGACTCTGATGATCATATTATTGTAGGAGCTGTCCTACATGACTGCTGATCATATTATTGTAGGGGCTGTCCTACATGACTCTGATGATCATATTATTGTAGGGGCTGTCCTACATGACTCTGCTGATCATATTATTGTAGGGGCTGTCCTACATGACTCTGATGATCATATTATTGTAGGGGCTGTCCTACATGACTCTGATGATCATATTATTGTAGGGGCTGTCCTACATGACTCTGATGATCATATTATTGTAGGGGCTGTCCTACATGACTCTGATGATCATATTATTGTAGGGGCTGTCCTACATGACTCTGATGATCATATTATTGTAGGGGCTGTCCTACATGACTGCTGATCATATTATTGTAGGGGCTGTCCTACATGACTCTGATGATCATATTATTGTAGGGGCTGTCCTACATGACTCTGCTGATCATATTATTGTAGGGGCTGTCCTACATGACTCTGCTGATCATATTATTGTAGGGGCTGTCATACATGACTCTGATGATCATATTATTGTAGGGGCTGTCCTACATGACTCTGCTGATCATATTATTGTAGGGGCTGTCCTACATGACTCTGATGATCATATTATTGTAGGGGCTGTCCTACATGACTCTGATGATCATATTATTGTAGGGGCTGTCCTACATGACTCTGATGATCATATTATTGTAGGGGCTGTCCTACATGACTCTGATGATCATATTATTGTAGGGGCTGTCCTACATGACTCTGATGATCATATTATTGTAGGAGCTGTCCTACATGACTCTGATGATCATATTATTGTAGGAGCTGTCCTACATGACTCTGATGATCATATTATTGTAGGGGCTGTCCTACATGACTCTGATGATCATATTATTGTAGGGGCTGTCCTACATGACTCTGATGATCATATTATTGTAGGGGCTGTCCTACATGACTCTGATGATCATATTATTGTAGGAGCTGTCCTACATGACTCTGATGATCATATTATTGTAGGGGCTGTCCTACATGACTCTGATGATCATATTATTGTAGGGGCTGTCCTACATGACTCTGATGATCATATTATTGTAGGAGCTGTCCTACATGACTCTGATGATCATATTATTGTAGGGGCTGTCCTACATGACTCTGATGATCATATTATTGTAGGGGCTGTCCTACATGACTCTGATGATCATATTATTGTAGGGGCTGTCCTACATGACTCTGATGATCATATTATTGTAGGGGCTGTCCTACATGACTGCTGATCATATTATTGTAGGGGCTGTCCTACATGACTCTGATGATCATATTATTGTAGGGGCTGTCCTACATGACTCTGATGATCATATTATTGTAGGGGCTGTCCTACATGACTCTGATGATCATATTATTGTAGGGGCTGTCCTACATGACTCTGATGATCATATTATTGTAGGGGCTGTCCTACATGACTCTGCTGATCATATTATTGTAGGGGCTGTCCTACATGACTCTGATGATCATATTATTGTAGGGGCTGTCCTACATGACTCTGCTGATCATATTATTGTAGGGGCTGTCCTACATGACTCTGATGATCATATTATTGTAGGGGCTGTCATACATGACTCTGATGATCATATTATTGTAGGGGCTGTCCTACATGACTGCTGATCATATTATTGTAGGGGCTGTCCTACATGACTCTGATGATCATATTATTGTAGGGGCTGTCCTACATGACTCTGCTGATCATATTATTGTAGGGGCTGTCCTACATGACTCTGATGATCATATTATTGTAGGGGCTGTCCTACATGACTCTGATGATCATATTATTGTAGGGGCTGTCATACATGACTCTGATGATCATATTATTGTAGGAGCTGTCCTACATGACTCTGATGATCATATTATTGTAGGAGCTGTCCTACATGACTCTGATGATCATATTATTGT
>CM065697.1:39323884-39326384 GCA_017654935.2 Phymorhynchus buccinoides
AATCACGGGTTTTCACGTGTTTCCCCCCCTCTTATAGCTGGTAAGAAATATTAAGAAATCTTCCTAGCTTGAGAGGGAATGTGACACGTGACGTGGGGGGTCTTTAAAGCCAGGGTAAGACAACAACAACAACAACAACAACAACAACAACAACATCATCATTCGTTACTAAAGGTCAGCCCGACACGGCGGTCGAAGCGGTCAAGTCCACTCTTCCTGGTCAGCCCGTCACGGTCAACGGTCCAGTGGTGTCCGTGGTGGACCTCAGTCCAACCGTGTCCACGGGCAGAACCGAAGGACCCTACGTGTCCGTCACCAACTTCACCAGCCAGCTGCAGTTCAGCGTCAGGAGCACCATCGACAACACCCAGGTGAGACACGCGCCTGGGCTTCAATTAAGTGTAGAGTGGTGGTGACAAACTCGAAAGCATACTCAGTTTTTCAATATCTGTCTGGTATGGATCAGCTTCAGCTAAAGATAAAAGGAAACTCCATCAAGTCGTCAAGACAGCCTCAACAATCATAGGCCACAAACAGCCATCCCCAGATAACATCTATAGTGTGCGCATAAGACGCAAAGCTAAATCCATCATATCGCATAGCACACACCCAGCCAACCATCTGTTTCAGTCTCTCCCTTCTGGTAAAAGGTTCTGCTCTTTTAAGTGCAAATTTAACCGCCTGAAGAACAGCTTTTACCCCTCTGCTGTCAGAGCCATCAATACTCAGTAGGCTCATTCCCCTAGGGGAATTCTTTATCCTATTTTGCCCAGACGTGTGTCAATCGGTGTGCCTGCATGCTCGCGGTCTTGTGTGTGAGTGTATGTGTGCGTGTGTGCGTGTGTGCGTGTGTGAGGAGGTGGGACATGTATTGGTATAAATGTGTATGCACACGTGTATGTGTGTTGATGTATGTGTAGGTGTGCGTCTGAGAGAAAGAGAGAATCTGAGGGAGAGACTGATACATGATGATGTCATATGTCCATTCCATGTGCATGCTTTCGTTTTTGTTGGATTGTGTCTTGTGCAAAACCAAAACGATATCCTTTGTATTACGGTGCATTGGCTGATTAAAGAATCTTGATCTTGATCTTGATTTATTATTATGTCCTCTGCCTTAATTATTTGCTTACTGAGGTCACTCTGTCATTAATTTCATCTAATCATAATATACTGTTTCTTAATATTCCTTGGTTATTAAAGCAACATTTTATTCATATGTCGAGGAATATATAAAGATATACAATGTGTACATTATTGTTTATTGATATGTTGCTGTCTTATTACCATGTCTCAAACTCTGTATTTGTTGAATTATGCGATGTTCCTTGGGATAATTGTGTGTTTTTAAAGAAAAGTGTAGAGTGGCACAGAGGTAGCGCGTTCGCCTCGTGTCAAGTAAACCCCAGTTCGAACCTGGGTACAGGGGATTTTTCCTCTCATTTTTGCACTAGGCCTTACGGTCTGAACGTGGAGTCTTTCGGATGAGACGATAAACCGAGGTCCCGTGTTCCCATGCACTTAGCACACGTTAAACCCACTGGCAACGAAAAGGTTATCATTTGGTCAAAATTTACACCCCTCCCTTCCTTCCTCATCAGTCACACAAAAATCGCATGCAATTTTCTTTTTAAATGGGTGGCGCGCCTCTGGCTATGACGCGCTCTCCTGGTGGGAGCAACCCGAACCTAACCTAACCTAACCTAAGGCCATGTCAGACGAATAGACAATTTTCGGGGGGGAAAACTAGGGGAGAGCACCTCGTGAAAATTAGAGTTGCTTACCTCCATTACTCAGTCAAATACCATAGCAACAATGGCATCGAAGCTTGAAACCGCAGGATGCGCGTCAGCGACTTGCAAACATTTTTTGTTTAGAAAATGTTGGAGTAGCCAGTGGCCACAAACTGATAAAACTTGCAAATTGTGACGTAAAAATATAAATGACATAATTGTTCTTAAATGACGCACGGTGTTCTAAATGCTGTATGTCTGCTCAAACACACGAGTCGATAGGCTACGAGAGCTGATGATAGAGTGACGTCCCCTGTTTGACCGATTGAATTAGGCAAGATCACTCCCACACACCATGAAATTACTCCCCTTAATTTAACCGAACAGTTCCTATTGACATAGGCTAGAACACCAAAGCTACATCGAAATGTTGTTACGCTTGCATATTTATGCTGGAGGGGGGGGGGGGGGGGGGGTCTTTAGCCATGACAAGCTCCTGGCATAACATCGTCTCCAAAATCCCCCCAAAATATTGAGTCCAATTATTTGCTTACAGTGTAAAGCGGGGTTTCTTTTTTTTTAGTTTGATTGAGGCAACTTCTTTGTGGAAAAGAGACACACAGGCCTACTCGCCGTAAGCAAGCTATGTTACATGTTCTATCAACAACCATACCCCGTAGACTGATCGATTAATTGAAACTAACTTATTGTTATGTACATTTGGCAAATGTTAAGAAAAGCCCCCTCGTCTGCCCATTCCATTCATT
>CM065697.1:39341384-39343884 GCA_017654935.2 Phymorhynchus buccinoides
TAAGAGTATTATATAACATAATAATATACTATTATATTGGTATTTTAATAACCAAACGAGGTCAAAACCATTATCGCTTGTTTTGACGATGTAATGTGACCATACTTGTTGCTTTGCAGCGGGCTGTCGTCCTATTGGATAACTCACCCTGACAACACCATTGAGAACAACGTGGCTGCCGGATCTGACGTAAGTTTCTGATGACGTATATCCTGGGGTCCGTTTCCCAAGGGCAAACGTTACGTTGCGCTCGCTCAAATCGGCAAAAACGATCTAAGAAACAAGCTTTATTTGCCGATAGTTCGTGTGACGTTTTGTTCTTGCCAAACACCGAGCGAGCGGCGAACTATCCGGAACTAGTAGGGGGTGAATACATTTCTTGTTGTTGATTTGTCCATTAAAGATTCTTTAAAACAAAATTTAAAAAAAATGATCAATCAGCTTGTAATATTCTTCCGCAAACGTTTTCTAAAGTTTTTCTTAGGCCCTGTTTGGCGTAAGCGTTATTCGCGCGGCGACCGTTATCTAGAGAAACTACACCCTGAGTGGGTGCCTTACTCAAATTAGCCTGATTGTGGGGCCACTAGAACATTGAAATATTATATACAACAAAAACGAGTTTCTATAATATTGGAAACGTGTTGTTCAGCTTAGTCTCCTTGAAGACTGATTCTCAGACTAGTAATTTGTTGCTCTGGCTCTAGTGGTACAGCCAAAAAGGGGTGGTTTGGGGACACACAGAGAGGGGTGGCAGAGTGGTTAAGACGTTCGCGTGCCAAAATGTAATGCGTGACTGCAGCGTGAGTGACACGGGTTCGAATCCGGCCTCCTCGTCCTTTCTTTCTAGTTTAACAGGAAAATCGAACTGAACGTCCAGTCCTTCGGATGGAGACTTCAAAGCTTGTCTGACCCGTGCGCTTTACGTACGCACGAAAAAATCCCACGGCAGTTGAAAGTCGGTATGAGTAGGGGGGGGGGATCCCGCTGCCTGGTATGGCCAAATTGATAGCTAGGTTTTCCAAGTGTGCCCACACACCCTCCTCACCCTGTGCCACCCACCCACCCCCCAAAAAGTGTAGGCGCTACACTTGCGGCGATGCGCTCTCCGGTGGAGAGCAGCCCGAATTTCACAAATAAGTCTCTGTGACTAGAATATACCAAATACCAAATACATGGTCTGTCTTGAAATCCTTTCGACCGAGAATGGGGCTGTACCCTAGGCAAGTCATCTACATTATAAACACATTTTTGCCCAGCCCGCCGGAATAGCGGCTGGCCCCTCTGATATCTGCCATTCATTCTTCTTCTTCTTCTTCGATCGCTCAGACAGTTCCCTGTCAATTATGAGCGGAGATGCGTCATGCTGCCGTTATGCGCCTAACTAAGAAACAGTTAGGCCCAGCAAGTCCGACTTCGGCTGGAGGAGGACATCTTTTTGAAAGCGTTTCGTGAAAACAAGGCAGGAGAATGGACCGGTATTTTAAGGCAGAAAGACAGTAGATGACAGAAAGCAAAGGGAAAAGGCAGAGTGAAAGAGAGTGACAGATTAGAGGAAGTTACAAGCACAGAACCCCCACGGGAGGGTATTCATTATTCGAAACCGACAGGCTAGCATACAATTTTTGAAGTGACTGGTGTTGCACACAGACTGCAAAAAGCGATCGAGTTGAAGCGTAAACGCGTAGAGCGTAGGGAGGCCGAAAGTACTAAAAAGGTTTGAGGAACTGAACAGATCCGCGAACGAAAGTCTCAATTATTATACTGACACTTTGCAGACTTCAAAATACTTAAGTTTTCTTTTTCGGTTGTTGTTTTATTTCCAATAAAATAATCATGGTATTTTAAATTCAATTTAGATTGTTTTATCCATGTGGAAACGTATGGGTGTATTTGTTTGCGTGTTTGCGTGTGTGTGACTGTGCGCGCGCGTGTGTGCCTGTGCATGTACATGGTAATTCCTGCGAAACCTTGCCAAGAACATCTTAATATCTGAGTAATATTCTGTGGCTTTCTAGTGGTTTTACTGCTGCGTTTATGTGTGCTTGTTGGGGCAGTGAGTGGATGCCTCGTGCCTCCATACGGGGAGCTGGATGACCCCGTCCCCTCCACGAGTCTCTCCCCGTGGGGATACCGGGGGGGGGGGGGGGGGCTTTCGTAAAAATAGTTCCCCCACCACTCTCTTTGATGCTGCCTTTTCCCTTTGCTTTCTGTCGTCTACAATCTTTCTGGCCCATTCTCCTGCCTTTAACAAAACCCACAATCTTCCAAATAATGTTTCTCGTTTGAGCTCCTCCGAAATCAGAACGTGTCGGTTGTATGCAGCGGGGGGACCAGTGCAAACTGCAAACCGGACACATACATACCTTACCCATTATGGCCGTAGGGCATGGGAACGCAGAAGCAGAAGAAGAAGAATGTGTGCTTGTATGAACATTTTTATGTGTAGTCGTGCTTTATCTTGTAGGCCTATGAGGTTTTTTAATTGATGTGTTGCAGAATT
>CM065697.1:39351384-39356384 GCA_017654935.2 Phymorhynchus buccinoides
AGTCTTTCGGATCAGACGATAAACCGAGGTCCCGTGTGCCCATGCACTTAGCACACGTTAAACCCAGTGGCAATGAAAAAGTTGTCATTTGGTCAAAATTTACCCCCCCCCCCCCCTCCTTTCTTCCTTCCTCATCACTCACACAAAAATCGCGTGAAAACATAAAATAATAAAATTGGGTGGCGCGCCTCTAGCTGCGACGCGCTCTCCAGAAGGGAGCAGCCCGCATTTCACAGAGACGCCTCTGTGACTGTGATGCACCTGACCTAACCTAACTACTGCAAATAGCAGCAACTTTGGTGAAGCTCCAGGGAAACGCAAAGAACAATAACCCTGAAGATAACGTCCCACCCTATAGTGTGACTGCGTGTACGTCAGTGCATGCAAGTGCCTTGGGTTTAATTTAATCAAAGAAAGGTACTATTAGTAAATGTATTATTATTATTGAACTATTCCCAATGCTGCTTTGATAAACGATGGTCACTTTCAGGTGGACAATGGTAACTGTGTGCTGCTTGAATGTGCCTGAGTACCTCTTCAGGTGGGAAGGGTTGACTGGGGAATCCTCCCATGGTTGCTCCAAGGGCAAACATGACCTCTCTAGTATTAAATCATGTTCTATGGTGATTTAGCAATGGTCATTATTCCAGGTGGACAATGGTAACTGGGTGTTGAATGTGCCTAAGGACCTGTTCGGGATGGGAGGATGGAAAGTGGAATCCTTCCACGTTTGCTCCAAGCGCCCTATTGCATTACTAGTGTTATTAATATCGAACCATTCTTTCAATGGTCATTATTCCAGGTGGACAATGGGAACTGAGTGCTGCATGAACCTCTTCGGGTGGGAAGGGTTGAATGGGGAATCATCCCATGGTTGCTCCAAGGGAAAGCATGAGCTCTCTAGTGTTGAAACATGTTCTGTGGTGATTTGTCAATGGTCGTTATTCCAGGTGGACAATGGTAACTGGGTGCTGAACGTGCCTGAGGACCTGTTCGGGATGGGAGGGTGGAAAGGGGAATCCTTCCACGTTTGCTCCAAGGGCCCAATTGCATTAATATTGAACCATTTTCCAATGGTCATTATTCCAGGTGGACAATGGGAACTGGGTGCTGAACGTGCCTGAGGACCTGTTCGGGTGGAGGGGGTCGCTGGACGGCAATGTGCAGAACACCTTCAGGGACTACGACGGCAGTGTGACGGGCCGTGCGGGCACTCAGCTGGTGAGGGACCTCCCGTTCTTCACCGACCAGAACTGCGTCGACGACCCCAAATGGGGCGTGCAGGCCTGCCCTTACGAATACGCCCAGGTATGAGATCTGTCCACATGCCATCCCACGCCTGTTATTGCATCCGGTATCAGGCCACTCCCCCCCCCCCCCCCCCCCCGGACATCCCCCCCCCCTCCCCCCGGGGGCACTTCCCCCATGCCATCCCCCCCCCCCCCTCGAACATTTGCCCCCTGGACACCCCCCCCCCCCCCTCTGTGTGTGTGTGTGGCTTATATCTGTGTCTCTTTCTACCTGTCCGTCCGTCTGTCTGTCTGTCTCTCTCTCTTTCTCACTCTCTCTTACTTGCCCCCGAGTGTATGTGTGTGTGTGTGTGTGTGTGTGTGTGTGTGTGTGTGCGTGTGCATGCGTGCTCATGTATGTCTGTGAGCGCATGTGCGTGCATATGTGTGTGGCTGTGTATGTGTGCATGCAGACATGCATGTGTGTACACACGCGTGCGCACACACACACTCGGGGGCAAGTACGAACGCACGAACGAACGAACGAGTGAGAGAGAGAGAGACAGACAGACAGACAGATGGACAGGTAGACAAAACATAGACATCGACCACACACACACACACACACACACACACACACACACACACACACACACACACGCACACGCACGCACACGCACACGCACGCACACGCACACGCACACGCACACGCACACGCACACGCACACGCACACACACACACACACGCACACGCACACGCACACGCACACACACACACACACACACACACACACGCGCACGCACACGCACGCGCGCACACGCACACGCACACGCACGCACACGCACACACACACACACACGCACACGCACGCACACACACGCACGCACACACACACACACACACACACACACACACACACACACACACACACACACACAGACAGAGAAGGTGGGGGAGGATGTCCAGGGGAGAAATGTCCCTCATAGCTGGAAATAAGGAAGGCTCGCAATGCTCCATGGACTTGTTCTCTGCTGCGTGTGACAACTTTGGTCTCACCATTAGCACCAAGAAGACTGAAGTGATGTACCAGCCTGCTCCAGGGAAAGACTATGACTATGAGGAACCCACAGTGACAGTGAGTGGCCAGACACTGGCGGCGGTGGACAAGTTCACCTATCTGGGCAGCACGCTATCTCGCAGTGTAAACATCGATGACGAAACAGATGCTAGAATCGCAAAGGCAAGCTCTGCCTTCGGCAGACTTCGTTCATCAGTTTGGGATCGTGAAGGAGTGAGACTCTCAACAAAAAGCTGAAGGCATACAGAGCCATTGTCCTCACCACTCTGCTGTATGCATGTGAATAGAGTGGAGAACCGGTTCAAACATCTGAACCGGTTTAAACCGGTTTTCCCTGTTCGAACCGGTTTTGTTGTAACCAGTACTCGCATCACTAGTTTCACCTATGCAAACACATATTTATTTGTCAGAATATTCACACACACGCACGCACGCACGCACGCGCACACACACACACACACACACACACACACACACACACACACACACACACACACACACACACACACACACACACACACACACACACACACACACACACACACTACAAAACATGACTTATGACACACACACACACACACACACACACACACACACACACACACACACACACACACACACAACTCAACACTCAGTCAAAGTCAAAGCCATACACCACCACAAACTAGAAACAGCTACTCTTGGTTTACAAACACCCAATCTGCGCTGAGAATCAGTGTTGTTGTTTTTTCGAAAAGAATGCGTTATTCTAAGAAAAAACTTACTTTCAGTTTGCAGTTAAAAAACCGATTCACAGCAACTCGGACCGGTCTTTCGAACCGCGAAAGCTTAGCACCGGTTTTTCGGTTCAAACCGGTTTTTCCCCCACCTCTACATGTGAAACATGGACTGTGTATCAAAGACATGTGAAGAAAACTCAACCGCTTTCGCATCACCGCAAGGGGGCAAAAATACCAGAGGGCAAGTGACCGGGGGTGAAATGGACAGGGGGGCAAATGGTCTGGGGGGGCACAATGTTCGGGGTGGGGGTGGGGGGGTGGTGGCAGGGAGGAAGTGTCCGGGGGCAAATGTCCGGGAGAAGGGGTGGTGGCCTGACCCATGGCCTAGTCTGGTTCCCCCGTGCTTTCACATCCGTACGTTTCACGACGGCAAAATGGTTTGCCCTAATCTTCCTATGGAGGCTCCACAAAATGAGTGCCCGTGCTATCCTTGGGACAACAGAAAAAAAAAGTAAAACCAGCCCATGACAATGCAATGCAGATATTCTAGGGAAACGCAAAAACAACAGTAACTCGGTGGGTTGTGTCCCATCAATACATCCAATTTTGGCATAAATTGATACTTTGGCAGGTCAAATGGACCGCGTGACCGGAGGCTAAGGGAAGTAACCGGGCTTCCGGGTAAGCGGAGTAGCGGTCCTTTGCTACTTTCGGTTTTTTTATATGCTGTGGCATTTGGTTTCCAGATTGATGATGTTTTATGCTATTGTTTTGAGTGTTGGTCAGTGTGGTTAGAATAGATTGAGATTTTAATGTTTC
This sequence comes from Phymorhynchus buccinoides, assembly GCA_017654935.2. Lineage (NCBI taxonomy): Eukaryota > Metazoa > Mollusca > Gastropoda > Neogastropoda > Raphitomidae > Phymorhynchus > Phymorhynchus buccinoides. Next base: position 39,355,231 of record CM065697.1, read on the forward strand.
ATGGTGGAGCAAAGATTCCTTGTTGATACACAGAAAACCAAATTGAGTTATCGTGTCTAGTTTTTGTTTTATAATTATTTGAAGTTTGGCATTCGAAATAGATCATTTGCAGAAATTGAGCATAGAGGATACAATGTTGCCTCTTTGTTTCTATTGACTTGATTTAGAAAACAATCAAATAAACAAAGAAATCATTCAAATTTGTCTTTCATGTTTTGGATACTGGTAGAACACAGAAAAATAGACATTAATATAAAATATGCCCTACATAGAAAATTGATCTCATTTATCTGCATAATGACGTGAGAGAATTAATAATCGGGACAGACGAACGATTACTTTACATCCTTGTATAATGCGCTTTCGCGTGTATGTGTGTGTGCGTGCGCGTGCGCTCGCGTGTATGTGTGTGTGTGTGTCTATAATGTACGTGTGTGTGCACAGGTCCAGTTCACGGGGAGCACAGGTGTCCTACAGGGGGCGGAGTCCTCCCAGACCAGTCCTGTGACCATGAGGAGAGACGATGTCCCTGACAGCCCCCTGACTCTGACAGGTACATCATCATCACCATCATCATCATCATCATCATCATCATCATCATCATGAGGAGAGACGATGTCCCTGACAGCCCCCTGACTCTGACAGGTGCATCATCATCATCATCATCATCATCATCATCATCATCATCATCATCATCATCATCTCATCATCGTCGTCGTCGTCGTCATCATCATCATCATCATCATCATCATCATCATCATCATCACCATCATCGTCACCATCGTCACCATCGTCATCATCATAGTCATCGTCATCATCAGCACCAGCATCAGCATCAGCATCATCATCATCATCATCATCATCATCATCAGCAGCAGCAGCAGCAGCAGCAGCAGCAGCAGCATCGTCGTCATGAGGAGAGCCCCCTGATTCTGACAGGTGTAATCATCATCGTCGTCATCATCATCATCATCATCATCATCATCATCATCGTCGTCGTCGTCGTCATCGTCATCATCATCATCATCATCATCATCATCATTATCATCATCATCATTATCGTCATCATCATCTTCTTCATCATCATCATCATCATGAGGAGAGACGATGTCACTGACAGACCCCCTGACATTTTGATGTTCAGCATTATTAAC
>CM065697.1:39358884-39363884 GCA_017654935.2 Phymorhynchus buccinoides
CATGACGATGATGATGATGATGATGATGATGATGATGATGATGATGATGATGATGGTGATGATGATGATGATGATGATGATGATGATGATGATGATGATGATGATGATGATGATGATGATGATGATGATGATGATGATGATGATGATGACGACGATGATGATGATGATGGATGATGATGGTGATGATGATGATGATGATGATGATGATGATGATTCCGTGGATGTCATTTCAGCATGGTGTTCTTCAAGCTGATCTCCAGGGAGACTCGCCAATCTCTGGTGGAGAGATGTCCCGGGGGCCAGTGTGTGGACTTTGTGCTGGAGAGGCTGGATGGGGGAGGTGGACCCAGAGACTGCTCCTCCCTCACCTTCCCTCCCTTTGACGACGGCCTGGTGAGTGTCAAAAATCAATGCCAAAGTTACTCTATTACGCCTGTCTATATATCATTCTGTTTCTGTGTGAATGCTTTGGGTTTATTGTTTTTGGGGGGTCGCTTTAGTTGTGCGTGTTAGTTAGAAAAAGGTGCATGACTGTGTGCTTAGCGTGATAAAACGTGTTCGTTGTGATCAGTGTTTTAGGGTGGGATTTGGGAGGTGTGGGGATGAAAGGGAAGGGAGGACTGTAGCATTGTGAGTCCGTTTAATATTTGTCTTGGTTTGTAGTTGTTATTGGTCTCTTGTTGAGATAAACATAACAGTGATAATGCTAATTTATACAGCGCTTATTCACGACACTCTCCACCCAGCAGTAATGGGGATTCGTTCAGGGAAGGTTAAGCGGCTGGGCTCCGCCTTCAATGCCGTGCCCTTGACACGGTGTTAACAGTTCACTGCCCCTACGGCCGATGGCTATGGGACACCTTTACCTTTACCTACCTCAGACACAACACGGGCAAGGGAGCACACACCATAGCCATGCATTCGCGCAACACAAAAAGGAACAGAATACTTAGCCTGTTGCCAGCTGTTGCCAAAAAAACAAAGTCAAGGTACATCACGAAATAATCAAACAAAAGCTTAGTTATTTTTTCAATAACTAAATTTAAAAAAAAGTGTGCTTCACGCAGAGCAAACGCCCACTCCATCCCCTCCCATCCCCTTCTCATCCCCAACCATTCGTCTCCAACCCATGCATGTGAGAGAGAGAGAGAGAGAGAGAGAGAGAGAGAGAGAGAGAGAGAGAGAGAGAGAGAGAGAGAGAGAGAGAGAGAGAGAGAGAGAGTGGGTGTTCAGCTTTCTGTGTGTTTGAGAGCAGATAGAAAGAGACAGAGAGATGTGTGTTTGTATGTACGCGCGCGCGCGCGCGCGCGCGCGCGTGTGTGTGTGTGTGTGTGTGTGTGTGTGTGTGTGTGTGTGTGTGTGTGTGTGTGTGTGTGTGTGTGTGTGTGTGTGTGTTGTTGTTCTTTAATTTAACGTCTTTTCACTTAGAAGTGATATTAGACATGAAAGTGTGTGTGTGAGTGTGTGCGCGTGGGAATGTGCATGTGTATCTGTGAGTGCTTAAAGTGCATATTTATAAGTGGAGAGGGATGGGCTCCGCCTTCCATTATGCCGTGCCCTTGACACGGTGAACAAGGCCGACAGGCTATGGGACACCTTTACCTTTACCTCTACCTCACGACACAACACGGGCAACGGGAGCACACACCATAGCCATGCATGCACAGAGAGAGAGAGTATGGGTGTGCTTTCTGTGTGTTTGAGAGCAAGATAGAAAGAGAGAGAGAGTATGTGTGTATGTGTGTGTTTGTATGTACGCGCGCGTGTTTTTAAAGTTATAAGTAACTTCCATTATTAGTGTGTGTGTGTGTGTGTGTGTGTGTGTGTGTGTGTGTGTGTGTGTGTGTGTGTGTGTGTGTGTGTGTGTGTGTGTGTGTGTGTGTGTGTGTGTGTGTGTGTGTGTGTGTGTGTGTGTGTGTGCGTGCGTGTGCGTGTGTGTGTGTGTGTGTGTGTGTGTGTGTGTGTGTGTGTGTGCGTGTGCGTCTGTGTGTGTGACTGTTGTGTGTGAGCCTGCGCCTGTGTATCACATGTGTGTATGAGAGAAAAAGAGAGAGATAATGTGAGTGTGTATGTGTGCGTGTGCGCGTGCGCGAGCCCGAGCGCGCGAGCACGAGCACGCGAGCACGAGCACGAGCGCGCATGTCTCTTATGATGCACCCACCGCATTTGGGTGTACTTGTACACGCAGAGGCAATGTGCGTACACGGCGAAGGGAGGGCGGAATTCAGTCGAATATACCATGCAGCCTACAGTCGAATATACAATGCAGCCTACAGTCGAATATACCATGCAGCCTACAGTCGATTCTACAATGCAGCCTACAGTCGAATCTACAATGCAGCCTACAGTCGAATCTACAATGCAGCCTACAGTCGAATATACAATGCAGCCTACAGTCGAATGTACATTGCAGCCTACAGTCGAAAAATAGCATTGCAGCCTGCAGTCGAATGTACCAGCAGCCTACAACGAATGCATTGCAGCCTACAGTCGAATGCACAGCATGCAGCCTACAGTCGAATGTCCAAGAAAACTTGCATTGCAGCCTACAGTCGAATGTACTGTGCATCCTACAGTCGAAGAAAAAACACCCATTGCACTGTAGGCTGCAATCTACAATTCGACCTACTGTCAAAAATACTTATTCGACTGTAGGCTGCAATGTAATTTTTTGACTGTAGGCTGCACTGTACATTTCTGTAAATTCGACTGTAGGCTGCACCGTATATTCGACTGTAGGCTGCATGGTATATTCGACTGTAGGCTGCATGGTATATTCGACTGTAGGCTGCATGGTATATTCGACTGTAGGCTGCATGGTATATTCGACTGTAGGCTGCATGGTATATTCGACTGTAGGCTGCATGGTATATTCGACTGTAGGCTGCATGGTATATTTCGACTGTAGGCTGCATGGTATTTTCGACTGTAGGCTGCATGGTATATTCGTAGGCTAATGTTTCGACTGTAGGCTGCAATGCATAATCCGCCGTGTCGACTGTAGGCTGCATGGTATATTTCGACTGTAGGCTGCATGGTATTTTCGACTGTAGGCTGCATGGTATATTCGACTGTAGGCTGCACTGCAATGTAGGCTGCAATGCATAATCCGCCATGTATTTTTGACTGTAGGCTGCATGGTATATTCGACTGTAGGCTGCATGGTATATTCGACTGTAGGCTGCACTGTATATTCGACTGTAGGCTGCGCTGCAATGTATTCGACTGTAGGCTGCATGGTATGTTCGACTGTAGGCTGCATGGTATATTCGACTGTAGGCTGCACTGTAATTTTTCGACTGTAGGCTGCAATGCATAATCCGCCATGTATTTTCGACTGTAGGCTGCATTGTAGATTCGACTGAAGAACCTGTCACCCCGTACACTCCAATATATATTTCAATGTAATATTATCTGTTATTGTGTTTGCATGTTACAGGCAGTGCCCCCTCCTCCTATGCTGTCCCCCTGTTCGGGACCCGCCTCTTCCGAGGTCAGTATGGAGCTGTTCCGCGCAATCTCGTAACAAATTCAGATCGATCGATCGTGCGCGCAGATCCACGGATCTCTCATCTATGCACACAATGACACAAAATGGATTATTTCGAGGTGCCCCCGTCTCTATGTGTGACCCTCTTTGTGCTCCATATAATGTGTGTCCCCCGTCACTATTAAATTGTCCCCGCCTCTATATCGCGCCCCCGTTTCTATGTGTCCCCGTCTCGGTGTATCCAATGAGATTATGGAAGGATCGAGATTAGGGATAGCATTTGAGTTTCTGGTTATGGGAGAGGATAATATGGCCGTGTACACACATAAGCGGATATTCCATGCGGAAACCCGTGCGCAATCCACAACTAAGTGAAACAAAGAAGGGAAACGATATGCGCACGTGTCCGAATTTCCCCTATATGCGTAAACTTGCATCCTTCTTTCTTCCACTTATTTAGGGTTTTCCGTACAGAACTTACGCGTCTAATGTGAACCCGGCCTAAGGATAGGGTTTCTGATTAGGTTTAGGATTTGGATTAGAGTTGGAGTTAGTTGGGGTTTTTGTCACATACCTACGGATATGATATGGAGCTGCTACTACTACTACTACTACTACTACTACTACTACTACTACTACTACTACTACTACTACTACTACTGCTGCTGCTGCTGCTGCTGCTGCTGCTGCTGCTGCTGCTACTACTGCTGCTACTACTACTACTACTACTACTACTACTACTACTACTACTACTACTACTACTACTACTGCTGCTGCTGCTGCTACTACTACTACTACTACTACTACTACTACTACTACTACTACTACTACTACTACTACTACTACTACTACTACTACTACTACTACTACTACTACTACTACTACTACTGCTGCTGCTACTACTACTACTACTACTACTACTACTACTACTACTACTACTACTACTACTACTACTACTACTACTACTACTACTGCTACTACTACTGCTGCTGCTACTACTACTACTACTACTACTACTGCTACTATACTGACTACTGATACTACTACTACTACTGTTTCTACTACTACTGCTATGCTACTACTACTACTAATAACTGCTACTAATACTAAATAATAATAATAATAATTTAATTCATTTTAGAAAAAGTGACGCCTGTCCCTCGCGAGGCTCCAGGCGCCATTACAAAGATAAAAACCAACAGGTTTAAGAAAGAAGAGAAAGGAGACATACAAGATTAAAACATGAAAAAGAACTTTGACATCGTAAGAACAAGATATCATTAGAAAACATTAAAATTAAATACATGCGGGGAACATATACCCACAGCCCCTCCACTCTCTCTCCATCCCCTTCCCCTCCCTCCCCCCCCCAACCTCGCGCTGTCTCCCCCCAAAAAAAACACCCAACAAAACAAACAAACAAAACTCCACTCCTTCTCCATCCCCTTCCCCTCCCTCCTCCCCATCACCGCGCTGTCTCCCCCCCCCAAAAAAAAAAAAAAGAAGAAGA
>CM065697.1:39366384-39368884 GCA_017654935.2 Phymorhynchus buccinoides
AACTTATTTACAATGTAGGTTATATCTCATCTCATGCATTTTGCTAGGAAAGAGATGCACTTAACGCTCATTATGATGTCAAGGTGGGACTAACAGGCTCAACTTTGTCCGATGCGTTTATTGCCTTTTGCTCCTCCGAAGTCGGAGTGTGGCTGCCCACGTGGCGGGGTAATACCCAAAAAAACCAGGTCGCAAACACGTAAGTGTTTTCATCCCCAGCTAGTGCATTTGTACCATAGTGTTCAATTGCTTGGGCTTTTGGGATGATCTCTGGAGTCTTTAAGCCAGGGAACGGAACGGTAAGGAAAAAAACAACAACAACAAAAGATTGCCTCTTGCCTGCGAATGATTCTTTCATATTGTAAACGGTTATGATAATGTTGTAGTGTGGGTGGGCTTCTACGGTCTACATTTAATGCAACATGTCGCAGGGCTCCCAGGGACCCCCATTTGGGGGTCTATGAAGTACTAAAATTCTAAAGGACCCTCTGAAAGAATGTGCATGGGGGGTCTCAGGGATGCTCTGGAAACATTATTTTAAGCATTCGTAATGTTATTGGGACCCTCTATCCCGCCTCTAGGATCCTTTATACTGTAAGTGAAGGAGTCCCTGGGACCCCTTGTTTTGCGGGACGATTGGGAGCCCTGATGTCGGTACGTAAAGGACTCTCTAAAAGAACGTGCAGGGGGTCCCAGGGATGCATTAGAAAAAATCTTTTTGGCATTCACAATGCCACTGGAACCCTCTATCCCGCCTCTAGGTCCCTCTCTACTGTGAGTGAAGGAGTCCCTGGGACCCCTTGTTTTGCGGGACGATTGGGAGCCCTGATGTCGGTATGTAGGTTCAAAGGGAAGAGAAAAAAGAATCTCTTATTTAGGGAAGGGGGGTGGGGGTGAGGGGGGGGGGGGTGTTGGTGTCGCCCCGCCACCAAAAGGGAGAGTTTTCATGTATATAAATCGATGGCTTGGAGTCCAAACGGACTATCTTCAGATAGTCCATTAATGTATTATTGAAGTTATTTTGAAATCTAATAACTTGCACCAAAACAAGACTGCATAAATATAAAAAGCTAAATCCCCGTTTTATATTATTCGTAGTCTTTTTTGTTTTAATGCAAATCATTATTTTTTGCAATGACATCAATAATAAGTCAACGGACTATAACGGACTATCTAAAGATCGTCTGTTTTGACTCTAAGCCATCGAAATGTTCATCCTTGGTGCATCCTGTTGTTTGGTCTCACCGTCCATACTCCTCCCTGTCCCCTCCCATTCAACTGTCTCCCATGTTCGCACACTTCACTCTCGTTTGTTTCTAGGGGAAGACGGGGTAAAAAGCGCATGGGCGGGTAAGAAGCCCACCCCAATTATCTCACGAAATGAAGCAAATTTCAGTCTCATTTTGCCCATGAGACGAGCGTTAATGTCTAGCATTCGTCTCATGGGCAAATTTGACTGAAATGTTCTTTATTTCATGAGATAATTGGGGTGGGCTTCTTACCCGCCCATGCGCTTTTTACCCCGTCTTCCCCTACGTTATCAATTCCCAACCGCTCGAATTCCTTCATGCAATGTTCATAAATTCGTAAGTTTCCTTAGTGTCCATTGGCATTGTACAACGCACATGGAAACCTGTCTCTCACCATGAAAAAATAGATGAGATATATCAAAATAAAAATATGAAACATAAATTTACATTTAAGCAACTCTCACACCACACCCAATCATTCATCCGCTCTCCACTATCTTGCTCACTCATCATGCAACCCACCACCACTTCCGCCTTCATTTTTAACCCTTTCTTTTTTCTTTCCTTTCCTCTATTTTTTTCCTTGTTCCATTAATCCTTTTTTTTCTTTTTTTTTAACACTAGCAACACGGTTTACTCTTTCACTGTTAACACATCACTCGATGAACACTAGCAACACAGTTTACACTTTCACTATTAACACGTCACTCAATGAACACCAACAACACAGTTTACTCTTTCACTATTAACACATCACTCAATGAACACTAACAACACAGTTTACTCTTTCACTATTAACACAAATCACTCAATGAACACTAACAACACAGTTTACTCTTTCACTATTAACACAACAACACAGTCACTCAATGAACACTAACAACACAGTTTACTCTTTCACTATTAACACAAATCACTCAATGAACACTAACAACACAGTTTACTCTTTCACTATTAACACAACACAGTTTACACTCAATGAACACTAACAACACAGTTTACTCTTTCACTATTAACACAAATCACTCAATGAACACTAACAACACAGTTTACTCTTTCACTACTTGAACACTAACATCACTCAATGAACACTAACAACACAGTTTACTCTTTCACTATTAACACATCACTCAATGAACACTAACAACACAGTTTACTCTTTCACTATTAACACATCACTCAATGAACACTAACAACACAGTTTACTCTTTCACTATTAACACATCACTCAATGAACACTAACAACACAG
>CM065697.1:39376384-39386384 GCA_017654935.2 Phymorhynchus buccinoides
CATCGATTCATGGGATTGCATAAAACCGTCGGAGTCATCTTTGCGTGGTTTGATAATCTTGATCTCCAAGTTTTCACACCCAGCGGTCGACGCTCAACCCATGTGGTCTCCCATGAATTCCAACAGCCTCATCCTGCAGGGATACTGGAGTATGGACGTGCTCAGCCAGGGAAAAGCACGCTGATCATTCCCAGACTCTCTAAACAAGCGGCTCGATCTCGGACCGGCAACAGTTCATCTGGCAGTCTCCCCTTGCAGCACTATTCTGGGCCAACCAAGGTGAATCCTCCGCATCTTGAAGCCACTTCTGGCATTTCCTTCTTGGAGGTAACATCCCGACATGAGAGTCTAGCTGCTGCCCAGGAGAAGGACACGAAGTGGTTGAACACGCTAACAACAGAGAAGAATGCAATGGAATGGGGTGGCTTCAACACTCAAGAGGCGCGCAACAACCTGGCACAGAAAAAAACTGCAAGTACGTACATGTTTGGACCTCTGATTGACTTTAAAGCTTCGCATCCTGACACAATCTTGACTTCACTGGAGTACTTCAAGACGTCGTTGACTGATATGGGGATGTCTTACATTCACATCTCTGTTGATATGCAGCTGTACATGTTTGCCAGTCAAATCAAGTGGAATGATGTGGATCTCTTCAAGGATGTCATTCTCAGGCCTGGAATCATGCACACGCTGATGTCCTTTGGTAGCTGCATAGGCAAACTCATGTGTGGATCCGGCATTGAGCCTCTGATCACCTCAGCGTTTGGGGGATTAGCAGGAATCATGAGTGGCAACTGTTTTGTTCGGTCCATGCGAGCATTTCGAATGGCTTCCACGACTCTTCTGAACTTCTTCCTGTCTACAGGCCCAAAGTCATTCCAAGACTTGGATGAATACCTTGAGAAGTGTCGACAGCACCCTACTGGCAGACACTGGGTGGACAATCTCATCAAACCGACACTGTTGGCTCATCAGCTACAGCGAAGCCAGAGAGAGGGAAATTTTCTCCTGCAGCAGCTCACCCTTGCGCGAATGCTGCCATACTTCTTTGTGGCTTGACACTTTCACTATGCACGCTACATCACCCAGCACATTCTCGAGATGCGTCATTTGCCACCAGACGCCAAAGAGGAACTGATGTCGGGAGCATTCGTGTGTCGTCACCACGAGGGGAGCTGGAACAGCGTGAGCTCTGACCAGTTTGGGGAGCAAACAGCCATTAGAATTGGCAAGGGTGGCCTCAAAGGAATGACCCTTTCTCCTGAGATGGTTGCTGAATGGATTGAGTCCTTCCCCATTACGGCCTACATCTCAGACACAATGGACTACATTTACCCCGATTCCTCAAAGGACATCAAGGACCAAGCCATTGAAAGCAAAGAACTGCATCACAAGGAGGAGGGGAACAAGAGAAGAGAATTGGATGCAGACGACCACCGCCAAATCTCAGATGAATTATCCAAAATGTCTCACCCACTGGAGAACTCATCAACACATCTCTACAACATCGCTAATATGGCAGAATCGCTCCTTCTGAAGCCAATTGCACACACCGTGGAGGCCGTCGCAAACAGAGGAAAATCGCCGTGGTCAGTCTGTATGACGAGGGGAGTGCAGGTGAGAGGAGCGAGAAGACACGGACTGTAAATTTCAAAAATCTTATTTGAGTGCCTGTTTTCTCTTGTTTTGACACATCGCCATCCACTGACCTTGATCTGTGTGTTCCTGTGTTCAACGCTCAATCTGTTGGGCGAAACGAAAAACGTTCTGCCGTAAATGAATACATTTTGTCTAACCGAACCGTGTTGACATGTTCTGTGTGACTGAAACCTGGCTACGTCAGGCTGGGGATGAAGCGAAATGCCAAGACCTTGCTCCCCCAGGATTTTCTACTAACTCCTTCCCACGATGTATGACCACTTGTGGAGGTGGCCTAGCCTTCGTTTTCTCTGACACTCTAAAACCACACGTTAATCTCACAGCAAACTTTCCGTTCAGCCACTCTTCTTTCGAACTTTCCCAGCTGACACTATCCTATTAACAGAACACTCTGAATATTTTCTGTGTATACTGCCCCCCTCCAAACAAGAAAAACAAATTATCAGACTCCATGTTCATCGACCAGCTCCCAGAATTTTTGGAGTACACCAACAGTTTGTCTGGTTCAGTGCTGATTGTGGGCGATTTTAATTTTCATTTCGATGACCCGTCCCACTTCTACACATCCAAAGTGCCGGACACTATCAAAATGTTCGACCTCTCTCAGTCTGTATCTGAGCTCACCCATGCTAGAGGCCATATTGTCGACTGGGTTTTGCATAGGGAGGATGGTTGTCTGCTGCAGTCGACGACCGTGGAACCCACTCTGTCATCAGACCATTTCTGTGTCAGATGTGTGCTCCACCTCGCCAAGCCTCCGTCTGCCAAAGTCTACAAAGACGTTCGCCGTCTGGCGTCCATCAACATCGAGGCCTTCGGGGCCGACCTCCAGGCCCACCTTCCCCTTCAGCCATCTGCAGACCAGCTGTCCGGGGTCCTTCGTACCACCCTAGATCAACACGCCCCCGTCACACGCCGCTTGGTGTCTGCAAATGCAGCGATGGAATGGAGAAGTGTGGGATATCAACAGCACGTGTGATCAACTTGGCCCTTTATGCCTCCAGACCCTGGGTATGCACTACCTGACTGGTTCAGACACGACCTCATACATGTACGGCAAGGGGAAAGTGAAGGCTCTCAAGACCTTGAAAAATGGAAACTTCCATGGACTGTTTTCAGTCTTAGGCGAGGTGGACTCTACCCATGAAGATCTCATGAACGTTGGACATGCATTCTTCCTTGCACTCTATGGACAACAGCCTGGAACCACGATGGCTGAGGCGAATTACCAACTGCATGCAAAGAAACTGGGCAAGCTACCCAAGCTGATGATGCAACCACCAACTGAGCCAAATCTCTTCCTACACATCATGCGCGCCCATCTGCAAACCATGCTTGCTAAATCGGCGGACCAACTGGCTCCCCCATTGCTGGACATCACAGAGTATGGCTGAGTAATCAAAGAAGGGATCCCGGTGCCAGCAATCTCTGATCAGCCACCAGCACCACGAGCTCTCATGGATGCTGTACGGTGCAGCTGTAAGGCAGAAGGAAAGGCCTGCAGCACTAAAGGCTGCAGTTGTCACCATGACAAGATGTCCTGCACTGGCTACTGTGCTTGCAGTTCCAGTGACGTCTGTCTGAATCTATTCAAGATGACAGAAGAAGAGGAAGAGGAGTGCGAAGAAAGATTCAAAGAGGAAAATGTGGAGGGAAGAGACGACGAAAATGAAACCCGTGTCTTCGACGATGATGAATGGGATGAATGGGAGTAAACCTGTGAAAAGTGGATTCTTGAACGTTGATCATTCATACAGACAGACGATGGAAAAGTGCTAAAAAGCAAACTGTGAACATGTCTAATAATCACATAGGCCTCTACATTAAATTCATGTATGTGAACAGAGTAGAAGAGTATTTTGACATTTTTCCTTATTTTTTCATGGTTGAAATTACCATTAATAGACATTTGAACCCAAATTTGACTTCAAATCACAAAACGGACAGTACATTTCGATTCCCCACGCCAGCGTTATGTAGAAATGATGTATTACACATCAATTGAATTTTACTGATGAAAAAAATCATATTTCTCCTTGGTACGCAGCGGCCATTTTGAAATATGCAAATTGCCGGAGTTCCCCAAGCGATTTTTTCTGGCAACCAAGCTAAATTTGTTTATTGGGTCCAGGTTAATACGAAACAATTTTTTAAAAAAACATGCAAAACCAACTTCCACCACCTCAAGCCACGGGCAATTTGACTATAGTTATGTTCACTACATTTGTAGCCTCCTGTACACGAATCTGATAAAGTATCTTATTTTTGTACGGGGGTTATTTGATTTGATTCGCGTATTGCGGTCTACATGAATCTAGAGCGAGTTATTTCGTTAGACGGAAGCGTTTCATGTGACTCATGATTCACAGACAACGTCACAATCGTATCATAGTGAGGTCCAACCGTATGCAGTGTGGCTGGCCATATTAAGGTCTGTGTACACGTTGACAAAATTCACAAAATATCTCCATCAAATCAAATCAAATCAAATCATCTTTATTGTCTCATAACAGAGAAATTGCAACCATTTCCCCATTCACAAAATATGTTTCCCCATGGAAAACGCAGTGTTAAGGGCCAGCCATACGCCCACTAAAATCGCACGACTGTACGATACGATTCGCACACGTGGTCTCGGAGAACAAAATGAGTCGCGCTTCGAGAACACGTCATCGAATCGTATCGCACAGTCGTGCGATATTAGTGGACGTGTGGCTGGCCCTTTAGCCCACTCATAATATGACTTACAACTCACTGTGTTGCCATGGGGAACTAGTTATATTTTGTGAATATAATTAACGTGCACACAGCTCTTTATGAGTGGCCTAACACCGCGTTTTCGTGAGATATGTTGTGAGTATTGTTAACGTGTAAAGCGATGGTCAAGGTCTCGGTACACGTTAACATTATTCACGAGATATTTATATCTCCCCCATGGCAACACAGTGATAGCCCACTCTTAATATGACTTACAGCTCACTGTGTTGCCATGGGGAAATATAAATATATTGTGGATAGTGCTAACGTGTAGACAGACATTAAAGGTCGCACTGGTGCGATGTTTGCAAGAACCACATCTCGAGATCACCAGAAAGACAGCCTTTTCAAGGATCGGAACACTCACTTTGCTCTGGTTTCCTAGAAATTAAACCGTCAAAACGGCGATTCCTCCTTGGCGGAGATGCCGGAGAGACTAGCCATTTTGGATGGGGTGGGTGGAGGTCACGTCATTGTCTCTTTGGGTGAAAGAATTTGACTTCCAGCACCTCCGCCAAGGAGGAATCGCCGATTTGACGGTTTGATTTCTAGGAAACCAGAGCAAAGTGAGTGTTGCAATCTCTGTAAAGGGTGTTTTCCTGGTGATCTCGTCGTGTTTCAGATCAACTTTACTGAAGCTAGTTTCAGAGTTTGTCTCTTCTGGTGTTGTAAACAATAAATCTATGAGCCTGAGTCAATCGATCCAGAGTCATATTACAAAGACCAGAAATCAAACAACGTTGGGACTGGCCATCAAACTTCTACACCGGCATGGAAGCTCAGAACTTCTCAAGCTCCTACACAGCCACATATGATGAAGTCCTCAGATTCCAAAAATCGGCAGCCCGTTATCTTGGCGACAATGCACAACTCCTACATCGATTCATGGGATTGCATAAAACCGTCCGAGTCATCTTTGCGTGGTTTGATAATCTTGATCTCCAAGTTTTCACACCCAACGGTCGATGCTCAACCCATGTGGTCTCCCATGAATTCCAAGAGCCTCATCCTGCAGTGATACTGGAGTATGGAAGTGCTCAGCCAGGTAAAAGCACGCTGAGCATTCCCAGACTCTCCAAACAAGCGGCTCGATCTCGGACCGGCAACAGTTCATCTGGCAGTCTCCCCTTGCAGCACTATTCTGGGCCAACCAAGGTGAATCTTCCGCATGTTGAAACCACGTCTGGCATTTCTTTCTTGGAGGTAACATCCCGACATGAGAGTCTAGCTGCTGCCCAGGAGATGGACACGAAGTGGTTGAACACGCTAACAACAGAGAATAATGCAATGGAATGGGGTGGCTTCAACACTCAAGAGGCGCGCAACAACCTGGCACAGAAAAACCCAGCAAGTACGTACATGTTTGGACCTCTGATTGACGCTAAAGCTTCGCATCCTGACACAATCTTGACTTCACTGGAGTACTTCAAGACGTCGTTGACTGATATGGGGATGTCTTACATTCACATCTCTGTTGATATGCAGCTGTACATGGTTGCCAGTCAAATCAAGTGGAATGATGTGGATCGCTTCAAGGATGCCATTCTCAGGCCTGGAATCATGCACACGCTGATGTCCTTCGGTGGCTGCATAGGCAAACTCATGTGTGGATCAGGCATTGAGCCTCTGATCACCTCAGCGTTTGGGGGATTAGCAGGAATCATGAGTGGCAACTGTTGTGTTCGGTCCATGCGATCATTTCGAATGGCTTCCTCGACTCTTCTGAACTTCTTCATGTCTACAGGCCCAAAGTCATTCCAAGACTTGGATGAATACCTTGAGAAGTGTCGGCAGCACCCTACTGGTAGAGACTGGGTGGACAATCTCATCAAACCGACACTGTTGGCTCATCAGCTACAGCGAAGCGAGAGAGAGGGAAATTTTCTCCTGCAGCAGCTCACCCTTGAGCGAATGCTGCCATACTTCTTTGTGGCTGGACACTTTCACTATGCACGCTACATCACCCAGCACATTCTCGAGATGCGTCATTTGCCGCCAGACGCCAAAGAGGAACTGATGTCGGGAGTATTCGTGTGTCGTCACCAGGAGGGGAGCTGGAACAGCGTGAGCTCTGACAAGTTTGGGGAGCAAGCAGCCATTAGAATTGGCAAGGGTGGCCTCAAAGGAATGACCCTTTCTCCTGAGATGGTTGCTGAATGGATTGAGTCCTTCCCCATTACGGCCTACATCTCAGACACAATGGACCACATTTACCCCGATTCCTCAAAGGATATCAAGGACCAAGCCATTGAAAGCAAAGAACTGCATCACAAGGAGGAGGGGAACAAGAGAAGAGAATTGGATGCAGACGACCACCGCCAAATCTCAGATGAATTATCCAAAATGTCTCACCCACTGGAGAACTCATCAACACATCTCTACAACATCGCTAATGGCAGAATCGCTCCTTCTGAAGCCAATTGCACACACCGTGGAGGCCGTCGCAAACAGAGGAAAATCGCCGTGGTCAGTCTGTATGACGAGGGGAGTGCAGGTGAGAGGAGCGAGAAGACACGGACTGTAAATTTCAAAAATCTTATTTGAGTGCCTGTTTTCTCTTGTTTTGACACATCGCCATCCACTGACCTTGATCTGTGTGTTCCTGTGTTCAACGCTCAATCTGTTGGGCGAAACGAAAAACGTTCTGCCGTAAATGAATACATTTTGTCTAACCGAACCGTGTTGACATGTTCTGTGTGACTGAAACCTGGCTACGTCAGGCTGGGGATGAAGCGAAATGCCAAGACCTTGCTCCCCCAGGATTTTCTACTAACTCCTTCCCACGATGTATGACCACTTGTGGAGGTGGCCTAGCCTTCGTTTTCTCTGACACTCTAAAACCACACGTTAATCTCACAGCAAACTTTCCGTTCAGCCACTCTTCTTTCGAACTTTCCCAGCTGACACTATCCTATTAACAGAACACTCTGAATATTTTCTGTGTATACTGCCCCCCTCCAAACAAGAAAAACAAATTATCAGACTCCATGTTCATCGACCAGCTCCCAGAATTTTTGGAGTACACCAACAGTTTGTCTGGTTCAGTGCTGATTGTGGGCGATTTTAATTTTCATTTCGATGACCCGTCCCACTTCTACACATCCAAAGTGCCGGACACTATCAAAATGTTCGACCTCTCTCAGTCTGTATCTGAGCTCACCCATGCTAGAGGCCATATTGTCGACTGGGTTTTGCATAGGGAGGATGGTTGTCTGCTGCAGTCGACGACCGTGGAACCCACTCTGTCATCAGACCATTTCTGTGTCAGATGTGTGCTCCACCTCGCCAAGCCTCCGTCTGCCAAAGTCTACAAAGACGTTCGCCGTCTGGCGTCCATCAACATCGAGGCCTTCGGGGCCGACCTCCAGGCCCACCTTCCCCTTCAGCCATCTGCAGACCAGCTGTCCGGGGTCCTTCGTACCACCCTAGATCAACACGCCCCCGTCACACGCCGCTTGGTGTCTGCAAATGCAGCGATGGAATGGAGAAGTGTGGGATATCAACAGCACGTGTGATCAACTTGGCCCTTTATGCCTCCAGACCCTGGGTATGCACTACCTGACTGGTTCAGACACGACCTCATACATGTACGGCAAGGGGAAAGTGAAGGCTCTCAAGACCTTGAAAAATGGAAACTTCCATGGACTGTTTTCAGTCTTAGGCGAGGTGGACTCTACCCATGAAGATCTCATGAACGTTGGACATGCATTCTTCCTTGCACTCTATGGACAACAGCCTGGAACCACGATGGCTGAGGCGAATTACCAACTGCATGCAAAGAAACTGGGCAAGCTACCCAAGCTGATGATGCAACCACCAACTGAGCCAAATCTCTTCCTACACATCATGCGCGCCCATCTGCAAACCATGCTTGCTAAATCGGCGGACCAACTGGCTCCCCCATTGCTGGACATCACAGAGTATGGCTGAGTAATCAAAGAAGGGATCCCGGTGCCAGCAATCTCTGATCAGCCACCAGCACCACGAGCTCTCATGGATGCTGTACGGTGCAGCTGTAAGGCAGAAGGAAAGGCCTGCAGCACTAAAGGCTGCAGTTGTCACCATGACAAGATGTCCTGCACTGGCTACTGTGCTTGCAGTTCCAGTGACGTCTGTCTGAATCTATTCAAGATGACAGAAGAAGAGGAAGAGGAGTGCGAAGAAAGATTCAAGGAGGAAAATGTGGAGGGAAGAGACGACGAAAATGAAACCCGTGTCTTCGACGATGATGAATGGGATGAATGGGAGTAAACCTGTGAAAAGTGGATTCTTGAACGTTGATCATTCATACAGACAGACGATGGAAAAGTGCTAAAAAGCAAACTGTGAACATGTCTAATAATCACATAGGCCTCTACATTAAATTCATGTATGTGAACAGAGTAGAAGAGTATTTTGACATTTTTCCTTATTTTTTCATGGTTGAAATTACCATTAATAGACATTTGAACCCAAATTTGACTTCAAATCACAACACGGACAGTACATTTCGATTCCCCACGCCAGCGTTATGTAGAAATGATGTATTACACATCAATTGAATTTTACTGATGAAAAAAATCATATTTCTCCTTGGTACGCAGCGGCCATTTTGAAATATGCAAATTGCCGGAGTTCCCCAAGCGATTTTTTCTGGCAACCAAGCTAAATTTGTTTATTGGGTCCAGGTTAATACGAAACAATTTTTTAAAAAAACATGCAAAACCAACTTCCACCACCTCAAGCCACGGGCAATTTGACTATAGTTATGCTCACTACATTTGTAGCCTCCTGTACACGAATCTGATCAAGTATCTTATTTTTGTACGGGGGTTATTCGATTTGATTCGTGTATTGCGGTCTACATGAATCTAGAGCGAGTTATTTCGTTAGACGGAAGCGTTTCATGTGACTCATGATTCACAGACAACGTCACAATCGTATCATAGTGAGGTCCAACCGTATGCAGTGTGGCTGGCCATATTAAGGTCTGTGTACACGTTGACAAAATTCACAAAATATCTCCATCAAATCAAATCAAATCAAATCATCTTTATTGTCTCATAACGGAGAAATTGCAACCATTTCCCCATTCACAAAATATGTTTCCCCATGGAAAACGCAGTGTTAAGGGCCGGCCATACGCCCACTAAAATCGCACGACTGTACGATACGATTCGCTCACGTGGTCTCGGAGAACAAAATGAGTCGCGCTTCGAATCGTATCGTACAGTCGTGCGATTTTAGTGGACGTGTGGCTGGCCCTTTAGCCCACTCATAATGTGACTTACAACTCACTGTGTTGCCATGGGGAACTAGTTATATTTTGTGAATATAATTAACGTGCACACAGCTCTTTATGAGTGGCCTAACACCGCGTTTTCGTGAGATATTTTGTGAGTATTGATAACGTGTAAAGCGATGGTAAAGGTCTCGGTACACGTTAACATTATTCACGAGATATTTATATCTCCCCCATGGCAACACAGTGATAGCCCACTCTTAATATGACTTACAGCTCACTGTGTTGCCATGGGGAAATAGAAATATATTGTGGATAGTGCTAACGTGTAGACAGACATTAAAGGTCGCACTGGTGCGA
>CM065697.1:39393884-39398884 GCA_017654935.2 Phymorhynchus buccinoides
GTGTCAGCATATCAATGTGGGGTTTTTCCTATGGGCCCATCTGTGTACCATGATACACCACCACACAAAACTAGAAGCGATTCTGTCTTCTTGTTTGGGCGCTACAGTGCGAACAGACAGACACACAGACACAGAGACGCAGCACTTTCTTAGTTATAAGGACTAGCGCAACTCCGAGTACCAGTAACGCCTAGTAACGGTAACGCCTAGTAACGGTAACGCCAAGTACTGATAACGCTGAGTACAGCAAATGTGAAGCGATTCGGTTAAGAAACGGCGGAGTGGTTTGGCTTCCGGTTTGGCACACCGATAGTCACCGTCCCTGTCATCTACCTACCAAATTCGAAGGCAATCGGCCCAGAAACGCCGGAGATACGGGCGCCGAGAGGCCGGCGGATGCGCGTTTCGTGCATTTGCGAAACTGCGCAAATGATACAGCCGCCTCGGTTGTCGTTGCCATCGCCCCGTTAGGGCTCACATCAAATTTGAAGCGATTCGGTCGAAAAACGGCGGAGTTATAAGGCCCGTTTTGTGTTTCAGACACACAAACACACAGACACACGGACGGACACTTGGCTTTTTACTATATGATTTATTAAATGTTCAAAACCATATTCAATTCAAATGGCCAAATATTTGAGGGGCGGGGCGGGGGGGGGGGGGGGGGGGGGGGGGGGGGGGGGGGGGGAGGGGGTGGGGGGGGGGGGGGAGCGATGCGTAAACTAAAAGATGGTCCAATAATGATAGTATTTTTTGCTGACACACATTGCAACAATAACGACATAATAATATTACGTTATTCAAAACTAACCAACTTCATCATCATTTTCCAATTTTGTCTTTCTTCTTGATTGAGGGCTCTTTGAGGTGTAGAGTGGCATAGAAGTAACTCGTTCACCTCGTGTAAAGTAAACCCGAGTTCGAACCTGGGTACAGGGGATTTTTCTCTCACTTTGCACTAGGCCTTACGGTCTGAACGTGGAGTCTTTCGGATGAGACGATAAACCGAGGTCCCGTGTGCCCATGCACTTAGCACATGTTAATCCCAGTGGCAACGAAAAAGTTGTCATTGGTCAAAATGTACCCTTTCCTTCCTCATCAATCACACAAAAATCGCATGCAAAACAAAATGGCATAGCGCGGCTCTGGCTGCGACGCGCTCTCCAGTGGTGGGGAGCAACCCGAATTTCACAGAGACGCCTCTGTGACTATAAAGTATCAAATACCTGGAGTTTCTTTGCAATTAAGCAAACCTTCACCGGTTTTTCGTGTGTGTTTTCGTGTGTGTTTGTTCAGGTGAACTGTTGCAGAATTCGGCCAACCTCCGCTTGTCGTCGACGCGTCGCCATGGCAACAATTGGGGGCCACGTCATCAGCCGTCCTGCTACGGTGCTGGGGCTAGTCTGGTGTCTGGTGCTGCTGTACTCAGCCGCCAGCCCTACTGTCCAGGCACGGGTGGTGCTGGGTCGTCAGTCGTCAGTCCCAGGTACCGGAGAGGGTGCAGGTGAGATTTAAAAAAAAAAACCAATTAGAAAAGAGACACGTTTCAAGTTGCAAGGTTTATTTCCAAAAGCCCCTTGGGGGTACTTGAGAATATAAATGACCACTAGGACCAGTTCACCCCCCCCCCCCCCCCCCCCCCCCCCCCCCCCCCCCCCCCGCCCCCCCTCCCCCCCAACCCACTCAATAGAGCATTTGCCACGCGCCGATGACCTTGAATTTCACTGAGTTGAATTTAGAGAGTTGAATTAGAGAGGTCAGCGCAACTAGGGCAGAACGAGCTCGGGCAAATGAGTAGTCTAGTATAGTGAACGAACACTCGTGGCAAATGCCCAATTAGGGGCTGGTTGATTTAGGTCCCTTTTATTTGAAATAACACAAACGTTTCTGGCTCTAAGCCCGTGTTCAGTGTGACACAGAAGGAAAACAAAGCAAGTGTGACAACAAGCAGGTAGCAAAATAGGAAAGGAAAACTGAGTAGAAATACAGTGGAAACCTCCCTTATAAGACCTCATTTTGGATGATTTCTGAAGGTCTTATAAGGGAGGTTCCACTGTAGTACAAACGTTTCTGGCTGTAAGCCCGTCTTCAGTGTGACACAGAAGGAAGACAAAGCAAGTGTGACAACAAGCAGGTAGCAAAATAGGAAAGGAAAACTGAGTAGAAATACAGTGGAACCTCCCTTATAAGACCTCATTTAGGATGATTTCTGAAGGTCTTATAAGGGAGGTTCCACTGTAGTACAAACGTTTCTGGCTGTAAGCCCGTCTTCAGTGTGACACAGAAGGAAGACAAAGCAAGTGTGACAACAAGCAGGTAACAAAATAGGAAAGGAAACCCCTTGGGGGTACATGCAATGAAAACAAAAATGGGATCGATACTTTCTAAAGGACTTACTTGGTTGCTGTTTATAGCTAGTACTAGCATGAGACTTGGCCTCCTTAGCAGGTTCACTGCTGTTACCTTGTGCAATAGTTTTGGCATATAAACACTTTCTAAAGGACTTACTTGGTTGCTGTTTATAGCTAGTACCAGCATGAGACTTGGCCTCCTTAGCAGGTTCACTGCTGTGACCTTGTGCGATAGTTTTGGCATATAAACACTTTCTAAAGGACTTACTTGGTTGCTGTTTATAGCTAGTACTAGCATGAGACTTGGCCTCCTTAGCAGGTTCCCTGCTGTTACCTTGTGCAATAGTTTTGGCATATAAACACTTTCTAAAGGACTTACTTGGTTGCTGTTTATAGCTAGTACTAGCATGAGACTTGGCCTCCTTAGCAGGTTCACTGCTGTTACCTTGTGCGATAGTTTTGGCATATAAACACTTTCTAAAGGACTTACTTGGTTGCTGTTTATAGCTAGTACTAGCATGAGACTTGGCCTCCTTAGCAGGTTCACTGCTGTTACCTTGTGCGATAGTTTTGGCATATAAACACTTTCTAAAGGACTTACTTGGTTGCTGTTTATAGCTAGTACTAGCATGAGACTTGGCCTCCTTAGCAGGTTCACTGCTGTGACCTTGAGCAATAGTTTTGGCATATAAACACTTTCTAAAGGACTTACTTGGTTGCTGTTTATAGCTAGTACTAGCATGAGACTTGGCCTCCTTAGCAGGTTCACTGCTGTGACCTTGAGCAATAGTTTTGGCATATAAACACTTTCTAAAGGACTTACTTGGTTGCTGTTTATAGCTAGTACTAGCATGAGACTTGGCCTCCTTAGCAGGTTCACTGCTGTGACCTTGAGCAATAGTTTTGGCATATAAACACTTTCTAAAGGACTTACTTGGTTGCTGTTTATAGCTAGTACTAGCATGAGACTTGGCCTCCTTAGCAGGTTCACTGCTGTTACTTTGTGCAATAGTTTTGGCATATACAAAAAAACAGTTTTCTGTTCCTTCCACACTCCACAGACGAGAGGGAGGTGTAGAATGAGAATGAGAATGAGGGGCGGAGGTGGGGGGGGGGGTTATCAGTAGAAGAAAGAGAAACTTGAACGATGGGAAGAAGATAAGAGATTAAAGAGACAAGAAGAAGATAATGTGGCTATGTCCGGGGCAAATGTCGTGGGGGTCAGTATTTTCTTCTTCTTCTTCTTCTTCTTTTTCTTTTTCTTCTTCTTCTTCTTCTTCTTTTTTCTTCTTCTTCTTCTTCTTCTTCTTTTTCTTCTTCTTCTTCTTTTTATTTTTCTTCTTCTTCTTCTTTTTCTTTTTCTTCTTCTTCTTCTTTCTTCTTCTTCTTCTTCTTCTTCTTCTTCTTCTTCTTTTTCTTTCTTCTTCTTCTTCTTCTTCTTCTTCTTCTTCTTCTTCTTCTTCTTCTTCTTCTTCTTCTTCTTCTTCTTCTTCTTCTTCTTCTTCATGGATTCAAATTGCCCTAAAACAAATCATTCAGTCATAACATTTCGTTCATTCAAACACTTTGATATTCAGTCGTATTATACTGATCTATCTGCTGTGCCGTTTTCAAGCATTTACAGTTTTACGGACCCAGACGAAGCACTTGCGTTTTGGACTATAGCATTTTTACGTGTTGTAAATAAACACATTCCTTTCATTCAGAAACGTGTGAAATCAGATGTTTTACCTGTCTGGCTTAATTCGGAGATTTTAGCTGAAATGTTAAAACGCGATATCTTAAGAGTTTCTGGCCCATATACAGACTTTAAGAAACAACGCAACTTAGTTCAATATATAATCAGAAAAGCTAGGCGAGACTCATTCCGCAAGATGGTGCGAGACAAAAGCAATGGGTCATCTATATGGAAAGCTATTCATCAACTAACTAAGCCATGCACATCGAATAAAAAAAATGCACCGTCCCTGTTGATGTACTAAATGACCATTTTACAAATATTGGAGAAAAACTTTGCACAAAGGACAAAAACGACTGTTCGTCTGATTTTACTATTTTAAAACAATTTTGTAAAAATAAAATCAATGAAAAAAACTTTTCTATTCCGCTCATGTCTATTCATGAAGTATCCGTGTATTTGTCGTCCTTAAATAATAAAAAAAAACCTCATGTGGTTTTGATGGAATCAGTCCAAAAATACTTAAATTGTCTGCAACGTATATAGTAGACTCCTTAACATACTTTTTCAACCTTTGTCTCTCTCAGAATTATTTTCCAAAATCATTCAAGCACGCCAAAGTTATTCCTCTGCTTAAAAAGGGGGATATTAATGATTGTAACAACTATAGACCTATTTCCCTACTGTCGTCATTATCCAAACCACTAGAACGCCATATTCATTGCCATTTCTCGTCTTTCATTGAGAAGTACGATCTTTTACATGTTCATCAATCAGGTTTTCGAAAACTACATTCTTGTGAAACGGCCTTATGTCGGATCACAGATTCTTGGCTAAGAGAAATTAATAATAAAAAAGCAGTTGGGGTAATTTTCATTGATATAACTAAAGCATTTGATTTGATCAATCATAATATTCTTTTAGAGAAACTGAAGGTTTATGGTATTGATAATAATGCAGAATGTTTCTTT
>CM065697.1:39406384-39434148 GCA_017654935.2 Phymorhynchus buccinoides
TTGAAGGCGTTCATTCACTCCTCGCACGGCATGCCTGGTTGCCTAAAGGGTCAGCCACACGTCAGCTAAAATCGCACGACTGTACGATGCGATTCGATCACGTGATCTCGATGCGCCAATCACATTGTTTTGTTCTCGGATATCACGTGATCGAATCGTATACGTATCGTTTCGTACAGTCGTGTGCGATTTTAGTGGAGCGTGTGGCTGGCTCTTTATCAGTTTTCGCCCCCTATTGAATGCTGCATTCACGACGGCAGCCATATAAAAAAAAATGGACGGCAGCCAGCGACGGGTGTGCGGTCAAGGAGGTGGAAAGTACTGCAGAGTAGGGTAGACCTTAGTACTGGGGTCGCCATCTTGAAACGTCACACACACACACACACGCACACACACACACACACTGCCGCTGACACACACACACACACACACACACACACACACACACACACACACACACACACACGTACACACGCACGCGCGCAAGCCTCGTACGCAGTATCACACACAAAAGCATACACACATAAACAGGCGGGGAATATTAAAATAAGGGTAATATTAGTTTTCAGTACAAACATTTCGCATATAATGCAATCTATGAAATTGCGTCGGATTGCATATTGTGAAGAGCGACTTATGCTGTGTTCACAGTTTCAAAAAGAAACCATATCATAAGCATAATAACAATATGCACAAATGCATGCCTTGCTCTTTGATTTCAACTTGGTTGTATCACTTACGCATTGGACTGTAGAGGGGAAGTATTGTTTTTCATTTTGATCTTGGTGGTTTTTTGCTCCTTTTGTTGCCTGCTTTTTGCTCCTTTTGCTGTTTGCTGTTTAATTGTTTGTCTGTGTTGATAAAGGCGCATTCGCCGAAATATCCAGTAGTTTTGATTTTTTTTTCTTGTGAATAAAATAACGTCACTTTACAGCAATACTTTTGATTCCATTGTCGTCTGAGAGAGAGAGAGAGAGAGAGAGAGAGAGAGAGAGAGAGAGAGAGAGAGAGAGAGAGAGAGAGAGAGAGAGAGAGAGAGAGAGAAGATCAATGACCATTATTAACTTATAGCATGCAGTCAATCAAATAATACACACAGAGACACACACACACACACACGCACACAGACACACAGACACAAACGCACACATACACACACACACACTGCACATAAACACATATGCCTATGTCCCATCACGTGAAACACGTGATTTTGGCACGTGATCTGGTGGATCTCTAACCAGCCTATCAGCAGAAAATGGAATTACATGCATCAAGTTCACAAACAGTCGCGCCAAGTTTTAAACATGCCCTCTTTTAGACAGAAGATGGAATAAGGGATGGAGTGAAAGGGGGGTGAGGGGTGGGAGAGAAATAATAATGAGAGGAAGGATAACACCAAAATGAAACTAAGCCAAACATGTACTGCTACTAAACATCATCATCATCATCTTTTTCTTTAAATTTAACTTTTTTTGTGTAATACATTTGTTGTATATAAAAACAAAAATTAGGGGAAAATACACGCAACAAAACATCATATTTGCATAACATAACATAGAAAAGTAATCAAGACAATATTAAGGCATATACATTCAAAAGAAAATAAACATGTGGATGAGCAATGCTATCATAATAATTATACTATGAATGACAGACAAGGAAATAAGTGAAGTTGATGGAAGAGAGGGAGAGAGAGAGAGAGGAGAGAGAGAGAGAGAGAGAGAGAGAGAGAGAGAGAGAGAGAGAGAGAGAGAGAGAGAGAAGAGAGAGAGAGAGAGAGAGAGAGAGAGAGAGAGAGAGAGAGAGAGAGAGAGAGAGAGAGAGAGAGAGAGAGAGAGAGAGAGAGAGAGAGAGAGTGAGAGAGAGAGGTTGGTTGTAATTCAGTCCTTGAGAATGCAATACATAGTTGTGTCTGCAGAGCACAAACCATACCATCATCATCATTTTCGTCATAATAATCATCATTAGCGACAAGCACGACATCATTATTACATTATCGTCATCGTCGTCATCGTCATCGTCATCGTGTCCTGTTCATAACACAATTGATGGGTTGTTGCTTTTAACGTGTGCGCGACATTGTTTAAAGATAAATGTGTGTGACGACACCCATGACACCCTATGTCTTTGAAAGAATAGACGATTTTTAAAAAAAAACAAAAAACAAAAAAAATTGGCGAGAGCACTTCGTGAAAATTAGAGTTGTTTACCTCGATTACTCGGTCAAACACCATAGCAACAATGGCGTCGAAGCTTGAAACCGCAGGTTGCGAGTCAGCGACTTGCAAACATTAAAAAAACCAAGCGCGGAATCGCAATCGTTTGTGGCGTGCGACAATTTTGGACCAACCGACAGACCGACAGACAGACCGACAAAGTGAGTTATAGGTTTGTGGCTTGTGAGATGTGGCCAGTGGCCATAAACTGTTGTTGAGGGTTTGTTTTCTTTACTAAACGATTTGGATTTTCATAATTTTCTTTCCAAGTATGATTTTGTTTTATTAGTGGAAACTTTTCTTGATTCCCTTTCTGACTCATTTGTGCAGTCACATGTGCCTTTTGTATCACCGGGAGTTAAAGTGTCTGATAGTATGCATGGTCGTTTGTCTGGTGGTGTTGTGGTGTTTGTCCGTAAAGAATTGATAACTTTTGTTGAACGCATAGATGTAGAATTTGATAATGTTGTTGTTCTAAAACTATCTCATAGACTACTTGGAACCACTTCTGATTGTTTGTTTATTGGTATGTACATTCCGCCTGAAAGTTCACCATATTATGTAGAGACTGATAGTTATAATGGCGTTACAATGCTTGAGTCACTCCTTCTTGATTTGGTTAGTGATTTTGGAAACATTCCTTTGTATATGTGGTGACCTCAATTCCAGGACAGGTAGTTTAAACTCAAATGCTAATGATCCACTGGATGATATTCATGATATGAGATCAGAACACAATGTTCAGGAAACTGATAGCAAAACTCTCAGAATCTCTGATGACGAAACTATTGATTCTTTTGGTAAACTTCTCATTGAAATTTGTCATGAATATGAACTGGTGATATTAAATGGGCTGCAATCCAAGCATTTTCCTGGCAACTTCACATATGTATCGCAATCAGGGTCCAGTGTCGTTGATTATTTTATTGTGTCCCAAAGCTCGTCTTCTAAGTGCCAAAAAATGACTATCGTTCCAATGATTGAATCGAAACACTTGCCTGTTGTATTAGATTTACACTTTGTTGGTGATGTGCCTCTTGCATTGGAAGCGCCAAAGTCCGTTTCAACTGTAAAGTATAAATGGGATGACGATAAAAAAGAAGAATTTATAAACAAAATGTATTCTGATCATGCACAAGATTTGATAAACAAAGCTACGGATCTTATTGGTATCGATGTGAATGATGCGCTTTGTAAGTTTAACGAAATGTTTGAGTATGCAGGTAAATGTATGGACAGAAACGATTGTCATTGGGAAGGAAAGACAAAAAGCATGGTTCGATCAGGAATGTAGGCAGGAGAGGAAATCTCTCAGACAGTATCTGAGACAAATATATAACACACATATATCTAAGGATGTCACCACAAACACAGAAAAAAGACAGATTTGGACAACGAAAGAGCGGCATATTCACAAAAGAGAAGAGAATATAAAGAACTCATTAGATCTAAGAAAACGATTACAGGGATAATTTGATCACTGATTTACAAAATAACTTAAATAACCCCACAAATGTTGGGACACCATTCGATCAGCTCGTCCAAGGTCAGGGGGCCAAAATACTATTAGTAATAAGCAATGGTATGACCATTTCAAAGGTGTGTTTAATTTCCCTCTTGCTGAAACCATGTTAAATTCTGTAGGCACACGTGGCAATGAAAATCCTAGCTGCGAACCTTTGAATGTGCCTATTACTTCAGAGGAAGTGGAAGGTGCAATCAAAGCATTAAAGCGTAACAAGGCAGCAGGTCCAGATGGATTATTAGGCGAGTTTTTCAAATTTAGCATGGATCACATAACCTCTTTTCTTGTAAAGTTTTTAAATTTTCTCTTTGACTGGTGCTTATCAGTTATTCTGACATTATACAAAAAGGGTGATTTGAACAATACTGACAACTACAGAGGTATATCTTTATTAAGTATTACCAGCAAATTGTACAGTTTTATCTTAAACAAATGTATCACAAAGTGGATAGAAAGATTGGCATCATTGGAGAAGAGCAGGCAGAGTTTAGAGAAAAACATAGCACATTTGACCACATATTTACTCTCTATTCTATGATCCAAAAGCAACTGCTGAGACATAGAAAGCTCTATGTAGCTTTCATTGATTTTCGAAAGGCTTTCGATTTTGTTAGTAGGGATAAGTTGTGGAAAATACTGTCTGCAAATGGTTTAAATGGAAAGATCCTATCAGCTTTACAAAGCATGTATATTGTCGTGAAAGCACAAGTGCGCGCTAACAGCGACTTAACTGAAGCCTTTTTGTGTCCTCGTGGTTTGAAGCAGGGTGACGTTTGCTCTCCTGTTCTATTCTCACTCTTCATTAATGAATTAAGATGTTCTTAGTAATGGCAAACATGGCATACAGCAAAGCGACTTGATTTAGTTGTGAATTTAGATAAATCAAAATGATGCTGTTTTCAGAAATGGTAGGTATCTGTCTTCATCTGAAAAATGGACGCTTGGTGGACAAGAACTACAAATAGTTATTATGTACAAATACCTCGGAATCTCTCTCTCTACAAAGCTCTCGTTTTCTTACACTCTGACAGATTTGGCAGTTAGTGCAAGAAAGGGCGTTTCCGTAATTATTAGATTGATGTGGTCTATAGGAGAGCATTCCCCACAACTATTTTTCAAAATGTTTGATTGTCAAATTCAGCCGATTTTAACGTATGGATCGAAAGTATGGGGTATATGTTCTGACCAGCAGCACATAGAACGCATCCATTTATCAGCTCTAAAACGATTCATGGGTGTGAGCCCAAAAGCAGCAAGGCAATTGATTTATAGTGAAACAGGAAGATACCCTCTCTTTGTTAATGCCTATACAAAATGTGTGAAATTCTGGTTAAGAATAGTGAACATGGATGAGGACAGATACCCAAAGAAAAGTTATAACATGTTACTTAGTTTACAGAGGCAAAATTATGTTACACTAGCGCAACACCGAGTCCCAGTAACGCCTATTAACGGTAACGCCTATTAACGGTAACGCCTAGTAACGGTAACGCCTAGTAACGGTAACGCCAAGTACTGGTAATGCTGAGTACAGCAAATTTGAAGCGATTCGGTTAAGGAACGGCGGAGTCGTATAGCGCGCGGGTTTCTGAACCGATTCGCTTCCGGGTTGGTACACGGATAGTCACCGTCCCCGGTGATCTACCAGCCAAATTCGAAGGCAATCGGTCCAGAAACACCGGAGATACGGGCGCCGAGAGGCCGGCGGATGCGCGTTTCGCGCATTTGCCGAACCGCGCAAATGACACGGCCGCCTCGGTTGCCGTTGCCATCGGCCCGTGAGGGCTCACAGCAAATTTGAAGCGATTCGGTCGAAAAACGGCGGAGTTATAAGGCCCGTTTCGTGTTTCAGACACACACACACACACACACACACACACACACACACACACACACAGACACACACACACACACACACACACACACACACACACACACACACGGACAGTTGGCTTATTACTATATGATGGGCATGTCGTGCACGCAATGTTCTATACATATATGGTTTTGGGCTTGTTTGGGAAGCGCAGTGTGTGGGAAATATAAAATTGTTTATTTCTGAGTTTAAACAGAGACTTACTGATTCCTTCAGTCAAGATTGGCATTCTGCTTTAGAAAATCACGACTTCTTTGAACTATATTCAACATTTTGTAATTCAATATCTTGTAAAAGCTATTTGAACGACATCAAGAACATAACTTGGCGAAGGTGTTTTATTAAGTTTCGAATTGGTATGTCACCCATTAAAAAACACTTTTTGCAATATAAACTCAATGAAGGTGATAAATTGTGTCCATTTTGTGTAAATGTAGTAGAAAACGAAGTCCATTTTCTTTTTGTTTGTCCTAAATATAACGAGCTTAGAATGGAATCAATACCAAATAAATATTATAATTGTCCATCTTTATTCAAGTTAACTCTAATCTTATCTTCTGAAAATTCTCAACTAATCTCTAAAGTAGCATCGTTTGTACACAAAGCTTTAACAGTTAGACGTCAATGTTTGAGTGAAAGGCAGAATGCACGAGATGTTACTTAAAGTTCATGCTTGTATTGTAATTGTTATGGGCCAGTGGCCTAACAATTAAACCATTTTTGACTTTGACTTTGACTCTCTCTCTCTCACCCCCCCTCTCTCTCTCTCTCTCTCTCTCTCTCTCTCTCTCTCTCTTTCTCTCTCTCTATAATCTCTATCTCTCTCTCTCTCTCTCTCTCTCTCTCTCTCTCTCTCTCTCTCTCTCTCTCTCTCTCTCTCTCTCTCTCTTTTCTTCTAATATATATATATATATATCTGACTATATATATATTTCTATAAAGGAATGTTGTGAATGCTTAACATGGATCCATAGTAGTATGCGGGTATCAAGACCTTCCCATCCACCCGTGTGATGGAAGACATTGATCGTGGGCTGACAAAGAAAGTCAGTAAACCAGTAAATCAGGTGGAACACATAAATTACACGACGGAATTAAGCTACCTTACATTGAAGCTTGTGTTGTGTTGGACCAAAAAAACTCTACACACATGCACGCGCGCTCACACGCAAGCACGCACACACACACACCCGCGCGCGCGTATAGTATAATAGTGCATGCGTGTGTGCGTGCGTGCGTGAGTACTTCTCTCTCTCTAACTCTGTACGTGCATACGTTCGTGTGTGTGTGTGTGTGTGTGTGTGTGTGTGTGTGTGTGTGTGTGTGTGTGTGTGTGTGTGTGTGTGTGTGTGTGTGTGTGTATGTGTGTGTGTGTGTGTGCAACTAAGCTATTTCTTGGTAAAAGTAAAATCGGAATACTTTCACATTATTTTGTTGAAATAAAATCCCTAAATCTCGACGCTTTATTTGTTTTGTTTTTTTTGTTACCCTTGGTTTCGTCAGAACGCTGTCATCTCGTGACTATAATTATCTGTATAGCGTATTGTTGTAACGAGTGCATATGTTAGGACAATTAGCAGTTTCATTAATTAACTTTGCTAACCAAAAACATCGAGTGCTTAGACAATATGTTTTCGGGTCACTTTTAATATAGGCAGAGGCAGTGTAAGGTGTTTCCTTTTTGCCTATATAAAAGTTAAAGACCCACCAGATCACGTGTCAAAATAACGGGTTTGACGTGTTTTTCCTCTTATAGCTGGAAAGAAATCTTGCTTTGACCAGGTCTCACTCCCATACAAATGCCCCCAAATTCAAACCGAAACATCATTTTAAAGAGCAGCCTCAATTTGAAGTTCGGGGACATGTGTATGTGGGTCACAGCTACCAGGGACTTAATCGTGGTGCGTCAGTGTATCTTAAAGGGCCAACCAGACGTCCACTAAAATCGTACGATGCGATTGGATCACGTGGTCGCGAAGAACGAAATGTAATTCGCGCTTCGAGACTACGTGATCGAATCGTATCATACAGCCGTGCGATTGTAATGGGCGTGAGGTTGGCCCTTTATCCTCATCAGCGGCTACAGTAAGTTTTAATAGCCAAACCAATGATATTTTTGCTGGTTCTTTGTTCTTCCTTTTTTTAATCTGTTTCACTTTCAGTGCTGTTGTCATAATTATGCTTACCACATAAACAACGTGGAATGGCTTCTTTTCCTTTGTTGATTATTCCACCTAAAAATACAAGCCATTCGCAATGAAAATACTATGAAAATACAATTTTCCATCAGGAAAAGGAAGATTGGCAAGGTAAAGAGCCTGTGGTGGTTAGGTCTGTTAAAGGGGCACCCTGACGGATGACATTTTTTTTGCAAGAAACACGTCGAGATCACCAGGTAAACACCATTTACAGAGATCGTAACACTCACTTTGCTCTGGTTTCCTAGAAACCAAACCGTCAAATAGGCGATTCCACCTTGGCGGAGTTGCTGGAAGTCAAATTCTTTCAGTGAAAGAGAAGTGCCTTCTCTTTTATAATGACCGCCTGAGTCGCTCAGACCAAATCACGAAATTTTCACATTATAAGCCTTTTTAACCACAGCGTACCAAAAGGAGTTTCGCTCACAACAAAGGAAACAGCTCCATTTTCTTTTAAACTTCACTACAAAGAAGAAAACTCTTCAACCACTCGAGTGTCCTTCACCCACCCCGTCCAAAATGGCTTCTCTCTACGGCAACTCCGCCAAACAGGAATCGCCGTTTTGACGGTTTGATTTGTAGGAAACCAAAGCAAAGTGAGTGTTCCGATCCTTGAAAAGGCTGTCTTTCTGGTGATCTCGACGTGTTTCTTGCAAAACCACTCACCCGTCAGGGTGCCCCTTTAATTAATAAGGGATTTGGAAAACAGTTCGACACACGTGTCCCCTGCTTGACTGCCAAAGCTCCTTCCTCTTGGAACAACCTCCCTTCTGCACTCCGAACCTCAAATAGCCTCTCTTCTTTCAAGTCCTCCCTTAGCAGATGGATTTTTTTTCTCTACCCAGGTAAATTTAATTGAATTTTATGGATGAAATATGGCTGGTGGGGAAAGGGTTAAAACAACTCTCTTCAAACAATAACCTTTCTCTTTCTACCCCGCTAAACTTATCCTTTGAGTCGTTATGTGTGTGTGTGTGTGTGTGTGTGTGTGTGTGTGTGTGTGTGTGTGTGTGTGTGTGTGTGTGTGTGTGTGTGTGTGTTTGTGTGAGTGTGTGTGTGTGTGTGTGTGTTTGTGTGTGTGTGTGTGTGTGTGTGTGTGTGTGCTTGTATGTGGGGGTGGGGGCGCGCGTATGTGTGTGTGTGTGTGGGGGGGGGATGAGTGTTTGTGTGTTACTTACTGTTTCATTCTTTTAGTATTCTTGTATATTATGGTTGTGAGCGCTTAGGGCTTTTGTCAAGATTAAGCACTGTATAATATTCATCATCATTATTATTATTATTATTATTATTATTGTTGTTGTTATTACTAACACTAGAAAAAATTGTTTTACTAACAGAGTTGCAAATTGTTGGAATGATTTAACTTTTGATTTAAAATGTGCACCTAATGTTAATATATTCAAAAATCGTCTTGATAATTGTCCAAAATTAGTAAATGTATTTAGAAGCATTGATTATTAATTTTTGTATTATAGGAAAATTCAACCGTAAAACCTTGACCGCTAAAAAGAAGAAAAAAAATTAAATAAATTTAAAACTTTAAAATAAAAATCAATTGGAAATCGATGGGACTGCTAAACAGCTTAACGGCTTGATTAGTCCCTATTCTACTACTACTACTACTACTACTCCAACGAAACGTCGGATGTCCCTCATCTCAGGTACTTTTTCCTACACCATATTTGTCCATCTAAAAATGAAAAGGAGAACTGGCAGAGCCAGTCTGGCAAACTGGTCTGGGGACATAACCCCTCTTTACTGTGTTAAAGCAAAATAAAAGCAGTTTATCAACTGTTGGTCGGCGCTCTTTTGCTGTCTCAGGACCGACCTCCTCCTGGAAGAAACTTCCTCTTTCCCTCCGTCAGCGACCTACCCACTCTGCTTTCAAAGCTAACCTCAAACCCCACCTGTTCCCCCCCGTCATTAAAGCTCCGCTCTCTTTATCTTCTCTCTCTTGCCATTAGGTCTGTTTCTGCTGTATTCCATTTATGTTATCCGTGTGTGTTCGCTTTGTTTTGCATACTTGTTTGAATGCGTTATGAATGCTAACGTGTGTGCGCGCTTTGATTTGATTTATATCAAGATTCAGCGCCTTGTAAATACTGTATGTTGTTGTTGTTGTTTTAGTCCCCTTTATCTGATGATGTCGTCGGTGATTTCATCAAACCCGTACGTGATACGTTATATGGCAGTTGAGAGGTATACATACATACGGCTCTTGTATCTAACATTTGACAGCACAGCAGTGTGTCTGTAGACTTTTTGTTATTATTATCAGATTTCTATATCATTTAATTTAATTTAATTATATTATATTACATGATAAAACGAATGTTATAACAATTTCACTCAGCTAAAGAATAGGCTCACCTCGGAGCTTTCGGGGGCGTCGCGCTCCCTTCGTCAGCGTCGTTTGCTGAGAGGCCACTGGCGGTTCAGTGCACACGATCGTGAGTACAGCTCAAGGCTGCATCCTTTTTATTACATTTACGAGATATCTTTCCAATAAGTTCAATTCCCAATCACTCTTCATATTTGCCTCTCACAATACTGTCTAATGCACAAAGAAATCATAAATCAAACAAACCAACAAAAAGCAAAACATATATCACCCAGAATGCCTGAAAACGAGTCTGCATGGCGATGGGATGGTGCCGTTTGGAATGAATTAAACCAGCCATACAACGACGCATTCAAGTTGATCTGGAAAATCGGTTTGCCTCTTGTGCTTCTGTTCGGGATTTTTGGAAATGTTATGATAATCATAATCATGTTTCGTCTTCCTTCATCCAGTTTGAGCGTTTTCTTCAATGTCCTGGCCTGGTCTGACCAGTTAGTGCTAGCTTTCAGTCCTCTTCAAGCCTGGCTCGAACTAGAATTTGACGTGCCTTATATCTCCAAACTGAGTCCATGGATGTGTAAGCTGCGTCAGTTAGTGGTCTACGTAACTGGAGTTTTGTCTCCTTGGATGCTTGTGTGTCTAACATTGCAAAGAGCAGCTTCTGTGCTGTGGCCACATCGTATCAACGCTGAGTGGACCAAGACCAAGTCACGTGTTGCAGCTGGATTACTGCTCGTTGTTATCATTTTGATCAATAGCCATTTTCTGTACGGGTATGACTTAAACGGAAACAAATGTGCTCCTTTCGCTGATTCGGAAGCATACATGTTCTTTCATGACATCATCTGGCCTTGGATCGATCTGATGGAGCTCTGTTTCGTCCCTTTTCTTATGGTGGCTGTCAGCAACGGGGTTTTGCTGTGGAAACTGAGGAAATCCGTCAGTAAAGACAGTCACCTACCGCTTCAACAAACTACCCAAGACAGCCGGCAGCACACGGCGTCTTCGATGACAGTGACTTTGGTCACCGTTAGTGTCACGTTTTTTGTCCTGACCACGCCAGAGTCAGTGTTTATAATCTTATATCCCTCTGTTGATTGGGAAGACCCCGTGGTTGGTGGTCAATACGACGTGTTTTATGCCACAAGCACCATCATGTGGTACACCAACAGTGCCATCAATTTCTATTTATATTGTCTGTCGGGAAGTAAGTTTAAAGCAGAATTTTGGAAGCTGTTGTTATAGCATCGTTCCTTCATCACATAGCAAACTCTTCTCGTCATTGATTCGTGTTCTATAAATATAGAACATAACCGGTCACTGCGCCTGTTTTCACCAAAGGATCCCTAACCCTCCAATGGAGGACGGACTTTTTTTCGGCGGAAATTTGCTGTTCGGCGGACAATTCCCATCCCTGTTCCATCCAGGTCAGTTTATTGCATAAAAGTTACCACTTCGTGTTTTTATTGTATTTTGTTCTGCAAATATTCGAATTGGATGTTCCATTACGATTAGATTGTTCCTTATTTTAGAATAATGCAGCAATAAAGTAAATACAGTCTATCATTCCAGGGCTTGTTAACCCTTTCATTGCCAATGTCTCATTTTTGCACCACAATGGTTTAACACGAAAAAGCATCAAAGCAGGGCCTGTTATCTGAAGACACTCTTTCCGTGATTTTGAGAGGTAAAGATAGGCCTAATGTTATACATGTCACAGAGGAATTAGCAATATTGCAGATTTTTTTTCTCTACCCAGGTAAGTTTAATGGTACTTTCTGGCTAATAAAAAAAGTCTTCTCTCTCTCTGTCAGTATCTCTCTCACCCCCTATCTCTCTCGTCTGACGTCGATCTGATAGCAGAGGAGGCAAAAGCTATTCCGGATGCCTTGGCAAAAATGTGTTTATATTAGTGGAGATGATCCGACCAAGATACATCACAACTCTGTCTCTTCCTCTCTCTCTCCCCCTCCTCTCTCTCTCTCTCTCTCTCTCTCTCTCTCTCTCTCTCTCTCTCCCTCCAGTCTTTCGTTGAAACACTCTCATAATACTGCATGATTAATCAGTAAGTGTAACCACTT
Source organism: Phymorhynchus buccinoides (assembly GCA_017654935.2). Lineage (NCBI taxonomy): Eukaryota > Metazoa > Mollusca > Gastropoda > Neogastropoda > Raphitomidae > Phymorhynchus > Phymorhynchus buccinoides. The sequence continues at coordinate 39,418,625 of CM065697.1, forward strand.
CCTGCTTGTGTCAACCACTAATAAAAGATTTTGAGCTGAATAAAAAGATGTTCCTTAACGTTTATCTTGATGTTTTTCATCTCAGGTCAACATTCTCTCTGAGAATAGGAGGTTTTAAGCAATTGCATATTTGGTGAATAATCTTATTTCTTATCTTGATTCTATTATAATTGCTTTAAGACTAGATTGTTTTTTCTTTACATGCCAACTAAAATGGTATCTGTTATTTGACAGTACCCCCTTGCCATAAAGGCTTATACATAATATGCTATTGGCAATAAAACTATTTGATTTGAGTTGGTTCTCTCTCTCTCTCTCTCTCTCTCTCTCTCTCTCTCTCTCTCTCTCTCTCTCTCTCTCTCTCTCTCTCTCTCTCTCTCTCTCTCTCTTTCTCTCTCTCTCTAAAACAACCTTCAGATAAAGAAAGGCGTGAATTCTACACATGTTCACCATAGCAGTCTTATATGTAGTGATTGACTGTTATGTTAAATGAACCATGATGTCCTGATGTATATAAATCAGTTCGCCATAGCAGTCTTATATGTAGTGATTGACTGTTATGCTAAATGAACCATGATGTCCTGATGTCTACAAATCAGCAGACATAAGACAATTCTATTTTCAATATTAATAATAATAATTACCACAAACACGCCACTTCTAAACCAAATATTGATGTCAAAGTCATTGCCAACACCAGTGTAATAAAGAGTATTGGTTTTGTACCACACATCCTCCACTGAATGCTGAAGTGACTGTCACTAGACCTGCCCCTATCATGATGCACAATGGGTCAGTTCTGAAAGAAACAGTTTTGCTGCATAAGGCATTTCGCGTTATAAACGAACCCTGTGTTTGCCAACAATGAAGTCATATCTAATGGCAGGACATTCTGGCCATTATGGTTCATCCTTTGTGCAAGGAAAGCCATGGACTTTTCAACAATTTGACTGAACATTGAGTCATGTTCATCACCACCTTGTCATCAATGTTAGTGACGTTAGCAGCAGCTAACTGAATATCATTGTTAACTTCTTGGTGTACTGGATGTGACTGACAAATTTAAAAAACATTCTGTGTATGATTTGCCATGTTGGTCAAATCACATCTTCAATTTGTCAGCCTGGGTTGTATGGATTGTATGGAGAGGAGCCTTTCATTTGTCTCAACACTACCTTTGCATACAGCTTCAGAAAACAATGCAGCCAACAGAATCTTTACCACTAACATGTCATCTTTCCAAGCTCACTCCCCAGTGGCCCACCATCAAGTTATGCTTTAGCAAGCTGCATGTGAACCAGATATTCCACATCCTGACCTCTTGGTTGTGATAGGCAGGTGAATTAGTTTTTAATGAAAGCCCCAGCAATTGGATTGAGTCCTCCGCTACCATTTCCAAAAGATGTTCTCTGTCTTGTTAGCTGCACTAGCTTACTAAGAGCCAAAGAGTTTAGTACATGCGCGATAGAAAGAGTCTCGTGTGTACAACATGCTTGCAAAGTTTAAAGCAAATCTTGATAACTTTAGTATAGTAACTCACTGTGTCTAAACTTGAAAAATGTTAATGTTGTATCTTTTAATTTCCAGTACTGTCAGTATTGAAGATGGTGAGTGTTACTTGTTTAAGAAATAAATAAATGGCGTAGTTTAAATAATACGGGTATATCTCTATTCAATACTGCAGATGATGAAATGATTCTTTAGCAGAATGCTATATTACGTTTTGACACACATGGAAGTATTGATGAGAATCATATGATTTTTTCGTTTTGTCTGTCTGTCACACATTTGTGTCCTTTTTTAAGTAATGGAAGGGTTTAAACTAAAGTGTCACCAAAAGACTTTTCCCTTTTATCTTAAGAGATAAATGATGTGCCATAGACATTCCAAGACAGGGATTTTTTCCATAGACAGAATCACCCAAATCTTTAATGACAGATCCAATTATAGACCTAATTATAGATATAATTATAGTAACAGCTTCCATGCAACATTATAACTGAAGATATCAATACCTAAATATAGTAACTTTCCTCCTTTTTCACTATGCCATGTTGAATGCTAAATCCAATGGAGAGAAGTGGGAGGGGAAAAGTGGCTGAGGAAATGTCTGCCGCTCGGCGACACCAATTGCAGTTTTTTTTAATATCTTCTGGTAGTATTTTACAGTGACCTTTACAATTGATGCTATCAGCAAAGTGTCCATGCAGTTTGTAGCTTTAAACTGAACAAATGATGTCTTTGGCCTGCATTTATTCATATCGCGGGCGGCCATCTTGGATTTTTGTCAACAATAGCAATTTTTTTCAGCCCGGGCCCCATCGGATTTCAAATCAGCAATGAAAACTGAGATGAAAAGTGCAAAGAAAAAAACTTTATGATGCATTGCAAGGCATCAGCTTTGGCACCCCAGACTATAATCAAGTCACGGGAACTAACACATGCAATTCTTTTGTATTCTCTACATAATATGATTTACATAAATTTGTCAAAAATGTTTTGAACGGAATTCTATCATATACTTACTTACTTGTGAAAAGCAATGGTCAACCTATGGCGATATTTTTCACGCCAGAGGGCAGTCAATGCACTAGGGGCTTATCACGCGATTTTCTTACTTGGGCGTAGTGAGAGAGAGAGTGATGGTAGGACCACTCACTGTCTCTCTCTCTTTCTTTATCCCCAACTAATAATATAGAGAGGATTAGCCCCACACGAGTGTCATGCCCTCTGGCATGAGAAAAATCGCACTAAGTCTCTCATTGAAGCTTATGAAGAAAATATTTCAGTTTTCAGCCCATCCAATTTATTTCAGGTTGCCTGTGCTGATTCTGACTTTATGTTAGCCTCCCATGTAACTTTAGGCCGATTACTTTACTGAATGGGTGCACACATAATTGCAATATTCTTATCAAATGGGAACTGCTTGATCGGGGTTTAAATCCCCCACACGTCACGTGTCACATTCCCTCTTATACTAGGAAGATTTCTTAAGATTCCTTACTAGCTATAAGAGGGAAAACACGTGAAAACCGTAATTTTGACACATGACGTGCGGGGTCTTTGAAGACCCACCAGGTCACGTGTCAAAATCACGGATTTCACGTGTTTTCCCTCTTATAGCTGGTAAGAAATCTTGTTTTGACCAGGTTTGACTCCCATACAAATGTCCCCCAAATTGAAAACGAAACATTTTTAAAGAGCAGCCTCAATTTGAAGTTGGGGACATTTGTATGTGGGTCACAGCTACCCAGAAAAAAACCCAAGGGACTTAATCGTGGTGCGTCAGTGTGTCTTTAAATGCTTTAAAAGTGAGTAATTCCTCTTTACAGAGGTTTGCACTGTGTTGGTGATTTTTGTTTGTGGCACAAGCCACAAAACCTATAACTCACTTTGTAGGTCGGTCGGTCTGTCTGTTGGTCGGTCGGTCCAAAATTGTCGCACTTCAAATCGAGGCTGCACTTCAAATTGAGGTTGCTCTTTAAAATGATGTTTCGTTTTTTGAACTTAGCCTCGTTGTGGATCCGAAAAGCTGTTAATAGTATCACTTGAATTTGCAGTCAACTTTAAGTATAACCGTTTCAAAGAGTCTTTCTATTCCTAAAATGCTACATTTTCAAATACAACAACGCTAAAAGTTTAATTTGTACATAAATGAATGTATACAAAGTAAGGTCAAATGTAACAGAGATACAATTATAATCATTCTTATAGTAAAATTGCAAATTAAAACAGCCTAGAAATACGACGTCACGTCGTGGATTGGCTGAGGTTCATGAAACCGTTGACTTTTATCGCTTCTCTGCCTTTTGGCTAAGATCAAAGTGTAGAACTGAAAGGCTTGAAGATAATGATTGGTAATGAGTGAATGAGAATGAATATGAATGTCTGGCTTGGAACAAGGAGTGGTAATGAATGAGAATGAATGATGAAAAGTGATGAATGAGATTATTTTGAAAGTGTTAATTATGTATGTTATTGACCGAAGTTCGAAACTGATTATTAGTTATGAATGACATTGTTAAAATATGTGATTGTGATTGACAAAATGTATGCTGTGTACATGTAATTATTGAAAAAAGATCCTTTATAAAAATGAAAAAAAGAAGTATCTGTTCTTATCAGATTAATATCTGATACGCTCCCTATAGGGGGCTTCGATATTAAACTGATTTTTGAACCTCGGCGAAGTGTCAGGGGCTTGCTCCACCTTCGCCACGGGTTGGCCTGGTATTGCAGTACCTCCAGGATCGGCCCACTCTCCCCAAGGGGAGAAAATCCAATGAAACTTTCTTTTCCCCGTTTTTGTTTGTGGCACAAGCCACAAAAAGCACCTATAACTCACTTTGTGGGTCTGTCGGTCGGTCCAAAATTGTCGCACTTCAAATCGAGGCTGCACTTCAAATGTTTGTTAAATATCGTTTCTATCGGAAACGAGTGCGTTTCGTAAACTAGTGTTGCTACGTTAGCCCAGTGTTTGTCACAGCTTCGATCTCGATTCCTTTCATGCGCACGCGCGCACTCACACTCACACGCACGCACACACGCACGCACAAACTCACACAATACAGACGCACAAAATATACACACACACGCACAAAATACACACACACACACACACACACACACACACACACACACACACACACACACACACACACACACACACACACACAAAACAAACAATATACACACCTACACGTGCGCGCGCGCACACACACACATACCATGAAGAGCTTTTTAGATCTTTGAAATATTTAGCTTTTTATTAGCATACTCATTTTTTTTTAATCAAATCATCAAAATCATTATCACTACCACTACCACCACCACCACCACCACCAGTAACATCAACTGCTAACATCAACATAAATAACAACAACGTTGTCACAGGCAACCCTGCTGTGACGATTCTACCTGCACTTTTCTACTTACCGTAACGCTCTACCAGTTAGCAGAGAGCGCTACGCTTTGTAATTGCTACCAGTAACAGCAGAAATACTCGAACCCCTTTATCTTCACGTGCAAGCCGTGTAAAAGGAAAACAAAACAACAAAAAAGAGAGAGAGTTAACACCGTGACGTAGACGCTCACGGACTTCGGGGGTTGGACGGCTGACATCTTGACCAGACGACGACGACTATTCTTTTCTGTTCACTTGGTTCCCTCTGAGTCCTGCTTGGTATAAGCGGTCGCTGCCTTGCGACAGTGGAGTCTTTCTCCTAGTGGCCACTACTCTTTGACCCTTCAACTGCACTCAGCCCGAGTGTGAGAGCTGTCCTGCTCTAGTTTCCCCCTCCCCATTCCATTCTGGATTTCTTCAGTTTTACGACGAGACGAACCACGACACCTTGACGCCGCCTTGACCACCCTCAGCACCAGCTTCTGAGCTGTGTTCTTCCGGACTGTGTTCTTCCGGACTGGGCCCACGACCTTCTCTGTTGGTTTCTCCGGGGTCACCTGCCGTCCTTTGGACCTGCCTTTTGGCTCATTTGCCGTGCCTCCTCTCCTGGTAGTCCTGGACGTCAGAAGTTAAGCGCCGTGGGTTAGGGGCTGGGAACTGCGATCGCCGCTAGCTGGAGAGTGGCCCTTTAAGGGTTGCTCCGCATTGGTGCTTCCTGCCGTTGGGACGCCTGCACTCCTCGAGGATTCCTGAGGGCGGTCTCTCCTGAGTCTGCCCGGTCTGCGGCTCTTCGCGTCCTGTCTTCCAGCCTGCGTTCCTCGGTTCGACGCTCTGTGTGGGTTGTGCCCTCCCTCGGCCGCAGCTAGGGAGGGTGCTCATGGACGACGTGGTGTCTTCGACAGCTTTCCTCCTTTTGACTAACTTGTTGCACATGCTTTATCCTTTGACTGTCGTTCATCATGATTGTCATCCTTCGTCAGCGTATGTGTGTATATATGTGTATTGTTGGGGACTTTCCTGAGTGACTGTGCATTGATAAACTTGTTTTGGGACACGCCTAATTGATTTTGTTTTGGGCGCAACTTTGGGGCTCACCCTTTTGAGAGCTGATGAGCTTTGTTGTTGTTTTTTTGGAAAGGTTTATCGTGTTTATCAGCGTTGTTATTGTGTGTTATTTGTGCTTAGTCTTAGTAAATTTTGTTAACTTTTACCCCTTGTGTTTTGCACTTGTGTGGGAGTGCGCGATTGAGTGGGGAGCGTGTTCATCAGAACTGTTGTGTCGCACCTGTGGTGTATGTTTCGTATGTTTCGTTCTGTGTGCTGTGCGTATATTCTGTGCACCGGAAGCGGTTGTGACGTCGGTGTACTCACTGAATTGTCCTCTGCTTCGGGTGCTACATTGGCCTAGACGGCATTCCGTATTGAGCTGTCTGAGAGACGACAACCCACATCTCCAGCTCTGCAGGTGTCGACCCAAGACGATAAAGAACCTTCAGACCAACGAAGAAAACCGACCAACGAAGAAATCCACACCAACGAAGAAGACCAACCAATGAAGAAGACCAACCAACGAAGACGACCAACGAAGACCTTCGACACCGGACAAGTCTAACCCAGCAACCGAACGTGACAGTCCCCGGCGCTCTCCCGGTGCGGGCTACCCTGGTCCTGCTACTACAGTCTACCGGACCGAACGTCAACGTGACAGCCCCCGGCGCTCTCCCACACGTGCGGGCTACAACACCTTGCCACCAGTTAAGTGGTCAGTAAAGATGTCCCTGTGTGTGTTGTGAATGTGCACAACCTACCTGGAGTGGGTCAATTTAGGTGTGTCAAGAAATACAACAGAGCCATGGCTGGTTAGTCGTGATTGCCCTGTTGGTTTCGGTATTTGTCGACTTTCGCAGGGTAATCGTGACAAACATAAACAAACACACAACAACAACAACGACAGCAATTAACAGCGAACAGACACGCAGCCCTGAAAGTGGAAAATGTTGTCCACCAGCCACACACACACACAACACACACACACACACACACAAACCAAAATCCATTTTGCCACTCAGTGACGAGTTTCGAGACAGATTGAACACTTCATTTTGTTGGCCTTGTCGTCGAAGAGAAGCCACGAACATTCTTTCTTCCATTTTGGTAGAAAAGTTTGTGTTTCACTCTGACCCTTTTCGGGTGATGGCTGCGATGCCTTTGAACTTGAAGTTGAAGCCGAAGAACGTTTCATTTCGAACATGCACTGGCTGGCGAGCATGCAAATTTGCGTATCGTATTTCCGGTGCGTGGGAAAACATGGATTGGGAAAAGAACCCCCACGTTTTTTGCCCACTCTCATTTGGCGGGTAAAGTGAATTATAAACTCGCTAATTTCTTGTTCCACTCACACTTTCAGCGCACGCAACGTGAAACATGTCGCTATATGAAGGCAGGGGAAATTCGCACACACAGAGCCACACACACACACACACAAAACCACGGGTTTCACACACACACCACACACACACACACACTGGACAGACACACTTGTTTTGACACAACACTGACACACACACACACACACCAAACACAAACACGACACACACACGCAGGCATACACTCACAGCATAATTTGAATATGGGGAAATTCGAACTCGCACACACACACACACAAAAAAAACAAGGGACACAACCGTGGCGCGTCACGGGGTCTTTAAACACCGCTGGCATACACTGAAAATGCATACACACACATACGCGCGCAGCATTTTGGTACACTGCATACACACACTCGACACACACACCCTGACATGCGTGTTTGTAAAGCACTGTACATTACCCCTGTGCCAGCGAGGATCTCGCGCGGCAGCATTTCTCGGCTCCAGCCTTGACCTTCGACACTCACCTTCATTTTCGAACTTGCCCACACATATCCTACACGCACTATCAGTATGCAAAATGTGAGCCTCCTGGGTAGGTCCCTCGCGTTCAAACGCTATCGTATTAACATAGATACACAGTCAGACAGAACACATTCGCAAAATATTTGTTGTCCAAAATGTCTTTTGTAATCGAACATTAGAATCAAGTCCAGTTACACAGTCAGATAGATAGACTGAACACATTTCTTGTTTCACTTCACTGCAACAACTGCGAAACAGTCAAGGGTCAGGGGTGCAAGGGCACTGGCACTCTGTGGTTACACACAGAGGGCACGTGAAACACTGAGGGATCTGTGACACACTCTGTCACATTCTGGCACACACACACACGTTACGCACCACACTGGACACACGCAGACATAACTAATCACTCATAAGTCATACACATACTTTATTGCACACGTACGCACACGCACTACAAACACTCGTCTTCACACACACACACATGTAAAATAAAAATGTGTGTAAATAAAAGTATGCACACACACATAACATTTACATTAACAAATATGTAACTCGCACACACACCACAATCATTCATGCACTCACCGCATACTTGCTCACTCATCATGCAACCCACCACCACTTCAGCCTTCATTTGTAACCCTTTCATTTCCACACACCTTCACGCACGCACGCACACAACACACACTTTTCTCTTCTTCCCACTCCCACACTTTTTCCCACACACACACACACACACACACACACACAACACACACCCACACACACAGCATATTACTCACTCGCATACAAACACACGCACACGCAAGCATCGTCACACACACAACCACACACACGCAGCCATACACACACACGCACACACACACAAGACACGCAGGCATTTTGTTCACGTTCATACACACACACATACTCGCGCACACCTACAAGAAGCATACACACACAGGCCCACATTTGACACACAGAGTGTTTGTATGTGTGAAATACGTGTGTGCTCCCACCTGGAGGCACCAGACGCACACCACACACCCCACACATTATTTTTGGGCATGCGATTTTTGTGTGACTGATGAGGAAGGAAAGTGGGGTTGGGGGCACACACACCGCATTTTGACCAAATGATACTTTGTTCGTCGCCACTGGACACACACACCGCAGCTAAGTACATGGGCACACACACCTCGCGCCACATCACATCCGCAACACTCCACGTTCGCACTACCGTATTCGCAACCTAGTGCACGCACACACAATGACACAAACACACACACACACACACACACACCACACACACGCAGGCATACACGTCACCTCTGTGCCACACACACGCACACGCACGATTTAGCATATGCCTGTGTACACACACACACATCACACACTCGCCGCACACACACACACACACGCACGCACACACACACACACGCAGTCATAAACTCACTCGCATACACACACATACGCGCGCACACGTACGCACAAGCATACACACAGCTCGCAAACACACACACACATGAGTGTTTGTTGTGTTGTACGTGTGTGTGTGCGCACGCACACACTGTACACACACATACTGCGTACATAACACACTTACATCATTAGACGCCATATAACTCACTCACATACACACACACGCACCCCATCCCCACCACACCACACACACACACCAGCCACACCACCACACCCACGCAGCCACCCCACACATACACACGCACTAACACACACACAACTACAACACACACACACACACACACACACACACACGGACACACACACACTGACAAAACACACACACCACACACACACACCACACAAACACACACACACGCGCAGGCATACACATCACGTCGCATACACACGCACACGCACACGCACGCACTCGCACACACACACACACACACTCGCACACACACACACGCACGCACACACACACACGCAGGCATACACTCACTCGCATACACACACATACGCGCGCACACGTACGCACACGCATACACACACTCGCGCACAACACACATGCACGCCGCGCGCGCGCATACACACGCACCCACCCCACCCCTACACACACGCGCAATGCGCGCGCGCGCGCGCGCATGCGCGCACATTCTCTCTCTCTCCTCATCTCCTCTCTCTCTCTCTCTCACACAACACACACACACACACACACACACACACACACACACACACATACACACATATGCTACAAACAAACAAGTAAGCACACACACAAGCATGCACTCGTGCGGCGCGCCCATGCATGTGAAATGTCATGAACAATATATAGTTACACGTCAGAAAGCGCACAGGACAGACAGACAGACAGACAAACAGACAGACATCACAGACAAAAACACAACAGACAGGACAAACAGACAGACAAGACTCACGCTTCTCAGTGTTGGTGACGGAGGTGCTTGCTAAGAGATAGCAGCCATCTTGGGACACCATCATTCGTGACGTCACGTTGTTCGCGCGTGACTCCCACGCCCTGGCCGCCACACCACCAACCACGTGAACACCCAAGAACTGGGCGCCATCTTGACGGGGAGAAAATTGGCGATGTAAAAATATTGAAACTCACTCTCGGTAAAATAATATTTCCTTTTGAAAGGGATAGAAGAAAAATCTTGTTGAACGTCCTCCGGTCTGATACCAAAAGACAATAGGTGAAGACGGGTTAAAAAGCCCATTGGCGAGTAAGAATCCCATTTCAATTACTGATCTCATGAAATAAATAAAATCGCAGACAAATTTGCCCATGAGACGAATGCTAAACATTAACGCTCGTCTCATGGGCAAAAAATGTGACTGAAATTTGCTTTATTTTCATGAGATAATTGGCATGGGCTTCTTACCCGCCCATGGGCTTTTTACCCCGTCTTACCTATTATTGGAAAGTAGTAGATGATATAAACGTGGAGGGAACGATCCTCGAGACAAGGCCCGGGGGCAGTGCAACTCCAAGAAATTCCCCGACTTTTAACAATACAGATACACTGTGATTTTAAAGGATAAAAGACGACTATTTACTCTATGTACTTTTGCAGCCGCCTGCCCCCCCCCCCCCCCAGCCCCCTTCCCTCTCCCCCAATTTCGCATCGAACAATCTGGACTGGAAAGCAACATTCTGACATTCTAAGGAAAGGGATAGGTAAGGTTAGGATCAGCCTAGAATCTAGTTTCATAAAACTGAAATTTAAAATCAAAGCAGACTTTGAGATTGAGGTTCGTAACCACGAGGGGGGGGGGGGGTGTCCTTACGGACAAGCTATATTACAAAAAGAAGTGTTTCTCTGTCGACAACATTGAAAGAAAAAAAAAGCTACAATTTCTTGTTCTTTCCAAAAGACTTTCTGCAGTTAGTGGTTCAGGATTTTGACAATAAGTGACGGTCCAATAGACGATTTTCGGGGGGGGGGGGGGAGACGAGAGGGGAGTGCGCTTCGTGAAAATTAGAGTCAATTACCTCGACTGAGAGTTTAGTCGGTCAAATACCATAGCAGCAATGACAGCATGGCGTCGAAGCTTGAAACCGCAGTATGCGAGTCAGCGACTTGTAAAAAAAATTTTTTATAGAAAAATGAGAGATAGATAGTATCAGTTAGAGAGAGAGAGAGATAGCGAGAGAGCTCTGCCGGCCTCTTGAGAGAGAGGGGAGAGAGAGAGAAGAGAGAGAGAGATGAGAGAGATGAAATGAGAGAGAGAGAGAGAGAGAGACTCTCAGCACTGTTGTTCTTATCAGATGCAAGAGTAGCTTCCTATAGGTTTTACAATTAGAAATAGGCAAGATCTTAGTTTCCCCCCACAGGCTTTGCAATTACTTGTGGAGGGGAACCGCCGAATTATTCCAGTAATGTTCCAGATTTATTTTAGCCCCCCACCCCCCCCCCTGCCTCAGGGCTGTTACTGTCCCTACTCACAAAGTACTGAACGTATACATGGGTGGACATCTTTCACTTTCACACTATTTTCAGTTTCCTTTTAGCAGAAACTGATACTGCAGTTTTTGTTGTTCATTTTTAAGGCGTTAAAATACTTTTTTTGCGATTAACCCTTTCATTCGCCAGCTATTTTTCAGCCCCAAAATACGATTAAAACATTAACTGGTTAGGCGAAAAAAAATGTATAGTGCAATATAGGGAATTCCTCTGTAGGCATGTATAACACTTATAGGCCTATCCTTATTTCCCAAAATTCCAGAAAATAGGGTCTTTGAGAACAGGACCACGTGGAATTCTGCATGACCTTTTTTTTTTTTTTTTTTTGAAAAAATCATATGCTGAAAAATTCTTCTGGGCAGTACAGTGGCGTTAAAAAATAATGCGCTCGTTCGATATCGCCAATTCGCAGCTACACCTCGGGGTGTGTTACAAGTCGCAGAAACCGAGACCAGCAGGCCAATGTCTGATGCCTTTTAGTGGAGCACAAATGAAACCATTGTGGTGCAATAATGGCGACATGGCGGTGAAAAGGGTTAAATTAAATCTACCCACAACCAGGGATTGCCAGGACATTTGAACTGGCGCACTCTACCCACGGAAGTCTCTCTCGGGTAATCTTGAAACACGGACATGGTGCATGAACATGTTGTTTTCAAAGGCAATGTAAACATTTTCCAAGGATTATCAGACTCAAAACTCTCTCTGTCCATCATTTCAACTGTCTGACTGTCTCGTTACGCACGGACAAAATCAACCCTAGAGCGCACGCATCCACGTACCAAATCAAGCACAGTCTTCACATTATACATTGCTGTGAAGATCCCAAACGTGTCACAACTTTTAGGGAATCAGGGGTCAGGATACAGGACAAGTTGAAGTTTAAGAAAATTTGAAGAGGTTAGTTTTTGTGGATGATTTGAAAGACGTAACTGATGAAGAGTGCCTGGTACTGAAAGGTAGTTTGTTCCAGAGAGTTGAGCCTTGGAACGCAAAGGAACGCTGCCCTAAAGATGTTCCAAATCGCTGCCCCCAAAATAATATGGTTAAAACAAACTAGTCGTTTCTAGGTGCTACGTGTGGTGAGGTGACTGTAATAGGGATTGTTCGGAAATAATTAAGGGGAGTACTTTCGTTGTGTGTGTGAGTGATATTGCCTAATTCAATCGGTGAAACAGGGGAGGTTACTCTACCATCAAGTAGATCCCAGCTCTCGACTCGGGTGTTTGAGTAGACATACAGCACTTAAAAACACCGGAAGTAATATTAAGGGGAGTTAATGCCATGTGTGGGGAGTGATCTGCATAGTTCAAGGTCAAACAGGGAAGTACTCTACCATCAGGTGGATCCCCAGCTATCGCCTTGTGTGTTTGTGTAGACATACAGCACTTAGAACACCGGAGGTAATTAAGGGGAGTAATGCCATGGTGTGTGGGAGTGATCTTGCATAGTTCAGTCGGTCAAACAGGGGAAGATAATCTATCATCAGGTAAGTACCCCAGCTATCGCATCGTGTGTTTGAGTAGACATACATCAATTAGAAAAACGTGCGTCATTCTAAAATTTATGTCATTATAAAATGTATTTCATTGGTTGATAGCATAAAGTGTTTGTTTCCAATCCTTTGATTGGATAGCATTTTTTGTTGACGGTTGTGAGACCAACGACTGCTAAAGTTTTATCTATAACCCCTTTTTTCACAAATAGGTGTTTTCTTCTACTTTTTCCTCTGCTTCTCTACTTCTACCTGTCTTCATATTCTTCAAAACCTTGCAAAGAATGAAGCCAACCTTCTCACTTCCCACCTGGAAGGTGAAAAAGGTGGAAGGTTTGTAGACTGCGACGTTATTACTCTTTGTAACATTCAGGGGTTTTGATAGAACTTATCAACAAATTAAAAAAAGTATAACCAGTGTTGTCTCAACGTGAAAACAAAAACAGTGTTTGCCATAACAAAACATGTTCTGTAGTCAGTCTGAAGTTGTTAGTTTGGTCGCTGTATGCTTTTAACAATGCCTTTCAGGCTTTATTGTGACCGTTACCGCGCTTGGCGTTATGTTTTGAAAAGAATATTTGAGTTCAATTTTGTGTCTGATTTTAGAACGTGAGCATGGTTGTCCTTTGGCTTGAGTCTTCCTTCAATGGAAAAAATAAATCAATAAATAAAGTATAGACTATCTGTCGTCACGTTGCTTCATCAGTAGTTTCTGTTATTGGTATCGAGTGCACTGTCAAGTCATTTTGTCAAGCGTTTCATTATTATGTTACAATGTGTTTAGCTGATTACGATGAATGTTGTTCGCTGGTGTTTCCGTACCATGGCTAAAAGACTCCAGGGATCATCACAACAGTCGAAGCGCTTGAACACTATGGTAGAAACGTACCAGCTAGGGACGAGAACATTTTAAGTGTATGACCGTTTGTTGATTACACCGCCAAATGGTCAGCCACACTCCGACTTCGGAGGACACTGTCGTTTATGATAACCATAATGAATATAATTGAAAAAAAGTTGCAGCGGTTGAAAAAGTAGCAGCATTAATTTTGTCGTTGTATAAATAGGCCTACTGTTTACACATCAGTGTATAATCTATCACGCATCCGAATGAAAAGTACACTATGTCTTCATGCTGTGTTATTTTAGCAACATCCAAAGAGACATTTTGTTGTTGCACAAACTCGGTACCCTCATAAATTTGCATAAAAGTCGTGCATAGATAAAATATTATTATAACATTGTTGACAGATGAACAGAATGGCATGTTTGTCCTTATTTATATCAGCATCATATTAAAACAAATGCATATTAAAAAAATATATATTAAAAAAAAAGGCAGATAGGCCCTATTACATCCCTCCGTTCCGAACCCAATAACCTTCAAGACTCAGACAATCAAGGGAAGCCAATCGAGACACGAGCTTCGAGTTTCACGTCGTCGTTTGTTCCCTTGACCAGGAGGAAAAGGACGCTCCGATTCTGCGACCTGACAAAACCAGGGTGTAGGCTGCGAGTGGGGCGGGTGGTGTGGTAGTGTAGATTATGAGGAGAGAGCGTATGGTGCGTCTGTAGGGTGTGGGTGTGGGTGTTGTATGTGCTTGTATAATGCTCATAATCTTATATCTGTGATATGTTACTTATCGGGTGCATTGTGTTTTTTTGTATGTTTTAATGTGACAGCAAGCAAAAATTCCTTGTTCATTTTAATGGGGATAAAAAATATTGATTGAGTGATTGATTGACTGATTGATTGTTTGATTGATATACATAAACTTTAATCCAAAATCAAACTTTCCGCACATTTTGCCTATAATACCATTATAGGATGAACGTAGCGATTTGTTTTTGTCCCGTTCACACACAGTCTGAACATGAGATCTGAGGAACAAAACTCTGACAATGGCACCATGCAATAAATCAGAAAGATGTGCTGACCCACACCACACACACACACACACACACGCGCGCGCGGCGCGCGCACACACACACCAACCAACACACAACACACACGCACGCACGCACACGCACGAACACAACGCGCTCACACACGCCGGCGCGCACACTCAGCGCACACACACATGCACACACGTTTACTGATGGGCAGGATCGCATTTATGGAAACAAAGTGCTGATAAATAAGAACATTATTGCGGGGAAGCACGCGCACCAAGCATACCAACACATACGCACGAATCCGAACGCGCAGCGCGGCACACACACACACACAAGAGCACGCACACACACACACACGACCGCACACGCACACACACACACACACACAACACACACAACACAAC
>CM065697.1:39434648-39437148 GCA_017654935.2 Phymorhynchus buccinoides
ATCCTCTCTTCTCTCCTCTCCTCATCTCTTCTCTCTCCTCTCTCTCTCTCTCTCCCCCTCTCTCTTCTCCTCTCTCTTCTCTCTCCTCTCCCTTCCTCTCTTCTCTCTCTTCTTCCGCTCTCTCTCTCTCTTCCTTTCTCTCTCTCTCTCTCTTTCTCCTCACTCTCTCCTCTTCTCCTCTCCTTGTTTTTTCTCTCCCTTCCCCTTTTCTCTCTTCTCTCTCCTCCTTTTCTTCCTCCTCTCCTCTCTCTTCTCTCTTCCTCTCTCCTCTCCTCCTCTCTCCCTATCTCCTCTCTCTCCTCTCTTCTCTTCTATCTCTCTCTACTCTTCTCTCCCTCCTCTCTCTCCTCCTCTCTCTCCGCTTTCTCTCTCCTCTCCCTCCTACTCTCCTTCTCTCTTCTCTCTCTCCTCGTCCTCTTTCTCTCTCTCTTCCTCCCATCTGCTACTCTCTCTCTACTCTCTCTCTCTCTCTCCTCTCTCTCACTCTCTCTCTCTCTCTCTCTCACTCTCCTCTCTATCTTTCTCTCTCTCTCTCTCTCTCTTCTCTCTTTTCTCCCTCCTCTCCTCTCGTCTCTCTCGCTCCTCTCTCTCTCTCTCTCTCTCTCTCTCTCTCTCCTCCCTCTCCCTGTCTCTCCGTCTCTCTCTCTATCTCTCTCTCCTCTCTCTGTTTTTTCCCTTTGTTTTTCTATCATCTACTATCTTTCTGACTCGTTAGTCCATTCTCCTGCCTTTTTTTCAAGAAAACTTTACGAAACTTTTATACCGGCCGAAAAGACATAGGCTAGGCGCATAGTGCGGCAGCATGGCTGGGAGGCATCTGGGCTCGTATTTTTTTTAATGGAAACTGTCTGAGTGACCGATGAAGAAGAAGAAGAAGAAGGAGGTTTATTTTACCCGCGTTACAGAACCCAGTGTTGGCTGATTAAATCAAAATGTGAATGGTTTCTCTCTTCTTTAATTATTACATTTTGAAACTTTTTTTTCAACTGACTTTTAAAAAACATTTTTACTTTTGCTAGTTTTTCCTCCTTAAGCCATGCCTATTGGTACATTACTAACGGATGTTTACGAGTTACTTTAATATTAACCCATTTAAGGCCGCTGTCCCTTTTTAATGACGCTAAGTAAAATAAGATTTCTCGCCTATTTTAGATGATAGGCCAGATTTTTCTTTTTAAATGCAAGCACGAAGTGATGTTGTCACCGTCCCATATAACCAGTTTGTTTTGATATTTGGTCTTATATTACTGTGTCTGGTGGAGGGATGTTTTATAAATGTGCCGAATGCTGTTGAGGGGTACCGTAAAACATGATTCACATTTGTTTTGTTTCAAAAGTTTTTATACATGGTTATGAACAAAAGTTGTTTATTAAAGCATAATGCTGAGACGATCTTTTAGTTTTTATCAGAAATTTAATATTGACAATTTTATGAGGGGTAGAAGAAGCGTCCCTTTTTAGGGACAGTGGGATCAAGAGGGTAGGGGTTTTACTACCTCTTCTTAGTAAAGATCCATGCTCTGTTTAGATCCATTTTATCACCTGAAAAATTGCTAATGTGCTAGGGAACAATGTTTTACCTTATATATGATGATATTTTGATATGGATTATAACATCAACAAAAAGATGGGGACAGAGGGGAGAGGGTGCGTATGGCCCCAAGGAGAGGGGGGAGTAGACAGGTGGTACATGGCCACATGTCATATGATTATTTCATAGCCAAATGATAGAGAGAGACGAAAAATAAAGGAACAAGTGATAAGTTCATCAGTTTCCAGGTTTATGTGACATAGTTTGAAAGAGATGATTATACAATTATATTAGTGACACACATAAGGAAGCCTGTTATCGGCGATACCCAGAAACCTCAAAGACATTCTCATGAGATGCAGTTACATTTGTGACAAAACACTTTATGTCGTAAAACTAACATAAATAAAGTTATCACCATTAGCCAATGCACGCCCATACCAAGTTTGAACATTGTAAGTCCAACGATGTGAAAGAAATGGCCTCAAGAAGAAATGTCGGTTTTCAAGGTCAAACTTCACGGTCAAGGTCAGCATGGTTACCATTTTTCTAATGGACTATCCCTGCATCATGATACACCTATACACAAAATATGAAGCCATTCTGTCCACACATTCATTGGATACAGCTCGGACATGAAACAGATAGCGTAACATTTCGGTTTTCAACATCACATTTCAAGGTCAGTGTCAGCATATCAATGTGGGGTTTTTCCTATGGGCCCATCTGTGTACCATGATACACCACCACACAAAACTAGAAGCGATTCTGTCTTCTTGTTTGGGGCGCTACAGTGCGACAGTGCACAGACAGACACACAGACACAGAGACGCAGCACTTTCTTAGTTATAAGGACTAGCGCAACTCCGAGTACCAGTAACACCTAGTAACGGTAACGCCAAGTAACTGGTAACGCCAAGTACTGATAACGCTGAGTACAGCAAATTTGAAGCGATTCGGTTAAGAAAC
>CM065697.1:39449648-39476377 GCA_017654935.2 Phymorhynchus buccinoides
GTGCGGTCAAGGAGGTGGAAAGTACTGCAGAGTAGGGTAGACCTTAGTACTGGGGTCGCCATCTTGAAACGTCACACACACACACACACGCACACACACACACACACACACACACACTGACACACACACACACACACACACACACACACACACACACACACACACACACACACACACGTACACACGCACGCGCGCAAGCCTCGTACGCAGTATCACACACAAAAGCATACACACATAAACAGGCGGGGAATATTAAAATAAGGGTAATATTAGTTTTCAGTACAAACATTTCGCATATAATGCAATCTATGAAATTGCGTCGGATTGCATATTGTGAAGAGCGACTTATGCTGTGTTCACAGTTTCAAAAAGAAACCATATCATAAGCATAATAACAATATGCACAAATGCATGCCTTGCTCTTTGATTTCAACTTGGTTGTATCACTTACGCATTGGACTGTAGAGGGGAAGTATTGTTTTTTCATTTTGATCTTGGTGGTTTTTTTGCTCCTTTTGTTGCCTGCTTTTTGCTCCTTTTGCTGTTTGCTGTTTAATTGTTTGTCTGTGTTGATAAAGGCGCATTCGCCGAAATATCCAGTAGTTTTGATTTTTTTTTCTTGTGAATAAAATAACGTCACTTTACAGCAATACTTTTGATTCCATTGTCGTCTGAGAGAGAGAGAGAGAGAGAGAGAAGAGAGAGAGAGAGAGAGAGAGAGAGAGAGAGAGAGAGAGAGAGAGAGAGAGAGAGAGAGAGAAGATCAATGACCATTATTAACTTATAGCATGCAGTCAATCAAATATACACACACAGAGAGACACACACACACACACACGCACACAGACACACAGACACAAACGCACACATACACACACACACACTGCACATAAACACATATGCCTATGTCCCATCACGTGAAACACGTGATTTTGGCACGTGATCTGGTGGATCTCTAACCAGCCTATCAGCAGAAAATGGAATTACATGCATCAAGTTCACAAACAGTCGCGCCAAGTTTTAAACATGCCCTCTTTTAGACAGAAGATGGAATAAGGGATGGAGTGAAAGGGGGGTGAGGGGTGGGAGAGAAATAATAATGAGAGGAAGGATAACACCAAAATGAAACTAAGCCAAACATGTACTGCTACTAAACATCATCATCATCATCTTTTTCTTTAAATTTAACTTTTTTTGTGTAATACATTTGTTGTATATAAAAACAAAAATTAGGGGAAAATACACGCAACAAAACATCATATTTGCATAACATAACATAGAAAAGTAATCAAGACAATATTAAGGCATATACATTCAAAAGAAAATAAACATGTGGATGAGCAATGCTATCATAATAATTATACTATGAATGACAGACAAGGAAATAAGTGAAGTTGATGGAAGAGAGGGAGAGAGAGAGGAGAGAGAGAGAGAAGAGAGAGAGAGAGAGAGAGAGAGAGGAGAGAGAGAGAGAGAGAGAGAGAGAGAGAGAGGAGAGAGAGAGAGAGAGAGAGAGAGAGAGTGAGAGAGAGAGAGAGAGAGAGAGTGAGAGAGTGAGAGAGAGAGAGAGAGAGAGAGAGAGAGAGAGGTTGGTTGTAATTCAGTCCTTGAGAATGCAATACATAGTTGTGTCTGCAGAGCACAAACCATACCATCATCATCATTTTCGTCATAATAATCATCATTAGCGACAAGCACGACATCATTATTACATTATCGTCATCGTCGTCATCGTCATCGTCATCGTGTCCTGTTCATAACACAATTGATGGGTTGTTGCTTTTAACGTGTGCGCGACATTGTTTAAAGATAAATGTGTGTGACGACACCCATGACACCCTATGTCTTTGAAAGAATAGACGATTTTTAAAAAACAAAAAACAAAACAAATTGGCGAGAGCACTTCGTGAAAATTAGAGTTGTTTACCTCGATTACTCGGTCAAACACCATAGCAACAATGGCGTCGAAGCTTGAAACCGCAGGATGCGAGTCAGCGACTTGCAAACATTAAAAAAACCAAGCGCGGAATCGCAATCGTTTGTGGCGTGCGACAATTTTGGACCAACCGACAGACCGACAGACAGACCGACAAAGTGAGTTATAGGTTTGTGGCTTGTGAGATGTGGCCAGTGGCCATAAACTGTTGTTGAGGGTTTGTTTTCTTTACTAAACGATTTGGATTTTCATAATTTTCTTTCCAAGTATGATTTTGTTTTATTAGTGGAAACTTTTCTTGATTCCCTTTCTGACTCATTTGTGCAGTCACATGTGCCTTTTGTATCACCGGGAGTTAAAGTGTCTGATAGTATGCATGGTCGTTTGTCTGGTGGTGTTGTGGTGTTTGTCCGTAAAGAATTGATAACTTTTGTTGAACGCATAGATGTAGAATTTGATAATGTTGTTGTTCTAAAACTATCTCATAGACTACTTGGAACCACTTCTGATTGTTTGTTTATTGGTATGTACATTCCGCCTGAAAGTTCACCATATTATGTAGAGACTGATAGTTATAATGGCGTTACAATGCTTGAGTCACTCCTTCTAGATTTGGTTAGTGATTTTGGAAACATTCCTTTGTATATGTGGTGACCTCAATTCCAGGACAGGTAGTTTAAACTCAAATGCTAATGATCCACTGGATGATATTCATGATATGAGATCAGAACACAATGTTCAGGAAACTGATAGCAAAACTCTCAGAATCTCTGATGACGAAACTATTGATTCTTTTGGTAAACTTCTCATTGAAATTTGTCATGAATATGAACTGGTGATATTAAATGGGCTGCAATCCAAGCATTTTCCTGGCAACTTCACATATGTATCGCAATCAGGGTCCAGTGTCGTTGATTATTTTATTGTGTCCCAAAGCTCGTCTTCTAAGTGCCAAAAAATGACTATCGTTCCAATGATTGAATCGAAACACTTGCCTGTTGTATTAGATTTACACTTTGTTGGTGATGTGCCTCTTGCATTGGAAGCGCCAAAGTCCGTTTCAACTGTAAAGTATAAATGGGATGACGATAAAAAAGAAGAATTTATAAACAAAATGTATTCTGATCATGCACAAGATTTGATAAACAAAGCTACGGATCTTATTGGTATCGATGTGAATGATGCGCTTTGTAAGTTTAACGAAATGTTTGAGTATGCAGGTAAATGTATGGAAAAAACTATTGTCATTGGGAAGGAAAGACAAAAAGCATGGTTCGATCAGGAATGTAGGCAGGAGAGGAAATCTCTCAGACAGTATCTGAGACAAATATATAACACACATATATCTAAGGATGTCACCACAAACACAGAAAAAAGACAGATTTTGACAACGAAAGAGCGGCATATTCACAAAAGAGAAGAGAATATAAAGAACTCATTAGATCTAAGAAAACGATTCACAGGGATAATTTGATCACTGATTTACAAAATAACTTAAATAACCCCACAAATGTTGGGACACCATTCGATCAGCTCGTCCAAGGTCAGGGGGCCAAAATACTATTAGTAATAAGCAATGGTATGACCATTTCAAAGGTGTGTTTAATTTCCCTCTTGCTGAAACCATGTTAAATTCTGTAGGCACACGTGGCAATGAAAATCCTAGCTGCGAACCTTTGAATGTGCCTATTACTTCAGAGGAAGTGGAAGGTGCAAACAAAGCATTAAAGCATAACAAGGCAGCAGGTCCAGATGGATTATTAGGCGAGTTTTTCAAATTTAGCATGGATCAAATAACCTCTTTTCTTGTAAAGTTTTTAAATTTTCTCTTTGACTGGTGCTTATCAGTTATTCTGACATTATACAAAAAGGGTGATTTGAACAATACTGACAACTACAGAGGTATATCTTTATTAAGTATTACCAGCAAATTGTACAGTTTTATCTTAAACAAATGTATCACAAAGTGGATAGAAAGATTGGCATCATTGGAGAAGAGCAGGCAGAGTTTAGAGAAAAACATAGCACATTTGACCACATATTTACTCTCTATTCTATGATCCAAAAGCAACTGCTGAGACATAGAAAGCTCTATGTAGCTTTCATTGATTTTCGAAAGGCTTTCGATTTTGTTAGTAGGGATAAGTTGTGGAAAATACTGTCTGCAAATGGTTTAAATGGAAAGATCCTATCAGCTTTACAAAGCATGTATATTGTCGTGAAAGCACAAGTGCGCGCTAACGGCGACTTAACTGAAGCCTTTTTGTGTCCTCGTGGTTTGAAGCAGGGTGACGTTTGCTCTCCTGTTCTATTCTCACTCTTCATTAATGAATTAAGATGTTCTTAGTAATGGCAAACATGGCATACAGCAAAGCGACTTGATTTAATTGTGAATTTAGATAAATCAAAATGATGCTGTTTTCAGAAATGGTGGGTATCTGTCTTCATCTGAAAAATGGACGCTTGGTGGACAAGAACTACAAATAGTTATTATGTACAAATACCTCGGAATCTCTCTCTCTACAAAGCTTTCGTTTTCTTACACTCTGACAGATTTGGCAGTTAGTGCAAGAAAGGGCGTTTCCGTAATTATTAGATTGATGTGGTCTATAGGAGAGCATTCCCCACAACTATTTTTCAAAATGTTTGATTGTCAAATTCAGCCGATTTTAACGTATGGATCGAAAGTATGGGGTATATGTTCTGACCAGCAGCACATAGAACGCATCCATTTATCAGCTCTAAAACGATTCATGGGTGTGAGCCCAAAAGCACCAAGGCAATTGATTTATAGTGAAACAGGAAGATACCCTCTCTTTGTTAATGCCTATACAAAATGTGTGAAATTCTGGTTAAGAATAGTGAACATGGATGAGGACAGATACCCAAAGAAAAGTTATAACATGTTACTTAGTTTACAGAGGCAAAATTATGTTACACTAGCGCAACACCGAGTCCCAGTAACGCCTATTAACGGTAACGCCTATTAACGGTAACGCCTAGTAACGGTAACGCCTAGTAACGGTAACGCCAAGTACTGGTAATGCTGAGTACAGCAAATTTGAAGCGATTCGGTTAAGAAACGGCGGAGTCGTATAGCGCGCGGGTTTCTGAACCGATTCGCTTCCGGGTTGGTACACGGATAGTCACCGTCCCCGGTGATCTACCTGCCAAATTCGAAGGCAATCGGTCCAGAAACACCGGAGATACGGGCGCCGAGAGGCCGGCGGATGCGCGTTTCGCGCATTTGCCGAACCGCGCAAATGACACGGCCGCCTCGGTTGCCGTTGCCATCGGCCCGTTAGGGCTCACAGCAAATTTGAAGCGATTCGGTCGAAAAACGGCGGAGTTATAAGGCCCGGTTTCGTGTTTCAGACACACACAACACACACACAGACACACACACACACACACACACACACACACACGGACAGTTGGCTTATTACTATATGATGGGCATGTCGTGCACGCAATGTTCTATACATATATGGTTTTGGGCTTGTTTGGGAAGCGCAGTGTGTGGGAAATATAAAATTGTTTATTTCTGAGTTTAAACAGAGACTTACTGATTCCTTCAGTCAAGATTGGCATTCTGCTTTAGAAAATCACGACTTCTTTGAAATATATTCAACATTTTGTAATTCAATATCTTGTAAAAGCTATTTGAACGACATCAAGAACATAACTTGGCGAAGGTGTTTTATTAAGTTTCGAATTGGTATGTCACCCATTAAAAAACACTTTTTGCAATATAAACTCAATGAAGGTGATAAATTGTGTGTCCATTTTGTGTAAATGTAGTAGAAAACGAAGTCCATTTTCTTTTTGTTTGTCCTAAATATAACGAGCTTAGAATGGAATCAATACCAAATAAATATTATAATTGTCCATCTTTATTCAAGTTAACTCTAATCTTATCTTCTGAAAATTCTCAACTAATCTCTAAAGTAGCATCGTTTATACACAAAGCTTTAACAGTTAGACGTCAATGTTTGAGTGAAAGGCAGAATGCACGAGGTGTTACTTAAAGTTTATGCTTGTATTGTAATTGTTATGGGCCAGTGGCCTAACAATTAAACCATTTTTGACTTTGACTTTGACTCTCTCTCTCTCACCCCCCCCCCCCTCCCTCCCCTCAAACTCTCTCTCTCTCTCTCTCTCTCTCTCTCTCTCTCTGTTAATCTCTCTAATCTCTGTCTCTCTCTCTCTCTCTCTCTCTCTCTCTCTCTCTCTCTCTCCTCTCTTTTCTTCTAATAATTTATATATATATATATCTGACTATATATATATTTCTATAAAGGAATGTTGTGAATGCTTAACATGGATTCATAGTAGTATGCGGGTATCAAGACCTTCCCATCCACCCGTGTGATGGAAGACATTGATCGTGGGCTGACAAAGAAAGTCAGTAAACCAGTAAATCAGGTGGAACACATAAATTACACGACGGAATTAAGCTACCTTACATTGAAGCTTGTGTTGTTTTGGACCAAAAAACCTGAACACACATGCACGTGCGCACGCACACAAGCACGCACAGACACACACACACCCGCGCGCGCGTATAGTATAATAGTGCATGCGTGTGTGCGTGCGTGCGTGAGTACTTCTCTCTCTCTAACTCTGTACATGCATACGTTCGTGTGTGTGTGTGTGTGTGTGTGTGTGTGTGTGTGTGTGTGTGTGTGTGTGTATGTGTGTGTGTGTGCAACTAAGCTATTTTTTTAAAAGTAAAATCGGAAGACTTTCACATTATTTTGTTGAAATAAAATCCCTAAATCTCGACGCTTTATTTGTATTTATATTTTGTTACCCTTGGTTTCGTCAAAACGCTGTCATCTCGTGACTATATCTGTATAGCGTATTGTTGTAACGAGTGCACATGTTAGGACAATTAGCAGTTTCATTAATTAACTTTGCTAACCAAAAACATCGAGTGCTTAGACAATATGTTTTCGGGTGACTTTTAATATAGGCAGAGGCAGTGTAAGGTGTTTCCTTTTTGCCTATATAAAAGTTAAAGACCCACCAGATCACGTGTCAAAATCACGGGTTTGACGTGTTTTTCCTCTTATAGCTGGAAAGAAATCTTGCTTTGACCAGGTTTCACTCTCACAAATGCCCCAAAATTCAAACCGAAACATCATTTTAAAGAGCAGTCTCAATTTGAAGTTCGGGGACACGTGTATGTGGGTCACAGATACCCAGAAAAAGCCAAGGGACTTAATCGTGGTGCGTCAGTGTATCTTTAAGGGCCAGCCACACGTCCACTAAAAATCGTACGATCCGATTCGATCACGTGGTCGCGAAGAACAAAATGTAATTCGCGCTTCGAGACTACTACGTGATCGAATCGTATCATACAGCCGTGCGATTTTAATGGGCGTGTGTTTGGCCCTTTATCCTCATCAGCGACTACAGTAAGTTTTAATAGCCAAGCCAATGATATTTTTGCCGGTTCGTTTTTCTTCTTTTTTGGAATCTGTTTCAGTGCTGTTGTCATAATTATGTTTACCACATAAACAACGTGGAATGGCTTCTTTTCCTTTGTTGATATTCCACCTACAAATACAAACCATTCGCAATGAAAATACAATTTTCGAGCAGGAAAGGGAAGATTGGCAAGGTAAAGAGCCTGTGGTGGTTAGGTCTGTTAAAGGGGCACCCTGACGGATACCTTTTATGCAAGAAACACGTCGAGATCACCAGGAAAACACCATTTACAGAGATTGCAACACTCACTTTGCTCTGGTTTCCTAGAAATCAAACCGTCAAATCGGTGATTCCTCCTTGGTGGAGGTGCTGGAAGTCACATTCTTTCAGTAAAAGAGAAGGCATGTGCCTTCTCTTTTCTAATGGCCGCCTGAGTCGCTTAGACCAAATCACGAAATTTTCACATTATAAGCCTTTTTATTTACAGCGTACCAAAAGGAGTTTCGCTCACAACAAAGGAAACAGCTCCATTTCCTTTTAAACTGCACTACAAAGAAGAAAACTCTTCAATCACTCGAGTGTCCTTCACCCACCCCATCCAAAATGGCTTCTCTCTACGGCAACTCCGCCAAGCAGGAATCGCCGTTTTGACGGTTTGATTTCTAGGAAACCAAAGCAAAGTGAGTGTTCCGATCCTTGAAAAGGCTGTCTTTCTGGTGATCTCGACGTGTTTCTTGCAAAAACACTCACCCGTCAGGGTGCCCCTTTAATTAACAAAGGATTTGGAAAACAGTTCGACACACGTGTCCCCTGCTTGACTGCCAAAGCTCCTTCCTCTTGGAACAACCTCCCTTCTGCACTCCGAACCTCAAATAGCCTCTCTTCTTTCAAGTCCTCTCCCTTAACCCTTTCACCGCCAAAGTCGCATTTTAGCACCACAGTGATTTAACACCTATGTCACTAAAAAGGCATCAAATTGGGGTCTGTTATCCAAAGACCCTATTGTCTTAGTTTTGGGAAGTAAGTGTCACGGCTCAAGAAGGGGAGCCAAAGACTTCAGCATGAGACGGAGTTATCAGCCCTTCTCTATTACAGCAGGCACCCGTTTAATTGATGTTGCTACCCGAGTTCTGTCAAGGCCGTGACTCAACAAGCCGTGCAACATGAAATTCGTGCTTTCCCCACGTGTCTCGCTTTGCGAGTGCAACAGGCAAGACATATTTTATTTTATTTTTCTCTACAATTTTGAATCGTAGTCAAGAAATCGAAAGGCAGCGATTCAACGCCAAACCGGCGCATTTGCCATTTTGAACTCGAGGGCGTTCGCTCGCCAAGACGTAAGCAGCCACACCTCCTTCGTTGGACATCGTGGTGGGATCGACCTCAGCTTACCGGCCGCTCATAGATGAGCAAAGAGAAGAGAAGAGAAGAAACGAGAAGAAGAGAAGAAAAGCCACAACGCCAGAGAATTGCGGGAGAGCTGGGTGGGTGAAGCTGAGCAGACAGCTGGGCCGAGGAGCTGAACAGCTGAACCTGAGGGCGCAAACCACGGGCCCCCCCCCCCCCCCCCCCCCCCCACACTCCCACCCCATTTCACGGGCTAGTCTTCATGGACGAATGAGGTGTGTAGCACATCGTATCGAAATTAGAAAACCGGTTTTATGTTTCAATTTGAGCTAGGTTTCTGTATCTTTGCGTGAGTACGTATTATAGGTATGTTTTCATGTTTTTTCTTTATATAGTGCAGCAGATATGTGAAATATTTCGACATAATTGTGGGTTTGATGATAAAAGCATGGCATTTGGCACACAGTTAGGACATACCCTTAGGAATATTTTTGGATATAAGGACATCGCATATTTGTCCCATGGTAACTGTGGCGGCCATTTTACAAAATGGCGGCCACAACTTACTATTTTCGCACATAAGTTGAACTATGTCAACTATGGTTGGTGCAAAACACATTCTAGTGGATCTATGTATCATTCGTTATTGACATGTTATGCATAGGCCTCACATGGACTTGAACACAATTATGTATGGTGGCCTAACAGGGACGCAAATAACATTTTTCTTCCTTGTCATGCTTATCATATCTGACAGATCTATCTTGCTACATATGTAGTAGAGCTGAGACATTGTGTATATCTTAATTGTTCAAACGCTATCCCACGCTTTAGGAACTAAAGTCTTCGTAATTATAGGTTGTCTGTACATAGCCTGTTCTTCTCTTGGCCCAGCTGAGCCAACACAAGGGAGGTAACCCGGGTTTTTTTCTTAACTTTTTCTTTTCAACTTTTACCCTCCTTATTATCATTCTTGGTTCTAATTTTTCCCTCCGTCCGCCGAATCTCCGCCAAGGGAGTACAGTGTGTTGTGAAAGAGAGAACAGGGCTCAATTTATATTTTTTGGTTCCATTTTTCTTGTATTCCGCGTCTTTTTCGATTGCTTTCAAGAATAACTGTAAAGTCAAAAGAACTTAAAATTTTGTAAATATTTTGGTTATCAAACCACTAACTCAAGTTCGAAAGTAGGAAAAAGAGGATGATAATTTTTGACTCGGGAAACAGTAATTTAAATGTAAACTTGAACTATTTTCATTTACCCGAGTCACTTGTAATTTAATGTATTTTTGGTGAGAGAGTATTAGTGTGTATACTTGTATGTACCTTTATCTATCCACTCTTCTGTGACAGGCCAGTCGTTCCAAAACAAACATCTAATTTAAAATATTTCATTAGTCAAAGTTGTATTCATTATTTGGGTGTTGCACACGCTGGTTCTGTCGAACCTTACTTTCCTCTTCTCTCACCACCCCTCCACCATCACATGCAAACCTCGCTCCTCTTATTCCTATCTCCGCCCTGGGAACTGGACTTACGTGTGAACACTTGTTCCAGCCTTTTACATCTGAACCTGAACCGGACGTGGACTAGACCAGTCCTGACCCTGTTCCTGTGCCGCCGTTGCCGCGGAGCCTGTTGGCCGGAACCTCCCCAAAGAACTTTGCTGCTTGGGGCCTCACTCCAGGAATGAAAACCAGGATCGTCATGCAGCCCAATCATCCGTCTGCGACTAGGGGAGTGAGGGGAAAAAATGTGTGAATGCGTGCGAGTGGGTGAAATCTAGGCTAAATTTCTTCTTGGCTTTTGGGTGTGTAAGATGGTCCATTCCAGGGTTTAGGTTGGGTAGATAGAGGAGTAGGGGGGAAGGGAGAGTTGGTTTTTCTTTAATTATATTAGTGTGGGAGACATTAGTTTAGGTGCTTAGATTTTTGCATCTTTTGCCACAGCCAAGATTTTGTTTGCAATGATTTGTGTGTGCATGATTGTGTGAATAAATGTTTTTAAGATTTCCATTGAAATTTGCCTGCGCGTGTGACTCGTGAGCCTCTGGACCCAAGTCTGTCCCTGTCGCCTGTGTCTCTTCTATCTCCTAGACCGTGACAGTAAGGATAGACCTTATTTTATGTATGTCGCAGAAGAATCCCCAATACTGCAGATGGATTTGTTTTCTCTACCCAGGTAAATTTAATGGAATTTTTTGGCTGAAATATGGCTGGCGGTGAAAGGGTTAAAACAACTCTCCTTCAAACAATAACCTTTCTCTTTCTACCCGGCTAAGCTTATCCTTTGAGTCGTTATGTGTGTGTGTCGGTGTGTGTGTGTGTGTGTGTGTGTGTGTGTGTGTGTGTGTGTGTGTGTGTGTGTGTGTGTGTGTGTGTGTGTGTGTGTGTGTGTGTGTGTGTGAGAGTGAGTGTGTGTATGTGTGTGTGTGTGTGTGTGTGTGTGTGTGTGTGTGTGTGGTGTGAGAGTGAGTGTGTGTATGTGTGTGTGTGTGTGTGTGTGTTGCGTGCGTGCGTGCGTGCGTTCGTGTGTGCGTGCGTGCGTTCGTGTGTGCGTGCGTGCGTTCGTGCGTGCGTGCGTGCGTGCTTGTATATGGGGGGTGGGGGCGCGCGTATGTGTGTGTGTGGGGGGGTGAGTGTTTGTGTGTTACTTACTGTTTCATTCTTTTAGTATTCTTGTATATTATGGTTGTGAGCGCTTAGGGCTTTTGTCAAGATTAAGCACCGTATAATTTTCATCATTATTATTAATATTATTATTATTATTATTATTATTGTTGTTGTTATTGTTGTTGTTGTTGTTGTTATTACAGAAAATTAAATAGAAAAAAATCATTTTAAGAATCACGGAAATATGAAGTAGTGACTGCTGTACTTTTGAGGTAAATAGGTGGGACAATATGGTGAAGGAAAAGTAAGTATACCTGAGAGGTGGACATCGACGTTTCGTATCGTAGACACTCCAACGAAACGTCGGATGTCCTACATCTCAGGTACTTTTTCCTACAGCATATTTGTCCATCTAAAAATGAAAATGAGAACTGGCAGAGCCAATCTGGCAAAATGGTCTGGGGACATAACATTCTTTAATGTTAAAGCAAAATAAGAGCAGTTTATCAAATGTTGGTCGGCGCTCTTTTACTGTCTCAGGACCGACCTCCTGGAACAAACTTCCTCTTTCCCTTCGTCAGCGACCGACCCTCTCTGCTTTTAAAGCTAACCTCAAAACCCACCTGTTTCCCCCGTCATTAAAGCTCCGCTCTCTTTCTCTTCTCTCTCTTTTGCCATTAGGTCTGTTTCTGCTGTATTCCATTTATGTCATCCGTGTGTGTTCGCTTTGTATTGCATTTTTGTTTGAATGCGTTATGAATGCTAACGTGTGTGTGTGCGCTTTGATTTGAATTGCATCAAGATCCAGCACCATGTAAATACTGTATGATGTTGTTGTTGTTTTATTCCCCTTCATCTGATGATGTCGTCGGTGATTTCATCAAACCCGTACGTGATACGTTAATGGCAGTCAAGAGGTACACATACGGCTCCTGTAACTAACATTTGACATCACAGCTTTCACTGCAGAGTGTTTGTCAACTTTTTGTTGTCATTATAATATATCATACTTAAACATTTAATTTAATTATATTATATTACATGATAAAACGAATGTTATAACAATTTCACTCAGCTAAAGAATAGGCTCACCTCGGAGCTTTCGGGGGCGTCGCGCTCCCTTCGTCAGCGTCGTCTGCTTCGTCAGCGTCGTCTGCTGGGAGACCACTGGCGGTTCCGTGCACACGATCGTGAGTACAGCTCAAGGCTGCATCTTTTTTATTACATTTTCGAGATATATTTCCAGTAAGTTCAATTCCCAATAACTCTTCATATTTGCCTCTCACAATACTGTCTAATGTACAAAGAAATCATAAATTAAAACCCCCAGAAAAAGCATAAACATCACCCGGAATGCCTGAAAACGAGCCTGCATGGAGATGGGATAGTGCCGTTTGGAATGAATTAAACCAGCCATACATATACGCATCCAAGTTGATCTGGAAAATCGGTTTGCCTCTTGTGCTTCTGTTCGGGATTTTTGGAAATGTTATGATAATCATAATCATGTTTCGTCTTCCTTCATCCAGTTTGAGCGTTTTCTTCAATGTCCTGGCCTGGTCTGACCAGTTAGTGCTAGCTTTCAGTCCTCTTCAAGCCTGGCTCGAACTAGAATTTGACGTGCCTTATATCTCCAAACTGAGTCCATGGATGTGTAAGCTGCGTCAGTTAGTGGTCTACGTGACTGGAGTTTTGTCTCCTTGGATGCTTGTGGGTCTAACCTTGCAAAGAGCAGCTTCTGTGCTGTGGCCACATCGTATCAACGCTGAGTGGACCAAGACCAAGTCACGTGTTGCAGCTGGATTACTGCTCGTTGTTATCATTTTGATCAATAGCCATTTTCTGTACGGGTATGACTTAAACAGAAACGGATGTGCTGCTTTCGCTGCTTCGGAAGCATACATGTTCTTTCATGACATCATCTGGCCTTGGATCGATCTGATGGAGCTCTGTTTCGTCCCTTTTCTTATGGTGGCTGTCAGCAACGGGGTTTTGCTGTGGAAACTTATGAAATCCGTCAGTAAAGACAGTCACCTACCGCTTCAACAAACTACACAAGACAGCCGGCAGCACACGGCGTCTTCGATGACAGTGACTTTGGTCACAGTCAGTGTCACGTTTTTTGTTCTGACCACGCCAGTGTCAGTGTGTATACTCTTAGAACCCTATGTTGATTTGGACGACCCCGTGGTTCATGGTCAATACGACGTGTTTTATTCCACAAGCAACATCATGTGGTTCACTAACAGTGCCATCAATTTCTATTTATATTGTCTGTCTGGAAGTAAGTTCAAAGCAGAATTTTGGAAGCTGTTGCTATGGCATCGTTCCTTCATCACATAGCAAACTGTTCTCGTCATTGATTCGTGTTCTACAAATATAGAACAAAACCGGTCACTGCGCCCGTTTTCCCCAAATGATCCCTAATGGAGGACAGACTTTTTTTTCGGCGGACATTTGCTGTTCGGCGGACAATTCCCATCCCTGTTCCATCCAGGTCAGTCTCTTGTTTAAAAGTTACCACTTTGTATTTTCATTGTATTTTTGTTCTGCAAATGTTCAAATTGGATGTTCTATTACAATTATATTGTTTCTTATTTTAGAATAATGAAGCAAAAAGTAAGCACAGTCTATCATTCCAGGGCTTGTTATAGAGAAGGAAAAAAACCCACAACAGATACACTGGAAACGCACTGTTGTGGAGGTATAGACCAACGTATTGGTGAGGATTCTTTTCTTTACTGTCAAAAGCATTGAAACACATTGCGTTGCCAACTATAGGCCTATTTGTTTGGATGTAGCAGATTTACATTATCAGTTTGGTTATATTTTTTCTAGTGGTTAGTTCTGTAATGTTGTAGGTCTCTTGCCCTCTTTATTGGTATTGATACTGGTATTACTTTTTATAGAAATTCGGGCTGCTCCCTCCTGGAGATAGCGTCGCATCCAGTGCTGCGTCCCAATTAAAAAAACATTAATGCGGTGTGTGTGACTGATGAGGAAGGGGCAGGGGATATTTTGACCAAATGACAACTTTTTCTTTCGTTGCCACTGTGTTCTTTCTCATTTTGTGCCTATGTAATTCAATTTTCAGAAACAAGTTTAGTCCTTACCATGCAAAAGTTTGCGCAAAATCGATGTTTTGCCATTACGCTAATATTAATCACAATGTGTGAAAGGTGACTATTCACAACTCACCAAATGGTTTTTTTAAATCCCACATTCTGGTCTGTGCTTTTAATGTTCGCGGACTGTTGAGATATTTTACTAGTTTCATGTTCTGTAACTTTAATGCAGGCAATTGCTCTTTCTTCTCGTATTAGTTGGAGTTAAGCAAATATATTTAGATACATTGTAGGACTATTACACTTTAAAATGGATGGAAACTTTGGATGGGATAATGCTGGTGGTTAGTGCTAAAACAGAGTGCACTTGCAAATGGGCTTGATGAAGCAAACCAGTACCCTCTGCGATCCCATACATAGTATACGCGAGTAAGTTCTCTTAGTTCTGACTAGTTCTGACTAGTTCTTGTCACTTGTTTCTGTCAAACGTTTATGAGGATAAAATAAGTATACCCCACTAAAGGAACTCTCTGTCAGTTATGACAGAAATTGAACCAGGTCAATATATTTACCAACATATATTATTCAGTTTCAAACGCATTTTAGCGCTGTATGAAAACCCCACTTTTTTCACTTTCAGAAGCATTCCAGAACATTTTGTTCACGCTCTGAGATGCAGAAAAATAAAGCATGACATTTTAAATTCAGTAACTTTTATATCGATTTTTGCAATGTGATATCCTTGCACTGGAAGTATTCCATGGATTAACAAGATTATGCTTCTATTAATTATTAAATGAACTTGATTAGTTGTGAATTGGTAGTCGTCAATGATGTTGGGCATAGCATTTGAGGTGGTTTGAAAGAGACAATAGTTAACAAAGTACAAGGATTTGAGAACAAAACAAAACAAAAGCCGAATAAACATGGAACAGAAATGTCTAATCCTCCGAAATCGGAATGTGTCAGCTGAATTAAATGGGGAGACTAGTCAAAATTGAGAACCGAACATATACATACCACACCCATTATGGCCATATGGCCTGAGAAGGCAGAAAAAAACAGAAGAAGAAGGAGAAGGAGAAGGAGAAGAAGGAGAAGAAGAAGAAGAAGAAAATGATATTTTAATTTTTAAAAAAATAGAGAATCTTAAATATATGGATATAATCTATGTCATACTCATACCGATCTCACAGTACCCCCTGTTCGTGGAATGTTGCTTATTTGGACAAAGTTATAAAAGCTGCCATATTATCAGCAGTGGTCCTGATCGTCCAGAACAGTGTCACGTAGCAAATGACTGTGCAGACCGATTCGGAAACGAGAGTCAGTCTGTTGGTTTAA
The DNA here is from genome assembly GCA_017654935.2 of Phymorhynchus buccinoides. NCBI lineage: Eukaryota > Metazoa > Mollusca > Gastropoda > Neogastropoda > Raphitomidae > Phymorhynchus > Phymorhynchus buccinoides. Next base: position 39,465,384 of record CM065697.1, read on the forward strand.
ACGACATTTGTTTTAAAGCATGCACAACAAAGCTGCAGCACAAATTATGACTGTCTGTTGAAGATCTATATAACAGTTTCATGTCCCAATTCTGCACATTTCCTTGCGCAAAATTCCAGTTTAAGATCACGCAGTTTAAGAATAAATTCTACTTTTCAACTTTCCACTCACTCAAATAAAATAAAAACAAAGCAACAACAACAAATAACAAACAAACAAAAACCAATTTCCAACTCAGTTCATACATTTTATGCGAATTTGTTTCCGCACACTTTCAGTTGTTTTCAAGTGATCACAATTTCTTTCAAAGATAATAATTCTGTTAAGCAATGTTTTGAGCATCGTTACAGAAAGAATCCTGTAACAGAATTATCTGTTGTGGCTTAGTTGTTAATACTTTGAATTTGTTTGTTTTATACTTTGTTGTTAACATCCGCTATTTTGTTTTGTTTGGGGGGGGGCTTCTAAAACCGGAATTCACAGTTTTGGGCATCCCCAATAACCGGAAATCCTTCGTGTTCCGGAACACAAGCACCCCTGCAACCTGTGGGTCTGTGATCAGTTCGCTGTTGTTTTGATGGACAGCAGGCGACACTGAGCTGACATGGATCACACAGAAAGAGCTAACAGCCATTCATCCAGTTCCTACTTTTAAAGCGAACATGCATTAAGTGTCAGAGAGTGTCAGGTATTGTCGAGTAGTATCAGGGAGTGTGAGGTAGTGTCAGCTAGTGTCAGGGAGTGTCTGGTGGTATCAAGTAGTGTCAGCTACTGCCTGGATGTGTCACGTAGTGTCAGCGAGTGTCCGATCATGTTAGGTCGTGTCAGCTACTGCCTGGGAGTGTCATGTAGTGTCAGCGAGTGTTAGATCATGTTAGGTTATGTCAGCTACTGCCTGGAAGTGTCATGTAGTGTCAGCGAGTGTCATATCATGCTAGGTTGTGTCAGCTAGTGTCAGGGAGTGTCACGTAGTGTCAGCGATTGTCAGATCATGTTAGGTAGTGTCAGCTAGTGTCAGGGAGTGTCACGTAGTGTCAGCGGGTGTCAGATCATGTTAGGTAGTGTCAGCTAGTGTCAGGGAGTGTCACGTAGTGTCAGCGGGTGTCAGATCATGTTAGGTAGTGTCAGCTAGTGTCAGGGAGTGTCACGTAGTGTCAGCGATTGTCAGATCATGTTAGGTAGTGTCAGCTAGTGTCAGGGAGTGTCACGTAGTGTCAGCGGGTGTCAGATCATGTTAGGTAGTGTCAGCTAGTGTCAGGGAGTGTCACGTAGTGTCAGCGATTGTCAGATCATGTTAGGTAGTGTCAGCTAGTGTCGGGGAGTGTCATGTAGTGTCAGCGAGTGTCTGATCATGTTAGGTTGTGTCAGCTAGTGTCAGGGAGTGTCTGGTAGTATCAGGTAGTGTCAGCTAGTGTCAGGGAGTGTCATGTAGTGTCAGCGAGTGTCAGATCATGTTAGGTTGTGTCAGCTAGTGTCAGGGAGGGAGTGTCTGGTAGTATCAGCTACTGCCTGGAAGTGTCATGTAGTGTCAGCGAGTGTCTGATCATGTTAGGTTGTGTCAGCTAGTGTCAGGGAGTGTCACGTAGTGTCAGATCATGTCAGATCATGTTAGGTAGTCAGCTAGTGTCAGGGAGTGTCATGTAGTGTTAGCGAGTGTCAAATCATGTTAGTTTATGTCAGCTAGTGTCGGAGGGTACCGGCTAGTGCCATGAAGTTTTAAATAGTGTCAGTATGTGTCCCGTAGAAATTGTCTTTCATGTTGTAGATACTGGTAGAATGGCATACAAATAGACATAAATAAAGCATGCACGCACGCACGCACGCACGCGCACACGCACGCACACACACACACACACAAAACACGCACGCGCGCGCACGCACACACACACACACACACACACACAAAAACACCCAAAAACAATATACACACCTACACGCACGCGCGCACGCACGCACACACGCACACGCGCACACACACACACACACACACACACACACACACACACACACAAACAATATACACACCTACACGCGCGCGCGCACGCACAACATGGAGAGCTTTTTAGATCTTTGAAATATTTAGCTTTTTATTAGCATACTCATTTTTTTTAATCAAATCATCAAAACCATGATCACTACCACTACCACCACCACCATTACCAGTAACACCAACTGCTAACATCAAACATAAACAACAACAACGTAAATAAAACAACCTAACAACAACAACAGCAACAACAACAGTGAGCATGTGGTTGTTGCCATTTTGTCGGCGAAGTTATTATGGTGTTTATTAATCAGAAGGTTTCCGGGTGTAGTGTGCGTGTGATCCACTTTATTTTTAAGTCTTTCTGCAAAACACGAAATATCAAAGGATTGTGACAATACATGTGCACTACATACCATTGTGGTACAGATGACATTTAGTTTTTCTTTTGCGAGGGTTTGTCGTTTTTATGTTCTCTTTCGCAACATTTCTCTCAGAAATTGGGGCTTTTTGTAAATTTGACTTTTTGACCGTCAGCTGGACAGCTGTTGTGAATATAAATTTCATGTTTGTTCTTTTTTGTGCGTTGTATGTTTATTGTTTTTTTGTGTATGGTGCATACTTTCGCTTATGGCTCAATTGTGGGTTTTGTGGACAAGGTTATTTCAGTGTAGAGCAAGTGATTGAAGTGGAGCTAAACAATATTAATACACTATATAGACAGTCCATGTCTAAGATGCTTATGATCTTCTTCACATATTATTTAACTTCGTTGACACATTTTGTTTATATGAAATTGACATTGCATTGTTTTAATTCGTAACTTTATTAAATATCAGCTTGATTTTATATTTCAGAACTTTAAATGACTAGTGCGGCCAACTCTTTTAAAATATGTTCTTATAATTGTAATGGGTTAAATATCCTTGAAAAAAGAAAAGACATTTTTGAATTTTTGCGTAAAAAAGATGCTCAAATTATTTGTTTACAAGAGACACACTTACTTGCAAAATGTGAAAACTTCATTAGATCTGGTTGGGGGTATAACCTTTGGCTAAGTGGTTCTGAAAGTAACAAGAATGGCGTAGCGATATTGTTTAATAATAACTTTGAATACAAAGTTTTTGACGTTGTGAAAGACCCAGAAGGATGTTGCATTTTGATGAACATAGAAATTCTTAAGAAGAAATTTATTTTGATTAACTTGTATGGACCTAGCCGAGGTGATAGCCCAGAATTTTTTGATAACATTTGTGAACTTGTAGAAAGGTTTGATAACGATAATATTGTGATAGTTGGGGACTGGAATTGTGTTTTAAACAGACAGTTAGATACACGGAACTATTCCAGTACTGAAAATCGCCCTAGGACCCGAAGAAAGATTACTAACTTAATGGCAGAACATGCCCTTTTTGACGTGGAAAGGGAAATGTACCCAGACAGGCGCATTTACATGGCGTAAATTCAATTCAATTAAGCAATCTAGATTAGATTATTTTCTTTATCACTGAAAATTGGTTACACGAAGTTAGAGATGTTTTAATTGAACCAGGCTACAGATCTGACCACTCGGTTGTTACTTTAGTTCTAAAGAAAGATGAATTTAAACGCGATAGACCGTATTGGAAATTTAATAACAGTTTACTAAAAGACAAACAGTATGTTCAGGAAATAAAACAAGTAATTAACGAAGCAAATAAACAATATGTTATACCAGTGTATAACTTTGAAAATATTGACAATGTTTCCAATGATGATCTAGTTTTTCAGATTGAGGATAGACTTTTTTTTAGACTCTTTTGTTGAAGATTAGAGGAAAAACTATATCTTATGCGACATTTAAAAAGAAACAGAATATTAAAAAAGATTGTGATCTAGAACAAAAAATTAAACATCTTGAGGATAACATACATGAAAATGAAATTCATACTTTAGAGCAGTTAAAGACCGAACTTAAGGAAATAAGGGAATTGCGAATCCAGGGCATGGCCGTACGGTCCAAAGTTAGATGGTTAAATGAAGGTGAAAAAGTTAGTAAATATTTTTGTAATTTGGAAAATAGAAACTTTATTGATAAATTAATTCCTTTTTTAGAAAAGAGCGATGGTAATATTATTACAGATCAAAAAGAAATATTAAACGAAATTAAATATTACTACGAGCAATTATACAGCTACAGAGATGTAACAGATATAAACAGTTCGGGTACATTTCCTGAAGCTCCAGTTCTATCTGATGATGACAGTAGAAGCCTTGAGGGAGAAATTACATACACTGAAGCAGCAACAGTGTTAAAGCATATGAAAAATGGAAAAAGCCCAGGCCCTGATGGGTTTACGGCAGAATTTTTCAAATTTTTCTTTGTGGATCTGGGTGCTTTTCTTGTGCGTTCCGTTAATGAGAGCTTCCATGCAGGTGAATTGTCTGTCTCACAGAGACAGGGAATCATCACATGCATACCGAAAGAAGGCAAACCTAAACGATATGTAAAAAATTGGCGTCCTATTTCTCTTTTGAACACTCCGTACAAAATTGCTTCTGCATGCATTGCAAGCAGAGTGAAATGCGTTCTGCCAGATATCATTCATGAAAATCAGAAAGGTTTTTTAAAGGGTCGATATATTGGTGATAATATTAGATTACTGTATGATACATTATTATATACTGAGAAAAATAACATACCTGGAATGTTTTTGCTAGTAGACTTTGAGAAGGCCTTTGATAGTGTGTCATGGTCTTTTCTGCAAAAATGTCAACGATTTTTTAATTTTGGGCCTGATTTAATTCGATGGGTCCAAACGTTTTATTGTAACATTACAACGTCTGTTTCTGTAAATGGACAATACACTCCTTGGTTTTCCATAAAAAGAGGAGTGAGACAAGGGGATCCATTTTCACTGTATTTGTATTTGCTATGTGCTGAAATTCTTTCATTAATGATTCGAAAAAATGTCAACATAAAAGGTAAAGAACATTTACTATCACAATTTGCTGATGACACTGCACTGTGTTTAGATGGTAGTGAAAGATCCTTTCTGGAAGCAATATCTATTTTAAATGAATTTGCAGAAATTTCTGGCCTAAAGATTAATTTTGAAAAAACTAAGGTAGTTTGGATAGGAAGTAGAAAACAATGTAACATTGGATACATGAGAGACCAAAACTTCGTGGGGGAACCAGGCGAATTTAGTATTTTGGGAATAACATTTTGAACAGATATTGATAATATTGTGAACATAAACTTTGAAAATAAGCTCCTAGAAATGAGAATAATAATTAATTATTGGAATAAGCGACAATTATCACCTTTCGGAAGGATTACTGTGTTGAAAACTCTTGTTCTTTCGAAAATCATACATTTGTTAATAAATCTTCCAGATCCTTCCGAAAAGTTTCTTTATGAATTGGATAGAGTTTTTTGCATTCTTATGGAACAAGAAACAAAGTAAAATAAAAAAGCTGATAGTAACTAAACAATATAAAGAGGGAGGACTGAGAATGATAAATATCTGAACATTTTTATCTTCTATGAAATTAAGTTGGTTAAGAAGACTATTAACTGAATCACATTTGAGAGAATTTACAATTAACATGTATCCAGATTTACAGAAAATTGAAAACCTTGGTGCAGAATATGCAAACTATCTTATGCTAAATATTGACAATCCCTTCTGGAGAGATGTCCTGAAGCATTATAAAAATCTATTTTTGAAATATCAAGCAAGTGATATACACGAATTTATGGCAGAATATATTCACTATAATCCAAACATATTAAGAGCTAATGCTGTAATTTATATAAGAGAATGGTACAATAATGGAATATATGAAGTTAAACAACTAGTTGACGAGACTGGTCACTTTTTAAACTACCGCAACTTCTTGTTAAGATACCCAGACGTTAGAATTGACTTTCTAACGTATGAAGGTATATTGAATGCTGTAAAACACTACTGTCAAAAGCTTAATGTAAATTTAACGCCGAGGTATAAGCTGTTTGACAATAAAATTTGGTTTTGTATTAAAAAGGGAAATAAATTTGTTCAAGCTAAACTAAATAAAAATAACGCTACCCCTACTGCAATCTCAAAATGGAACAACTTATACGAAAACTTAAATTGGACTAAAATATTCTCCCATCCCTACAAAATTACTGATGACATACAATTACGATGGTTTCAAATCAGACTTCTACACCGACTTCTCCCAACCGAAAAAATATATCTACATCTGCAAAATAACAGACTCGTCTCTCTGTAACTTTTGTAAAAATACCGAACAGACAATACCCCATATGTTATATGATTGCAATATTGTTCAACAGTTTTGGGTTAACTTACAGCAATTTTTAAATGTGAATTGCCAACATTGTGAAGATTTCCAATTTAATAAAGAGCTTGTTTTGTTTGGTACAAAAGAAAACATATACACTGATGCAGGTCTTGACTTGATCATTTTGTATGCGAAATTGTTCATATATAAATGTAAATTGCAAAATATAAACCCAGTGTTTCAAACCTTTTGTGCAATGCTAAAAAATAGATACTGTATAGAGCAATATAGATCATTTGTTAATGGAAAATATGTATGTTTTAGAACAAACCTTTGGTTATGTGATTGTCGCTCCCGGCTGCTATTTCTTCTGTTTTTTATTATTTGTTTCCCGATTCAATAAATTGAAATAGGCCAGTAAATTTTGTTAAAGATAGTCCACGTGTACTTTTAAATTAAGCTTGAACCTTGTCTTTTTCCACTCCACAATGTTAACATATATTGAAATAAGATGTGTTGGGAATGTCTCTCTCTCTCTCTCTCTCTCTCTCTCTCTCTCTCTCTCTCTTCTCTCTCTTCTCTCTCTCTCTCTCTCTCTCTCTCTCTCTCTCCCTCTCTCTCTCTCTCTCTCTCTCTCTCTCTCTCTCTCTCTCTCTCTATCTCTCTCTCTCTCTCTCTCTCTCTCTCTCTCTCTCTCTCTCTCACTCTCTCTATCTCTCTCTCTCTCTGTATGTGTATGTAAACTTGTGCAATTGTGTTGTATGCTTATGTATGCTTTTTCTTATTTTGTTTATTTTTCAATATATGTTCAACAAAAGTATTATGATAATATAAGAAAAGAAAACATTAGGTGAGCGATTACCACTTATGTTTCATTCTTCAGTTATGTTTGTGTATTATGTTTATGCAAATTGCTTGAAAAAAATGTTCAATAAAAACAACAAAAACAACAACAACTGCAATTAACAAGGAAGGGAACGTGAAACGTGTCACTATATGAAGGTAGGGGAAATGCGCTTAATCAAAAATACGCTAGAGCGTGAAAACGCTAGATCAATCAGCCGCCAGGCAGCATTTTCGTGGCCCTGTGACTTTGCAGGCACCAACGAGACAAACAGCCCCTGACACTAAAAGTCTGTAAAGCACTTTACATCACCCCTGCGCCAGCAAGGATCTCGCGAGGCAGCATGTTTTCATCTCAGTTCCCCTGAGGTCCCTCCGTTCAAACGCTATCGTGTTTAGCATACATGGTGAGATAAATAGATAGATAGATAGATAGATAGTCAGTCAGCCAGGAACAAACGGAGGGCAAACGGAGGGCAAACGGAGGGCACGTGAAACACGGAGGGATCTGTGATGCCCTCTGTCACGTTCTGGAAGTGGCTCAGCGTTAGGCTCCATTCTGGAAGACCAAGACAAACATAATAGCATATATTACGATGGCTTGGAGTCAAAACGGACTATCTTTAGATAGTACATTGACGTAGGGTAAGACGGGGTCAAAGGCACATCGGCGGGTAAGAAGCCCATGACAATTATCTCATTAAATAAAGCAAATTTCAGTCAAATTTGCCCATGAGACGAATGCTAAACATTAACACTCGTCTCATGGGCAAAATGTGACTGAAAGTTTCTTTATTTCATGAGATAATTGGGATGGGCTTCTTACCCGCCCATGGGAGTTTTACCCCATCTTCACATATTGTTGAACTTATTGCAACAACTAATAACTTGTATCAAACAATGACTGCAGAAATATATAAAAAGGGGGTTATGCTTTTTATATTCTGCAGTCTTTTTTTTTATACGTTATTAGTTTTTTGTAGCACATTCGATATGTCAACGGACTATCCAAAGATAGTCCGTTTTGACTCCAAGCCCTCGAATGTTATTAATATCATATAAATGTGTGCTCAAGGAAGGCATCGTCACAAGAACAACCTGAATGCGAGCCATATTTCAACGCACACAAACACAAGTTTTTTCTCTTTTTGTTTTTGTTTGTGGCTCAAGCCACAAACCTATAACTCACTTTGTCGGTCGGTCGGTCTGTCGGTCGGTCCAAAATTGTCGCACTTCAAATCGAGGCTGCACTTCAAATTGAGGCTGCTCTTTAAAATGATGTATTTTAAAGCGTACAAAATAATAAACATACGTAATACAGACACTACAACAGACACGACGAGTATGCGGTGCTTCTTTCGATGAGTATAAGTAGGATAAATAGTTTTAAATGTTTTCCAAAAGATATAAAAAGTTACGAAATGGTGCAGAGATAACATTCTGGTTTACAGATTAAAATTATTGAAAAGCCAGGGGAGGTGACTCATGACTGGAGTGGTAAAAATAGACCGCGTGCCACAAACTATTGCGAATTCGCGCTTGTTTTGTTCTCACTCCATGGGCACCAACACGACTACAAGAAGTTAGTTTAAACAGGTGTTCATTTGATAGTCACAGAAGCGCCTCTGTGAAATTCGGGTTGCTCCGACCTGGAGAGCGCGTCGCAGCCAGAGGCGCGCCACCCATTTTTTTATATTTTGTTTGCATGCGATTTTTGTATGACTGATGAGGAAAAGAAAGTGTGTGTGTGGTGTGTGGGGGGGGGGGGGGGTACATTTTGACCAAATGACAACTTTTTTAGTTGCCACTGGGTTTTTAACGTGTGCTAAGTGCATGGGCACACGGATCTCGGTGTATCGTCTCATCCGAAAGACTCCACGTTTTCAGACCATAGTAAAGACCTAGTGCCGAGTGAGAAGAAAAAAACCTGTACTCAGGTTCGAACTCGGGTTTTATTGTGCACGAGGCGAACGCGTTACCTCTGTGCCACTCTACACCCCCTACAGGTGGGGATTTAGCATATGCCTGTGTAGGTTACACAGATATCACACATAAAGCGCTTAGAGCTTAAAGATTAGGCGCTATTAAAGTTGTCTTAATAAATAAATAAAATAAGATCACAATATTCGTTTTTTGTAAAAACCGTTTTGGTAGAGCTCGCAAATTACGTTTCTTTTTCATTTCTTATTTTTTTCCTGGTCCAGATGTATCTGCGTACATAACATAACACGACTTAATCTTTAGACACAATATAATTAACGACCTGTAAATTACCCACCCCACCACCACCCCCAACCCACCCAACACATTACACAAACACAAACAGACAACAAACAGACACACACGCACGACACACACACACACACACACACACACAACACACACACACACACACACACATACACACGCACGACACACACACATCTACACACTCACGACACACACACACACACACACACACACCACACACACACACACACACACACACACACACACCACACACACACACATGCATACACACGCACAGACACTCACGCACACATATACCACACGCGCGCGCGCGCGCATACGACGCACAAACACCCACCCCCCCCATCTCACACACACACACGCGCGCGCGCGCGCATACGTCGCACATTCTCTCTCTCTCATCTCTCTCTCTCTCTCTGTATCTCTCGTCTCTCGAACCATCTCTCTCTCCGTCTCTCTTCTCTCTCTCTCTCTCTCCTCTCTGTCACACAGCACCTTCCTCTCTCTCTCTCTCTCTCTCTCACACACACACACACACACACACACACACACACACACACACACATGCACACACATGTAAACAAACAAGCACGCACACAAGCATGCACGTGCGCGCGCCCATGCATGTGAAATGTACATAACAATATATATAGTTACACGTCAGAAAAGGACAGACAGACAGACAAACAGACAACCAAACAAAACAGACAGACAGACAAACCAGACACGACAAGACTCACACGCTTCTCAGTGGTGGTGACGGAGGTGCTTGCTAAGAGATAGCAGCCATCTTGGGACACCATCATTCGTGACGTCACGTTGTTCGCGCGTGACTCCCACGACCTGGCCGCCACACCACCAACCACGTGAACACCCAAGAACTGGGCGCCATCTTGAAGGGGAGAAAATTGGCGATGTAAAAATATTGAAACTCACTCTCGGTAAAATAATATTTCCTTTTGAAAGGGATAGAAGAAAAATCTGTTGAACGTCCTCCGGTCTGAAACAGACCCATAGGGTGAAGAGGGGGTAAAAAGCCCATGGGCGAGTAATAAGCCCATGCCAATTATCTCATGAAATAAAGCAAATCGCAGTCAAATTTGCCCATGAGACGAATGCTAAACATTAACGCTCGTCTCATGGGCAAAATGTGCTGAAATTTGCTTTATTTCATGAGGAAGTAAAAAACTGGCATGGGCTTCTTACCCGGCCCAATTGGGCTTTTTACCCCGTCTTTTACCCTATTATGGGACATTAGTAGATGATTATAACGATGGAGCCTGGGAACGATCCTGGAGGCCTAATGCCCGGAGGCAGTGCAACACCAGGAAAAGTCCCGAACTTTTTGAACAATACAGATATTGGTGATTTTAAAGGCATAAAAACGAAGATCTACTCTAGTACTTTGCAGCCCTGCCACCCCCCCCCCACCCCCCCCCCGCGCCCCACCCCCCACCCCCTCCCTCTCCCCCAATTTTCGCATTGACAATCTGGACTGGGAATTAACAGCAACATTCTGCCATTCTCTAGGAATGGGTTAGGGTTAGGATCAGCCTAGAATTAGTTTCATAAAACTGAAATTTAAAAACAAACAGACTGTGAGTTGAGGGTTAGTAACATGGGTGGTGGGGGGTGTCTTACG
>CM065697.1:39476877-39492425 GCA_017654935.2 Phymorhynchus buccinoides
TTAATCTCTCTCGCCTCCCTCCCCCTCTCCCCCCCTCTCCCCCCACCCCCCCTTGCCTCCTCTCCCCCCACACACAGACATGCACTCACGCACGACGCACACACGCCATGCACGAGCGCACACGCACACGCACGCACGCACACACACACACACCACACAACACACACACACACACACACACACACCACACACACACACACACACCACTGCGGTTACTATCATCAAGACTACGTGGATTAGAGGTGAAAGTATGAGGTTTCAAAAAGATGAGTTTTCAGAGAAGTTTTTTGAAGACTTGAAACAGAGGAAGAGTAGCCGAACACTGTGTGGTAAGCTATTCTCTAGACCAAGGGAGCAGAGTAACGAGAGAGAAGATTCTGTCACCGAAGGATTTAGTTTTTTTTAATAACTGGAGTGGAGAGCAGGCATGAGGTCCGGAGGAAGATCTGAGATGTCGGGGTTGGAGTGTGGTCTTGTACATTGTCAGTGAGATACTGAGGGGCAGTTCTATTAATAGAGTTGGAGGTGGAGGCATGCGAACTTTTACTGAATTCGAGCATAAATTGGAAGCCAGTGAAGAGTGTGAAGTAGCGGGGTGGTATGCTGTGTCTTTTTTGCTTTGAAAATCAATCTTGCAGCTGCGTTCTGAACTTTCTGAAGTTTCTGGATTGAGGTCTGTGGGCAACCAAATAACAGAGAGTTACAATAGTCTATCCTAGACAAGACGAGAGAACAGACGATAGTTTGTGTTGCCTGAGTGGTAAGGAGGTGCGAATGGAACTTATCTTACGAATCTGATAGGCTATTTTGCAGACATTGTTCGCATGTGTTTTCATTGTAAGGTTGGAATCGATAGTGGCGTCCAGGTTTTTGACAGAAGGAACAAAGTCAATATTTGAGTCACCTATCCTTATGGAAGATGGAAGGGACCTGTCAGCAGAGAGACTTTTAGAAGTCATTATGATGGCTTCAGTTTTGCTGTCATTTAATTGGAGTTTGTTTTCATTTATCCATGTTTTGACATTATTGACACATCCTTGAAGACCTAGAACAGTGGTGGAGTCGAAGTCAGAAAGAGTTGTTTAAATGCATAGCTGATCATCATCAGCGAATGCATGATGATTTACAGAATGATTCTTAGCAATGTTGAAAAGGGGTTGCGTATACAATACAAGAAGCACAGGTCCCAGGACAGAGCCCTGGGAAACGCCATTCTTAACATTCGATTGAGTGGATTTATGGCCTGCTATGGAGGTTGTTTCAGTTCTGTTTGAGAGATCGGCTTTAAACCAGGAGAGAGTAGAGCCAGAAACACCAATCAGGAATAGGAAAGTCTGTATTAGTACCCCTAGCATGCCCCAATAGTACCCGAAAGCGGTGGAGAGGTCTAGTAAAGTAAGGCACGGATGATTTTACATGTTGAATCGAGGGATGTATCAGATTATATTAAGTTTGAATGATCTTATTTTAACTCATCTGCAGACGAGTGCTCTGATGGGGTTTGAACCAATTCTTGATCTATTGTGTTGCTAATGAACAAAAACTGATTTTTCGTTCATATTATCTTTTCTCAATTGCAAGCTATAAATTGGCTATTTCACGAACTGGGCAAACCATTTTTTTTTCATGGATTGGGCGTAACACATATAAATGGAGACCGAAATGATAAGGAGGAAGCTATCTGCGTGACAGTGACCGGTCATCGGTCCATCGTTTGTGCTATTTTGCGTTCACGAATAAAGCATAGCAACACATCCTTCCGTTCTACTTTCTTTCTTTCTTACTTTCTTCGATCTTTCTTTCGTTCCTTCCTCCCTTCGCTTTAAAGACCCACTGACTCAGCACGATGAATTAAGTCCCTTGGGTTTTTTTTTCTGGGTAGCTGTGACCCACATATACAATTGCCCCCAACTTCAAATTGAGGACTGCGCTTTAAAATGATGTTTCGTTTTTGAATGTGTGGGCATTTGTATGAGAGTCAAACCTGGCCAAAACAAGATTTCTTACCAGCTATAAGAGGGAAGAAAACACGGCGTAAAACCCGTGGATTTTGACACGTGATCTGGTAGATCCTTTAAAGACCCAGCACGTCACGTGGTCAAAATCACGGTTTTCACGTATTTTTTCCCTCTTATCGCTGGTAATCAATCTTAAGAAATCTTCCCTAGCATAATGAGGGATCGTGACACGTGACGTGGGGGGTCTTTAATGGTCCAGCCCACACTTCCCACTAACATCGAACGACTGTACGATGCGATTCGATCACGTGATTCTCCATGCGCCAGTCACAGTTTGTTTGCATGGAGACCACGTGATCGAATCGCGTCGTACATTCGTGCGATTTTTAAGTGGACGTGTGGATGGCCCTTTAGAGGTAATACCACAAAACTTCTGTAGACGAATGCCGTGTCTCTGTCTGCCTGTCTGTCTACCTGTTACTTCCGTCTGTCTGTCCTGTCTGTCTGTCTTCCCTCATCTCTCTTTCTTTGAAAAAAAAAGTCTATCATTGGCTGTTGCCGTGGATAAGTCAAATAACACATCAACTCTCCCCTTTTAACCCACCACGTCACTTGTCAAAATCACGGTTTTCACATGTTTTCCCTCTTATAGCTGGTAAGAAATCTTGTTTTTGACCTGCTTTGGAACTACCATGCAAATGCCCAACAAATTCAAAGCGATACATCATTTTAAAGAGCAACCTCAATTCGAAGTTGGGGGCCATTTGTATGCGGGTCACAGCTACCCACAAAAAAACCCCAATGGACTTAATCGTGGTGCATCAGTGTATCTTTAAGAAGTCTTTCTAGCATAAGAGGGACATGTGACACGTGACGTGGGGGTCCTTTAAAGACCCACCAAGATCACGTGTCAAAATCAACGGGTTTTACGGGTTTTCCCTCTATACAGCTGGTAAGAAATCTTGTTTTGACTCAGGTTTGACTTCGCATACAAATGCCCAACAAATTGAAAGCGAAACATCATTTTTAAAGAGCAGCCTCAATTTGAAGTTTGGGGGCATGAGTATGTGGGTCACACAGGTACCCAGAAAAACACACCAAGGGACATAATCGTGGTGGGTCAATGTGTCTTTAAAGGGTCGACTGCACTCTTCTGCTGCATTGTATTTAGTAAGTAAGTCGGTCACGTAAGCTGTGACTGGTCTTAGTACCGGGGGGGGGGGGGGGGGGGGGCGACTTGCGCTCTTTCTTTTATGTGGAAGACCTTAGTTGTTTTTTTGTTTGTGGCACAAGTCACACAACCTATAACTCACTCTGTCGGTCGGTCGGTCTGTCCGTTGTCGTCCAAATTGTCGCAACTTCAATGGAAGTTCAGTTTAACGACTTCAAATGGGAAGTTCAGTTTAACGTCGGCGTTAATCTGAAACTTCATTTCAATATGTGCGACAATTTTGGACAGACAGACCGACAGACAGACCGACCGACCGACCGTCTTCAAATCGAGGCTACACTTCTGGCCGCTCTTTAAAATGATGTTATTTTAAATGCGTACACAATAATAAACATATGTAAATACAGACACTACAATCAGACGACGACGAGTATGCGGTGCTTCTTTTGATTAGCATAAGTAGGATACATATTTTTAATTGTTTTCCAAAAAGATATAAAAAGTTACAAAATAGTGCAGAGGTAACATTCTGGTTTACAGATTTAAAATTATTGAAAAGTCAGGGGAGGTAACTCCTGATTGGAGTGGTAAAAATAGAACGCTGAGCGTGCCACAAAACGATTGCGATTCCGCGCGTTGTTTGTTTGTGGCACAAGCCACAAACCAAAAACTCACTTTGTCGGTCTGTCGGTCGGCATCCAAATTTGTCGCACATTTCGCAAAATTGTCGCACATATTTTAAAGGAGAAAAAAATACTTGGACATAAAGTAACATTTCAGTTGTCATATCACATATTTAAGTCTTCGATGGAACAAATCTACAGTGAACAAACGTATGGAACAAAAATTATGTTCCTATACTTGGGCCAAAAGTCAGAGACCGCACATAAAAGCGTCATTTTAAAGCGTAGAAAATAATAAACATACGTAATACAGACACTAAAACAGACACTGCAATAGACACGACGAGTATGCGGTGCTTCTTTTGATGAGTATAAGTAGGATATATAGTTTTAGATGTTTTCCAAAAGATATAAAAGTTACGAAATGGTGCAGAGATAAAATTCTGGTTTACAGATTAAAATTATTGAAAAGCCAGGGGAAGCGAACTCAGTGTATATAATGATTGCAGTGGTAAAAATAGACCGCACTTCAAATCGAGGCTGCCTCTTTAAAATGATGTTTCGTTTTCAATTGTCGCACGCCACAAACGATTGCGAATCCCCGCGTTTTCTTTTCTTCAACACGTTTCTTCTTCGTATGTCGCTATATTTATTATAACGTTTTTGTAGCTTAATTCTTCTTGTCCTTTATGTTTTTTTCCTTTTATTTCATTGGGGGGTCGGGGGGGGGGGTTCTTGTTCTTGTTACATCACGTGGCTATTGTTCTGGTTCTTCTTCTTCTTTTGGTGTGTGGAACTAATGACGCATAACTGTTCCTGGTCGGATATTTCGTCAACAAATGCATTCTCATATTTCAGTCGTATGCTTTAACGCATCAAAGTTTGGTCTCAACTATAGAATCGGGTTACGGATAGGGTTAGGAACATGTTAGAGTCAATGTTCGGCCACATTGTTTTTTTTGCCGTCTCCCCATGAATGAGTCCCGTAACCGTAGTCTGGAGAATGTGGGTTACGGACCCGTAACACTAGCCTCTGCCTAATTAAATCTCTTTGTCTCTGACGTAAACAACGTGGCAATTTAATTATTTATATGAATCCCAACTGCGGTGATTTTGTGTGCGTCTAACTCGCAATAAATTGGTCAACTCTAGCTCGCCAATTTCACCGCCAGGTGGCTCTCCGACTATCAATAGGAGCTTATCTGTGATATCCCTTAGAGATGAGAGAGAGAAGAGGAGAGAGGGAGAGAGAGAGAGAGAGGAGAGATGAGAGAGAGAGAGAGAGAGAGAGAGAGAGAGCGAGAGAGTCTCCCCCCCCCCCCCGTCTCTCTCGAAAAAATCCATCTAAAGATCGCCTCTATCCACTCCTCCCCACCCCTATTGAGTTTGGTTGCCACTCTGGCGGTGAAATCGGCTATCTAAGCTGCTCATTACTTTTATGCACTAACCACAAAAGAGAATTTAATCACAATAGCATCTTGCTCTCTGTCCCGTGACACAAAGGTAGTGTCGCTGAATAGTGGCAGGGATGTATCGGGTTCGAATCCCACCAAAGACGAGTTGTTTTCTCGATCTTGGACGGACTCCTCTCATACCCAGAGTGAGCTATACTCTCTCTCTCAATGCTTCTCTCTGACACCACACAGTTGAACTTCACTCTCATTCATCAGCTCTCTGTTGCTCTAATTTTATTACCAACACTGCATCCTGCAGGTTTGTCTGTAAGTCTGCTCGGGCCTGGATATATCTCTCTGATATCATCTCTTATGAAAGGTAACCCCCCCTGCATCTGTCTCTCTCATCTCCCGGGGGATGCGAAACTCCATAGCTTTCTGAGACAGTACACTTGTTTGGATCATAGAACCATTTAGGTCTATCCGCCTCCCATTTCCATCGATCGTCATATACGGAGAAAAAATTAGGTATCCCAGTCTCATCATCTCTGATCAAAGTCTGTGGCCGCTATTGGGGGGCAATTGTCGATTATGCCCTTCCTCATTTT
Source organism: Phymorhynchus buccinoides (assembly GCA_017654935.2). NCBI lineage: Eukaryota > Metazoa > Mollusca > Gastropoda > Neogastropoda > Raphitomidae > Phymorhynchus > Phymorhynchus buccinoides. The sequence continues at coordinate 39,482,632 of CM065697.1, forward strand.
TGTGACCCCAGTTTCGTCGATGATATAAGGGAGGTATTTTGGTAGTAGAGATGAAAGGAACTGGGTACCAAATATAAAATGCAAACTTTATCAATTTGGGTTTTGTATGCTTGGGAAAATCATCTAGTGCAAGACATTTATTTTTTTTTGTTTTTCTTTCTTCTTTCTTTTTTTAAGTATTTAGATGCCAAGACACACACTTCTACACTTAATATCAGTGAGCCATTCCACGTGCATAGTACTTTTTGTGCGATACTTTCTTCCTTCCTCATGTGTTGAAAATCTTTGATTTGGCTGGCCCTAGTCCACCTGCCCTCTGTCACGCTTCTCTATTTTGGGACCAAGTGATATTTGTTTACTTTTCTTATTTGAAAAAGGATGAAAATTTTGGGGCTGTTCCTACTTTGTCCAATATTGGGGAACACACGAGGACATTAGACTGACTATGATTCTCATATTCCTCTTCTTCCAAATGGGGTTAAGAAAACGGTACATTTTGGCAAAATTTCTACAAACATCCAAACCAGTTTCGTTTTTAGTTTACTCTTAGCTTTTCTACGAATGAAGACAATTGTAAGACACCTGTCGATTCATCTATACAAAGCTTTACGTTTACGATCAGTTATGATATCATGAGATACATTAATTTGCTCATATTATTATGAGTCAGTTGTATATGATGTTTTGTTTTATCCTGTACCCCCTTCATGAGGGGCAAAGACCTCCGTCATCTCTCTCCCGTCACCTTGCTTCAACTCCTCATATCCTCAAATACTTCTAATACTTAACTCACCGGGGCACATCCCTCATCTCTCCGTATGATCTCCACGTCCACCTTCCACAGGGACACTAAGTCTGCTACCCTCTCCGACTCTCTCTTCATACATCTCGCTTGCTCTGATATCATACGCTCTCCTCCACATCTCTCTCCTCTTCATCTCTCAATCTCTCACGTCTCGTCTTACTCTCTATCTCTCCTCCCCCTCTCTCTCTCCCTTTCTCTCTCTCTCCTCTCTCTCTCTCTCTCTCTCTTTTTTTTTTCTCTCAACTTTCTCTCTCTCTCCCTCAGCCCCCTCTCTCCCTCTCTCTCTCTCTCCTCTCGCTCTCCTCTCTCTCCTCTCCCCTACCTCTCTCTCTCTCTCTCTCCTCCTATCTCTCTCTCTCTCTCTCTCCACAAAAAACCTCTCCCCTCTCTCTCTCTCACCCCCCACTCAAACTTCTCCTTCCTCCCTCTCTCACTCAATAAACATCTCTCTCTCTCTCGTCTCATCACACTCCAATACAATACTCCTCTCAGTCTCCTCACTTCTCAGCACTAGCAACTCCTGCCGAGCATCTCCACTCCCCTTCTCCTCTACCGAATAAAAAAAAAACTCTCTCTCATAAAAATCTCCGCATAGACCCAGCTCGTCAATCATTCCTCTATTCTCCTCCCAACTCTCTTCCTCCTTCCCTCTCAGTCTCATTCCTGCTCCCTCCTCTTCTCCCCTCCTCGCTCTCCTCTCACGTGACATCTACCTCTTAACTCTCCGGACACTCCGTGCACTACGCGCATTCTCGACACTCTATCCCCCCTCCCCTCCTCTCTCTGCCATATGTAGTAAATATTTTAGGCGCCCCCCCCCTCTTTCTCTCTCTCTCTCTCTCTTCTCTCTCTCTCTCTCTTCTCTCTCCTCTCTCTCTCTCTCTTCCTCTCTCCCCGCCACGACCTCTTGTTTATGCATCTCCAAATTTGAATGTTAAAGAGGGTTGTGAAAAGTAGCGATCGGGTTTCCACACACTCCCATGTGTTATGCGCTTAGTCCCACATTTGAATGTTAATAATTGAGATGCTCACGTCAATAATAAAGGTTGATTTTGCTAATTGATGTTACAATATAGGGAATGTATTTTGGCAGCTTTATATTTACTTTTATGTGCTTATTTTCGTTTTCCATTTTTACTTTATACCTATTATTTTGTCTAGAGGGCTGAGATGTAAAAAAAGATGCTATTGCTTACTCTAGTACCCCTACAATAAATACAATTCATTCCATTCAGTCATTCATTCATTCCACCACACACTCTTCTCCCAAACCACCAACGAAGTGCTCATATTATCCATGTTGCTTTAACTTGCCATTTTGACTCGATTTCAGTTATTTCTATGCCAATGTTTGTTTCATTTTCTTGACTTTATCGCATTTTTATGGCAATTGGATGCCACTTGTTGCATGGTGTGAGTAGTGACGAGCAGGTGTGCAAAGACGCTATGGAGCCTATCCTTTTTACCTCAATAAAACAGTCGTATTTGTATTCTACTCTCTCTCTCTGTGTCCTGTATCATCACACACTTGGCTTCTAGACCCTACGAGTGTGTTGTGCGTTTAAATATAACACCATCTTTTAACTGTCCACTTTCTTCTTATGCGTGGTGACAGCCCTGATTGGCCTTAAAGTTGCGACGGAGGACTACATTTCTAATTTAAATCTTAATCTACAACACACACACACACCTACCACCACAACTACACCCCCTCAACATCACCTCATCATAATCATAATCCTCATCATCACACACATCACCATCTTTCATCATCATCATCTCATCATCACCATCATCATCATCATCATCATCATCATCATAGTCACCATCATCAATCATCATCATCATAGTCATAATCATCACCATCAATCATATCATATCATTAATCACCAATCATCATATCATCATCATCATCATCATCGTGATCTTCGCACCATCGTATGATCATGATATAACCACTCGCTCATAACCATGATCATAACCAGATCATAACCATGATCACGATCAAGCATCATCATCATCATCATCCTCATCATCATCATCATACCCCCCTCACCCTCATCATCATCATACACACAACATCATCAACATCCTCACCATCTCATCATCATCATTACTTATCACACCCCCCAACACCGCATCTCATCATCACCTCATCATCATCGTGATCTTGTCACCATCGTCATGATCATGATCATACCATAGATCAAAAACCATGATACATCATGACCACGATCATCATCATCATCAGCATCATCATCATCATCATCACATCACCATCATCATCACCATCGTCATCAGCGTCAGATGTCCATCAACGTCATCATTCATATCATTCACCATCTCATTCAGCTTCACTCATCATCCCACATCATCACTTATCTCCCATCATCATCATTCATTTCACCCCACTCATGATCATCATCATCATCATCATTCATCACCCAGTACCACCCCCCCACATCCAAGCACATCATCATATCATCATCACAATCGTCATCATCCGTATATCATCATCATCGTATAATGTCATCTCGTCATCATCGCCACACCACCCCACGCATTCATCATCACCATCAGCAACCCCATCATCATCAGCTTCCCATATAATCACCACCATAATCATCATCATCACCATCGTATCATCATCATCAACTAATCACCATCATCTTCATCAGCTTCATCACCATCATCTTCATCACAAAATAATATCACATCGATCAGATAATCATCATCACTATCCATCAAGATTATCCCACTCATAATCATATCCTCCTGTCCACACTCCTTTTTATCCTCTTTCACTCATCTAATACACCTTATTATATCACTTTTTTTAAATTAAATTCTCTTAATCTCTTCTTCTCCAGAAAGAGAAGTTACACCAGGATGTGACAGAACTATTTCGCGTGTTGGAAGCCCGCATTCACAGACTGGAAGAAGTCAAGTAAGTCTTACTCCTCCTTCTTTAATAATGCCTTTGAGTTCTAGATGATGTTTCTGTATCACTACTTTTTGCGCGTGTATGCGTATTTTGCATCTTGAAATCTGTAACGTATGAATATGATAAGGTTTCAAGACACAACTGACGCACCACACGATTCGTCCCTCGTTGTTTTTTTTTCTGGGCAGCTGTGACCCACATACACATGTCCCAAATTCAAATTGAGTCGCTCTCCTAAAAGGATGTTTCGGTTTGATCTTTGGGGGCCATTTGTTGGGCGTGAGACACACGACGCTCACAAAACACAGATTTATTTTCAGCTACGAGGAGAAACCGTGAAACCGTGATTTTGCACGTGAACTGGTGGATCTTTAACTGTGGTACAACACGCACAGCACAACAACAAACTTTAGCGACTCCTTTTCTCTGTGTGCTTTTGTCACTGGTCATACTGTTTTTGATGATTTTGTTTTTTATTTCCACACATTAAATACCCTTACGTCGTCTTCCTATCTCGTCCATGTTAAAGCGGCACCGGCATTTGTTTTTTTTCCAATGATTGTTTTCCCCTCGCAGATATTTTAAAAAATTTTATTATAAAAATGGTCTCAATTTACCATAATGAATATGTATCTAAATTAGGCGTGAACATTACTCCTGAGACAAGAACCACTACTCTCCACCCCTCCAACAACACACACACCCACACACACCACCACCCAACCCACAACACACACACAACAACACACACACACACACACACACACCACACACACACCACACACCACACACACACACAAACCACACACACACACCACTCTCTCATCCCCCGACCAGTTGGCTTTACACAACGACATAAATTCTGCCCTCTGTCACAACGCAACTGTTTTGCTTTTTAGGTTATCAAAGCGACGGCAACGGACATTAATTACGTTACATCTGAATAAAGAAGAAGAAGAAGCAGGAGGAGGAAGAGGAGGAAGGAAAGAAGAAGACTAAAATAAATAATAATAATAATAATAAAATTAAATAGAAGAAGAAGGAGCTGAGGAGAATGCAGAAGAAGGAAGAGAAGAAGAAGAAGAAGAAGAGAGAAGAAGAAAGAAGACAAAGGAAAAAGAAGAAAGAAGAAGAAGAAGAAGAAGATCGAAGGAGAAGAAGGAGAAGAAGAAGAAGAGGACGAAGAGGCGAGGAAGAAGGAGAAGACAGAATCGAAAGAAGGAACAGACGAACTCAAGAAGAAGAAGAAGAAAGATTGATTGAACTGTTTTTATGGGTTAAAGGATGTAGGCCATTGAAGGCTTTTTTTACAAACATCCGTTCACTTAAATAATAGAAATAAAACGTAACGAGGTCGAAAAAAAAAACAAATAATAAAAGAAATAAAACACTAATAACAATTCATGAAATAGGACAAGGAAAACTCCTTCTCTCTCTTTCTCTCTCTCCTCTCTCTCTCTCCTCTACGCTCTCTATCTTCTCTCCTCCTCGCTCGCTCTCAGGGCCTGGGTGTAAAACATGTATGCTTATTCATTACCCTGTTATAAACAATTTCGTTCGTTTCGTTATCTCTCTCTCCGTCTCTCTCTCCTTCTTCTCTCTCTCTCTCTCTCCTCTTCTCTCATCACCACCCACTCTCTCTCCCTCTCTCTCTCTCTTCTCTCTCTATTCTCAAGATACAACATGCCACTCGCGGCATAAACACGCGCGCTCCCGGGATAGAAGAAGAGAAAAAAGAAGAAGACTAAAGGAGGACAAGGGGTTGGGGCGGGTGGGAAGAGAAGAGAGGGGGGAGGGTGTGCAGACGGAGCAAAAAATAAAGGAATTTAAATGAGGAAAGAGGAGAGAAGACTGGAGGAGGAAGAGTGGAGGAGGTGAAGAGGAACAAGGAAAAAAAACCCACCTACAGAGCGGTTATGAAGCATACAATCATAGATTTCATATAAGATAAATATAGTCCTGTGATATTATCCATTCCTACTTACCTGCCAAGGCCGCAGTAGAACCATGCTTAGTCGCACAGGATAGAGATTAGCCGTCAACACGGCCATCATAAAAAACGCCGGCTATTCGGCGCACCCGCTTTCTGGAGTTTCTCAAAGTTTAGACAATTCTGTCCTTTAGTTTTCTAACGTGATCTCAAACACACGCAGGTCGTGCATTATTAATGACATGTTTCACCACCAGGCTAACGAAAATTCCAACGTTACAAGCAAGAACGTCTGATAAATTCATCGGTTATTTTCATAATTATTATATACCCGTACTTATTCTCTGTTCGATGCATGTAGATCTTTCCAATTTGAGATACCCTTTGATTGCCATATAACGTATCAAGTACTGACTGCTGATACTGATAAGTCATCAGATGAAGAGGAATAATTTGATATGTGGTGTTTTTGCTCCAACCCTGTCAAGAGAGTTATTTCCCCATTCTATCGCAGACCGCCCATCCAGATTGGACTCTATCAAGTTTTTGTTTGCATGGCATGATAGTACAATGATTGTCTTATAATTTTCTCTGGGCGTAAAGGGGTTAATGTTAACTATTTCTTGTTTAAATACCTTGCGGTCCTGTGTTAAACACAATACGTCAATAATGATACAATTCACACATGAAGCAAAAACTATAACACATTAAACGACATAGGTAGAAACAAACTAGTAAGTTATGAATAAAGACAAACACACGCTATGTGTCAAATAGAAAAGGAAAACAGAACAAAAATGAGCGCATAAAGAAGTGGAAAGTACTAGCAGAATATAAATCCTCCGTAGAAGAAGAAAAGAGACTTCATAAGAAAAACCAATCATTACCCTTCATCGCCACTGTAGCTCTTGAACCACAATGATTTAACCACCATGTCACTCAAAAGGATCAAATGAGGTCTGGTATCAAGTGACATATGTTCTTCATTTTGGGGAGGTAAGGACAGCCCTATGGTTATGCGTGTCAGGAGAGGACTACCACAATATTGCAGACAATATTTTTACCCATTTAAGTTCCTGTGAAAAGTTTTGGCTGAAACATGGAGACGTTGAAAGGTTTTAAAATTAATAATTATGTTCCAAAAAAAAAGTATCGAGCGCGTTGAGATGACTAATGAATGCATGTGAATCTTTAAGTGATGCGTTGCATCATATGTGATTAGGACAGGAAAAAACTTATGAAAATAACATTAAAAATATAAAACGCTAAATCAACTAATTTCAAACTTCTACAGCAAATGTCCAGAGGAGTGGCTAATATAACATGACTCTTGCAATAGATAAAATATTAAGGATCTATCTGCTTAAGATATTTTCAAGTTATTGTACTTCTGAAAAAAAAGTCCATATTAAAAATTTTGTATAGAAAGCAATACTGCAAATCTCGATATAGTCTGGTGACGTGATAAATGCGCAAGAGAAAAGACAAGTAATTTCGGATAGCTAGTTTCATTTTCTACTTGCGTGACACGAGATCAAAGGGCAGGCACAACGCACTGAATTTTACAGGTGAACAACTAGTTGCATACACAAGTGCAGTTCAACCACGCACAGAGCTTGTGCGCACACGTGACACGCACACCACCTCGATGATGAAACCCACACACACTTGCAATCCCTGCCTATATGTGAAAACATTCCCGTGCGAGACTTTCCGACGCACGCCTTGCAGTACATTCAACAAATGGCTCCTCCGAGCGCAGTGAATGAACCACGACGATTGATATGCTGCTACTGGATGTTGGTTGTCGGATAGAGCTCACGAAGAACAATTGGCGATATTTTGGCTTCTCGGACCATGGACATCCCAAATGCCTGGAAAATTGCGAATTAATTCGATTTCGGTTGTTGTTTCGCACCTGTCTCTTCCGCCATTGTGCTGCAAAAAACCACGTGATACGAATCGACGCTCTGATGGCTGCAACCTACAACATGTGCACACTCCGAGGAAAAATAGGATCGTTTCTATCGCCCACACAAAATAAACTGAAACCTACAACCTTGTTGTAGCGTCATACAACTGTTATCAACACAAAGTGCAGGTACCTACACCCTAGCAAAACGTTGCAGCGGTGCCCAACCAAATGAATCAATAGGAGAGAATGAATGAATAAAATGCAACACACGAAACAAAACATATAAAAAACAATAAAGACTAGGTAAATGAAACACAACATAAGTAAATAATGGTAAGTACACTTGTACACTAGGTAACTAAATCATATGGTATATTATTATAAGAATTACAAAGTACCAAAGAAGAACATAATCCTTCGGTAGAAGACGAATTTGGAGTTCATAGAAAGAAAAGTCAGATGAAGTACACTCAGTTATTGCAAAAAACAGCGGAATGTTTGCATGTGGTGAGTTATACACGAGGCGAGAGACGAAGTGGTTGGGATGCGACGGTGTGCTGCGTGAGTGTGTATTATCACCAAGCATGTGTGTTTTTTTTTTTTTCAAAACTACCCAAAACATTGACATAGACATTTTCCATCTCTTCCCACATAATATTGATAAGAATGTTAAAGACCAATATGACGTGTCAAAAATCAGGGTTCAGTCTTTATCCCTCTAAATAGATGGAAATAAATCTTGTTTCGACAGGTCTCACTCCATACAAATTGCCCAAATCAACCCGAAAACATCATTTTAAAGAGCAGCTCAATTTGAAGTCGGGGACATGTGTATGGTGGGTCACAGCTACCCAGAAAAAAACCACAGCGGTTTAATGGTGGTGCGTCAGTGTGTATAAACATCCCCGCAAAAAGGACACTCGGCATACAAGCATGGTACGCCAGAATGAATCTCTTTTAGGTTCACCCAAAAGATAACTTTCCGGCCGTTACACCCTTTCCACAGTATCTTTAATTTGTCCTCTTCTTCGTCGATCGTTTCAATTTCTGTCGTACGAGCGCAGATGCGTCCCGCCGCGATGCACCTAGTGCTAGGCCAGGGGGAATCCGGGTACCCGCGCTGGGGGTAGAAGCCCACCCCGAATTATCTCATGAACTAAGAAAATTTCAGTCAAATTGCCCATGAGCAGCACCCAGCACTAGACATTAAGTCGTCTATTGGGCAAAATGAGACTGAAATTGCTCATCGCATGAGATCTTTCGGGTGGTTCTTCCGCCCATGCGGCTTTTTACCCCGTCTATCCCCTATGTCTGTCCTTCGTGGAACATGAACCTCTTGTAAGAGTTTCTGCAAAAAAGAAAAGGTGGCATGATGGGACCGCGTTAGGAGATGATGTCCGATGGACAGTAAGCAAAAAGGAAAAAGGGGTTTACATAATAATGTGGAAAAAAGCCACAGACAAAGAGAGTGACAGTCTTTAGAGGACGTACCCCGGCAACAACAGTAACAGCACACACTCTTTGCACGAAAGTCCATATGGTATTCCACGGCGTGAGTGCGGGGGTGGGTGGATTTTGTACCGTATTTTTCGCGACTTATAAGGCGCACCTTTGTATAAGCGCACTCCCCAAAGTTACCCAAAAATGTCAGATGTTGTTACGATATTTGTTACTATTTATCAGTCACATTAAAGGCGCAGGGTATTCTGAGTCTTGGGGAAAAAAAGCTACGCCTTATCGTCGAAAGATACAGTACCTTTAAATTTTTGTACAGACAAGAATAGTGGTATCATTCTATGTAGCAGGTCTACCGGAGTATGTTATTGGTTAAGAAAAAAAACGTACTCGTCCGACGCGGGGTTCTTTTCTCGTCACGACGTCAATGAAAGATACTACATCTGCATTATGGTAGCCGCGGTGTGTGTGTGTTGGGTGTGTGTGTGTGTGTGCGTGTGCGTGAGTGGCGGGTGCGATGTGTGTGTGCGTGCGATGTGCGTGTGCTTGAGCGTGCGTGGTGCGTGCGTGGTGCGTGCGTGCGTGCGTGCGTGCGTGCGTGTTGTTGTGTGTGTGGTGTGTGTGTGTGTGTGTGTGTGTGTGTGTGGTGTGCCTGGGTTGCAACGCTTCCTGGTCTAACGGATTTCTGTGATTTTTAACCAGACCGGAATTTGTTTTTTCGCCACTTGTCAAACCCCGGTTCTTT
>CM065697.1:39492925-39497925 GCA_017654935.2 Phymorhynchus buccinoides
CCAATCGTTTTTTAGCAGCACACCTCCTTCGTTGGACATCGTGGTGGGATCGACATCAGCTTTACCGGCGCCCATAGATGAGCAAAGAGAAGAGAAGAGAAGAAAGACAACGAGAAGAAGAGAAGAAAAGCCACAAACGCAGAGGAATTGCGGGGAGAGGCTGGGAGGTGAAGCTGAGAAGGGACGCTGGGCCGAGGAGCTGAACAGCTGAACCGGAGGGCGCAACCACGGGCCCCCCCCCCCCCCCCCCCCCCCCCCCCCCCCCCACCTCCCCCCCCCCCCCTCCCACCCACCCTCCCCCAACTCCCACCCCATTTCAGGTGCTAGTCTTCATGGAACAGAATGGAGGTGTGTAGCACATCGTATGAAATGGAAAAAACGGTTTTATTTTTCAATTTGAGCTAGGGTTCTGTATCTTTGCGTAGAGTACGTATTATAGGTATGTTTCATGTTTTCGTTTAGATAGTGCAGCAGATATGTGAAAATATTTCGACATAATTGTGGGTTTGATGATAAAAGCATGGCATTTGGAACACAGTAGGACATACCCTTAGGAAATTTGGATATAGGACATCGCATATTTGTCCTCATGGTAACTGTGGCGGCCATTTTAACAAAATGGGGCCACACTACTAGTTTTCGCAACACTAAGTTGAACTATGTAAACTATGTTGGTGCAAAACCCATTATAGTGATCTATGTATCATTCGTTATTGACATGTTATGCATAGGCCTCCATGGACTTGAACACAATATGTAGGTGGCTAACAGGGACGCAAAATCAACATTTGTTCCTTGTCATGCTTATCATATCTGACAGATCTATCTTCTACATTATGTCGTATAGGCTGGTTCTGTCGAACCTTACTTTCCTCTTCTCTCACCACCCCTCCACCATCACATGCAAACCTCGCTCCTCTTATTCCTATCTCCGCCCTGGGAACTGGACTTACGTGTGAACACTTGTTCCAGCCTTTTACATCTGAACCTGAACCGGACGTGAACTGGACCTGTCCTGACCCTGTTCCTGTGCCGCCGTTGCCGCGGAGCCTGTTGGCCGGAACCTCCCCAAAGAACTTTGCTGCTTGGGGCCTCACTCCAGGAATGAAAACCAGGATCGTCATGCAGCCCAATCATCCGTCTGCGACTAGGGGAGTGAGGGGAAAAAATGTGTGAATGCGTGCGAGTGGGTGAAATCTAGGCTAAATTTCTTCTTGGCTTTTGGGTGTGTAAGATAGTCCATTCCAGGGTTTAGGTTGGGTAGATAGAGGAGTAGGGGGGAAGGGAGAGTTGGTTTTTCTTTAATTATATTAGTGTGGGAGACATTAGTTTAGGTCCTTAGATTTTTGCATCTTTTGCCACGGCCAAGATTTTGTTTGCAATGATTTGTGTGTGCATGATTGTGTGAATAAATGTTTTTAAGATTTCCATTGAAATTTGCCTGCGCGTGTGACTCGTGAGCCTCTGGACCCAAGTCTGTCCCTGTCGCCTGTGTCTCTTCTATCTCCTAGACCGTGACAGTAAGGATAGACCTTATTTTATGTATGTCGCAGAAGAATCCCCAATACTGCAGATGGATTTGTTTTCTCTACCCAGGTAAATTTAATTGAATTTTTTGGCTGAAATATGGCTGGCGGTGAAAGGGTTAAAAACAACTCTCCTTCAAACAATAACCTTTCTCTTTCTACCCGGCTAAGCTTATCCTTTGAGTCGTTATGTGTGTGTGTCGGTGTGTGTGTGTGTGTGTGTGTGTGTGTGTGTGTGTGTGTGTGTGTGTGTGTGTGTGTGTGTGTGTGTGTGTGTGTGTGTGTGTGTGTGAGAGTGAGTGTGTGTATGTGTGTGTGTGTGTGTGTGTGTGTGTGTGTGTGTGTGTGTGTGTGAGAGTGAGTGTGTGTATATGTGTGTGTGTGTGTGTGTGTTTGCGTGCGTGCGTGCGTGCGTTCGTGTGTGCGTGCGTGCGTTCGTGTGTGCGTGCGTGCGTTCGTGCGTGCGTGCGTGCGTGCTTGTATATGGGGGGTGGGGGCGCGCGTATGTGTGTGTGGGGGGGGGGGGAGTGTTTGTGTGTTACTTACTGTTTCATTCTTTTAGTATTCTTGTATATTATGGTTGTGAGCGCTTAGGGCTTTTGTCAAGATTAAGCACCGTATAATATTCATCATTATTATTAATATTATTATTATTATTATTATTATTGTTGTTGTTATTGTTGTTGTTGTTGTTGTTATTACAGAAAATTAAATAGAAAAAAATCATTTTAAGAATCACGGAAATATGAAGTAGTGACTGCTGTACTTTTGAGGTAAATAGGTGGGACAATATGGTGAAGGAAAAAGTAAGTATACCTGAGAGGTGGACATCGACGTTTCGTATCGTAGACACTCCAACGAAACGTCGGATGTCCTACATCTCAGGTACTTTTTCCTACAGCATATTTGTCCATCTAAAAATGAAAATGAGAACTGGCAGAGCCAATCTGGCAAAATGGTCTGGGGACATAACATTCTTTAATGTTAAAGCAAAATAAGAGCAGTTTATCAAATGTTGGTCGGCGCTCTTTTACTGTCTCAGGACCGACCTCCTGGAACAAGCTTCCTCTTTCCCTTCGTCAGCGACCGACCCTCTCTGCTTTTAAAGCTAACCTCAAAACCCACCTGTTTCCCCATCATTAAAGCTCCGCTCTCTTTCTCTTCTCTCTCTTTTGCCATTAGGTCTGTTTCTGCTGTATACTATTTATGTCATCCGTGTGTGTTCGCTTTGTATTGCATTTTTTGTTTGAATGCGTTATGAATGCTAACGTGTGTGTGTGCGCTTTGATTTGAATTGCATCAAGATCCAGCACCATGTAAATACTGTATGATGTTGTTGTTGTTTTATTCCCCTTCATCTGATGATGTCGTCGGTGATTTCATCAAACCCGTACGTGATACGTTATATGGCAGTCAAGAGGTACACATACGGCTCCTGTAACTAACATTTGACATCACAGCTTTCACTGCAGAGTGTTTGTCAACTTTTTGTTGTCATTATAATATATCATACTTAAACATTTAATTTAATTATATTATATTACATGATAAAACGAATGTTATAACAATTTCACTCAGCTAAAGAATAGGCTCACCTCGGAGCTTTCGGGGGCGTCGCGCTCCCTTCGTCAGCGTCGTCTGCTTCGTCAGCGTCGTCTGCTGGGAGACCACTGGCGGTTCCGTGCACACGATCGTGAGTACAGCTCAAGGCTGCATCTTTTTTATTACATTTTCGAGATATATTTCCAGTAAGTTCAATTCCCAATAACTCTTCATATTTGCCTCTCACAATACTGTCTAATGTACAAAGAAATCATAAATTAAAACCCCCAGAAAAAGCATAAACATCACCCGGAATGCCTGAAAACGAGCCTGCATGGAGATGGGATAGTGCCGTTTGGAATGAATTAAACCAGCCATACATATACGCATCCAAGTTGATCTGGAAAATCGGTTTGCCTCTTGTGCTTCTGTTCGGGATTTTTGGAAATGTTATGATAATCATAATCATGTTTCGTCTTCCTTCATCCAGTTTGAGCGTTTTCTTCAATGTCCTGGCCTGGTCTGACCAGTTAGTGCTAGCTTTCAGTCCTCTTCAAGCCTGGCTCGAACTAGAATTTGACGTGCCTTATATCTCCAAACTGAGTCCATGGATGTGTAAGCTGCGTCAGTTAGTGGTCTACGTGACTGGAGTTTTGTCTCCTTGGATGCTTGTGGGTCTAACCTTGCAAAGAGCAGCTTCTGTGCTGTGGCCACATCGTATCAACGCTGAGTGGACCAAGACCAAGTCACGTGTTGCAGCTGGATTACTGCTCGTTGTTATCATTTTGATCAATAGCCATTTTCTGTACGGGTATGACTTAAACAGAAACGGATGTGCTGCTTTCGCTGCTTCGGAAGCATACATGTTCTTTCATGACATCATCTGGCCTTGGATCGATCTGATGGAGCTCTGTTTCGTCCCTTTTCTTATGGTGGCTGTCAGCAACGGGGTTTTGCTGTGGAAACTTATGAAATCCGTCAGTAAAGACAGTCACCTACCGCTTCAACAAACTACACAAGACAGCCGGCAGCACACGGCGTCTTCGATGACAGTGACTTTGGTCACAGTCAGTGTCACGTTTTTTGTTCTGACCACGCCAGTGTCAGTGTGTATACTCTTAGAACCCTATGTTGATTTGGACGACCCCGTGGTTCATGGTCAATACGACGTGTTTTATTCCACAAGCAACATCATGTGGTTCACTAACAGTGCCATCAATTTCTATTTATATTGTCTGTCTGGAAGTAAGTTCAAAGCAGAATTTTGGAAGCTGTTGCTATGGCATCGTTCCTTCATCACATAGCAAACTGTTCTCGTCATTGATTCGTGTTCTACAAATATAGAACAAAACCGGTCACTGCGCCCGTTTTCCCCAAATGATCCCTAATGGAGGACAGACTTTTTTTTCGGCGGACATTTGCTGTTCGGCGGACAATTCCCATCCCTGTTCCATCCAGGTCAGTCTCTTGTTTAAAAGTTACCACTTTGTATTTTCATTGTATTTTTGTTCTGCAAATGTTCAAATTGGATGTTCTATTACAATTATATTGTTTCTTATTTTAGAATAATGAAGCAAAAAGTAAGCACAGTCTATCATTCCAGGGCTTGTTATAGAGAAGGAAAAAAACCCACAACAGATACACTGGAAACGCACTGTTGTGGAGGTATAGACCAACGTATTGGTGAGGATTCTTTTCTTTACTGTCAAAAGCATTGAAACACATTGCGTTGCCAACTATAGGCCTATTTGTTTGGATGTAGCAGATTTACATTATCAGTTTGGTTATATTTTTTCTAGTGGTTAGTTCTGTAATGTTGTAGGTCTCTTGCCCTCTTTATTGGTATTGATACTGGTATTACTTTTTATAGAAATTCGGGCTGCTCCCTCCTGGAGATAGCGTCGCATCCAGTGCTGCGTCCCAATTAAAAAA
>CM065697.1:39502925-39511462 GCA_017654935.2 Phymorhynchus buccinoides
AGTTCTAAAGAAAGATGAATTTAAACGCGATAGACCGTATTGGAAATTTAATAACAGTTTACTAAAAGACAAACAGTATGTTCAGGAAATAAAACAAGTAATTAACGAAGCAAATAAACAATATGTTATACCAGTGTATAACTTTGAAAATATTGACAATGTTTCCAATGATGATCTAGTTTTTCAGATTGAGGATAGACTTTTTTTTAGACTCTTTTGTTGAAGATTAGAGGAAAAACTATATCTTATGCGACATTTAAAAAGAAACAGAATATTAAAAAAGATTGTGATCTAGAACAAAAAATTAAACATCTTGAGGATAACATACATGAAAATGAAATTCATACTTTAGAGCAGTTAAAGACCGAACTTAAGGAAATAAGGGAATTGCGAATCCAGGGCATGGCCGTACGGTCCAAAGTTAGATGGTTAAATGAAGGTGAAAAAGTTAGTAAATATTTTTGTAATTTGGAAAATAGAAACTTTATTGATAAATTAATTCCTTTTTTAGAAAAGAGCGATGGTAATATTATTACAGATCAAAAAGAAATATTAAACGAAATTAAATATTACTACGAGCAATTATACAGCTACAGAGATGTAACAGATATAAACATTTCGGGTACATTTCCTGAAGCTCCAGTTCTATCTGATGATGACAGTAGAAGCCTTGAGGGAGAAATTACATACACTGAAGCAGCAACAGTGTTAAAGCATATGAAAAATGGAAAAAACCCAGGCCCTGATGGGTTTACGGCAGAATTTTTCAAATTTTTCTTGGTGGATCTGGGTGCTTTTCTTGTGCGTTCCGTTAATGAGAGCTTCCATGCAGGTGAATTGTCTGTCTCACAGAGACAGGGAATCATCACATGCATACCGAAAGAAGACAAACCTAAACGATATGTAAAAAATTGGCGTCCTATTTCTCTTTTGAACACTCCGTACAAAATTGCTTCTGCATGCATTGCAAGCAGAGTGAAATGCGTTCTGCCAGATATCATTCATGAAAATCAGAAAGGTTTTTTAAAGGGTCGATATATTGGTGATAATATTAGATTACTGTATGATACATTATTATATACTGAGAAAAATAACATACCTGGAATGTTTTTGCTAGTAGATTTTGAGAAGGCCTTTGATAGTGTGTCATGGTCTTTTCTGCAAAAATGTCAACGATTTTTTAATTTTGGGCCTGATTTAATTCGATGGGTCCAAACGTTTTATTGTAACATTACAACGTCTGTTTCTGTAAATGGACAATACACTCCTTGGTTTTCCATAAAAAGAGGAGTGAGACAAGGGGATCCATTTTCACTGTATTTGTATTTGCTATGTGCTGAAATTCTTTCATTAATGATTCGAAAAAATGTCAACATAAAAGGTAAAGAACATTTACTATCACAATTTGCTGATGACACTGCACTGTGTTTAGATGGTAGTGAAAGATCCTTTCTGGAAGCAATATCTATTTTAAATGAATTTGCAGAAATTTCTGGCCTAAAGATTAATTTTGAAAAAACTAAGGTAGTTTGGATAGGAAGTAGAAAACAATGTAACATTGGATACATGAGAGACCAAAACTTCGTGTGGGAACCAGGCGAATTTAGTATTTTGGGAATAACATTTTGAACAGATATTGATAATATTGTGAACATAAACTTTGAAAATAAGCTCCTAGAAATGAGAATAATAATTAATTATTGGAATAAGCGACAATTATCACCTTTCGGAAGGATTACTGTGTTGAAAACTCTTGTTCTTTCGAAAATCATACATTTGTTAATAAATCTTCCAGATCCTTCCGAAAAGTTTCTTTATGAATTGGATAGAGTTTTTTGCATTCTTATGGAACAAGAAACAAAGTAAAATAAAAAAGCTGATAGTAACTAAACAATATAAAGAGGGAGGACTGAGAATGATAAATATCTGAACATTTTTATCTTCTATGAAATTAAGTTGGTTAAGAAGACTATTAACTGAATCACATTTGAGAGAATTTACAATTAACATGTATCCAGATTTACAGAAAATTGAAAACCTTGGTGCAGAATATGCAAACTATCTTATGCTAAATATTGACAATCCCTTCTGGAGAGATGTCCTGAAGCATTATAAAAATCTATTTTTGAAATATCAAGCAAGTGATATACACGAATTTATGGCAGAATATATTCACTATAATCCAAACATATTAAGAGCTAATGCTGTAATTTATATAAGAGAATGGTACAATAATGGAATATATCAAGTTAAACAAGTAGTTGACGAGACTGGTCACTTTTTAAACCACCGCAACTTCTTGTTAAGATACCCAGACGTTAGAATTGACTTTCTAACGAATGAAGGTATATTGAATGCTGTAAAACACTACTGTCAAAAGCTTAATGTAAATTTAACGCCGAGGTATAAGCTGTTTGACAATAAAATTTGGTTTTGTATTAAAAAGGGAAATAAATTTGTTCAAGCTAAACTAAATAAAAATAACGCTACCCCTACTGCAATCTCAAAATGGAACAACTTATACGAAAACTTAAATTGGACTAAAATATTCTCCCATCCCTACAAAATTACTGATGACATGCAATTACGATGGTTTTAAATCAGACTTCTACACCGACTTCTCCCAACCGAAAAATATCTACATCTGCAAAATAACAGACTCGCCTCTCTGTAACTTTTGTAAAAATACCGAACAGACAATACCCCATATGTTATATGATTGCAATATTGTTCAACAGTTTTGGGTTAACTTACAGCAATTTTTAAATGTGAATTGCCAACATTGTGAAGATTTCCAATTTAATAAAGAGCTTGTTTTGTTTGGTACAAAAGAAAACATATACACTGATGCAGGTCTTGACTGGATCATTTTGTATGCGAAATTGTTCATATATAAATGTAAATTGCAAAATATAAACCCAGTGTTTCAAACCTTTTGTGCAATGCTAAAAAATAGATACTGTATAGAGCAATATAGATCATTTGTTAATGGAAAATATGTATGTTTTAGAACAAACCTTTGGTTATGTGATTGTCGCTCCCGGCTGCTATTTCTTCTGTTTTTTATTATTTGTTTCCCGATTCAATAAATTGAAATAGGCCAGTAAATTTTGTTAAAGATAGTCCACGTGTACTTTTAAATTAAGCTTGAACCTTGTCTTTTTCCACTCCACAATGTTAACATATATTGAAATAAGATGTGTGGGAATGTCTCTCTCTCTCTCTCTCTCTCTCTCTCTCTCTCTCTCTCTCTCTCTCTCTCTCTCTCTCTCTCTCTCTCTCTCTCTCTCTCTCTCTCTCTCTCTCTCTCTCTCTCTCTCTCTCTCTCTCTCTCTCTCTCTCTCTCTCTCTCTCTCTCTCTCTCTCTCTCTCTCTCTCTCTCTCTCACTCTCTCTATCTCTCTATCTCTCTGTATGTGTATGTAAACTTGTGCAGTTGTGTTGTATGCTTATGTATGCTTTTTCTTATTTTGTTTATTTTTCAATATATGTTCAACAAAAGTATTATGATAATATAAGAAAAGAAAACATTAGGTGAGCGATTACCACTTATGTTTCATTCTTCAGTTATGTTTGTGTATTATGTTTATGCAAATTGCTTGAAAAAAATGTTCAATAAAAACAACAAAAACAACAACAACTGCAATTAACAAGGAAGGGAACGTGAAACGTGTCACTATATGAAGGTAGGGGAAATGCGCTTAATCAAAAATACGCTAGAGCGTGAAAACGCTAGATCAATCAGC
Organism: Phymorhynchus buccinoides; assembly: GCA_017654935.2. NCBI lineage: Eukaryota > Metazoa > Mollusca > Gastropoda > Neogastropoda > Raphitomidae > Phymorhynchus > Phymorhynchus buccinoides. The sequence goes on from CM065697.1 coordinate 39,506,671, forward strand.
CGCCAGGCAGCATTTTCGTGGCCCTGTGACTTTGCAGGCACCAACGAGACAAACAGCCCCTGACACTAAAAGTCTGTAAAGCACTTTACATCACCCCTGCGCCAGCAAGGATCTCGCGAGGCAGCATGTTTTCATCTCAGTTCCCCTGAGGTCCCTCCGTTCAAACGCTATCGTGTTAGCATACATGGTGAGATAAATAGATAGATAGATAGATAGATAGTCAGTCAGCCAGGAACAAACGGAGGGCAAACGGAGGGCAAACGGAGGGCACGTGAAACACGGAGGGATCTGTGATGCCCTCTGTCACGTTCTGGAAGTGGCTCAGCGTTAGGCTCCATTCTGGAAGACCAAGACAAACATAATAGCATATATTACGATGGCTTGGAGTCAAAAACGGACTATCTTTAGATAGTACATTGACGTAGGGTAAGACGGGGTCAAAGGCACATCGGCGGGTAAGAAGCCCATGACAATTATCTCATGAAATAAAGAAAATTTCAGTCAAATTTGCCCATGAGACGAATGCTAAACATTAACACTCGTCTCATGGGCAAAATGTGACTGAAAGTTTCTTTATTTCATGAGATAATTGGGATGGGCTTCTTACCCGCCCATGGGCGTTTTACCCCATCTTCACATATTGTTGAACTTATTGCAACAACTAATAACTTGTATCAAACAATGACTGCAGAAATATAAAAAGGTTGTTATGCTTTTTATATTTCTGCAGTCTTTTTTTTTTATACGTTATTAGTTTTTGTAGCACATTCGATATGTCAACGGACTATCCAAAGATAGTCCGTTTTGACTCCAAGCCCTCGAATGTTATTAATATCATATAAATGTGTGCTCAAGGAAGGCATCGTCACAAGAACAACCTGAATGCGAGCCATATTTCAACGCACACAAACACAAGTTTTTTCTCTTTTTGTTTTTGTTTGTGGCTCAAGCCACAAACCTATAACTCACTTTGTCGGTCGGTCGGTCTGTCGGTCGGTCCAAAATTGTCGCACTTCAAATCGAGGCTGCACTTCAAATTGAGGCTGCTCTTTAAAATGATGTATTTTAAAGCGTACAAAATAATAAACATACGTAATACAGACACTACAACAGACACGACGAGTATGCGGTGCTTCTTTCGATGAGTATAAGTAGGATACATAGTTTTAAATGTTTTCCAAAAGATATAAAAAGTTACGAAATGGTGCAGAGATAACATTCTGGTTTACAGATTAAAATTATTGAAAAGCCAGGGGAGGTGACTCATGACTGGAGTGGTAAAAATAGACCGCGTGCCACAAACTATTGCGAATTCGCGCTTGTTTTGTTCTCACTCCATGGGCACCAACACGACTACAAGAAGTTAGTTTAAACAGGTGTTCATTTGATAGTCACAGAAGCGCCTCTGTGAAATTCGGGTTGCTCCGACCTGGAGAACGCATCGTAGCCAGAGACGCGCCACCCATTTTTTTATATTTTGTTTGCATGCGATTTTTGTATGACTGATGAGGAAAGAAAGTGTGTGTGTGTGTGTGGGGGGGGGGGGGGTACATTTTGACCAAATGACAACTTTTCGTAGTTGCCACTGGGTTTAACGTGTGCTAAGTGCATGGGCACACAGGATCTCGGTGTATCGTCTCATCCGAAAGACTCCACGTTTTCAGACCATAGTAAAGACCTAGTGCCGAGTGAGAAGAAAAAAACCTGTACTCAGGTTCGAACTCGGGTTTATTGTGCACGAGGCGAACGCGTTACCTCTGTGCCACTCTACACCCTACAGGTGGGGATTTAGCATATGCCTGTGTAGGTTACACAGATATCACACATAAAGCGCTTAGAGCTTAAAGATTAGGCGCTATTAAAGTTGTCTTAATAAATAAATAAAATAAGATCACAATATTCGTTTTTTGTAAAACCGTTTTGGTAGAGCTCGCAAATTACGTTTCTTTTTCATTTCTTATTTTTTTCCTGGTCCAGATGTATCTGCGTACATAACATAACACGACTTAATCTTTAGACACAATATAATTAACGACCTGTAAATTACCCACCCCACCACCACCCCCACCCACCCAACACACACACAAACAAAAACAGACACACAAACAGACACACACGCACGACACACACACACACACACACACACACACACACACACACACACACATCTACACACGCACGACACACACACACACACACACGCACACACACACACACACACACACACACACACACACACACACACACACACACACACACACACACACATACACACACATGCATACACACGCACAGACACTCACGCACACATATACACACGCGCGCGCGCGCGCATACACACGCACCCACCCCACCCCCTCACACACACACACGCGCGCGCGCGCGCATACGCGCACATTCTCTCTCTCTCTCTCTCTCTCTCTCTCTCTCTCTCTCTCTCTCTCTCTCTCTCTCTCTCTCTCTCTCTCTCTCTCTCTCTCTCTCTCTCTCTCTCTCACACACACACACACACACACACACACACACACACACACATGCACACACATGTAAACAAACAAGCACGCACACAAGCATGCACGTGCGCGCGCCCATGCATGTGAAATGTACATAACAATATATAGTTACACGTCAGAAAGGACAGACAGACAGACAAACAGACAAACAAACAAACAGACAGACAGACAAACAGACAGACAAGACTCACGCTTCTCAGTGGTGGTGACGGAGGTGCTTGCTAAGGGATAGCAGCCATCTTGGGACACCATCATTCGTGACGTCACGTTGTTCGCGCGTGACTCCCACGACCTGGCCGCCACACCACCAACCACGTGAACACCCAAGAACTGGGCGCCATCTTGAAGGGGAGAAAATTGGCGATGTAAAAATATTGAAACTCACTCTCGGTAAAATAATATTTCCTTTTGAAAGGGATAGAAGAAAAATCTGTTGAACGTCCTCCGGTCTGAAACAGACACATAGGGGAAGACGGGGTAAAAAGCCCATGGGCGAGTAAGAAGCCCATGCCAATTATCTCATGAAATAAAGCAAATTTCAGTCAAATTTTGCCCATGAGACGAATGCTAAACATTAACGCTCGTCTCATGGGCAAAATGTGACTGAAATTTGCTTTATTTCATGAGATAAACTTGGCATGGGCTTCTTACCCGCCCATGGGCTTTTTACCCCCGTCTTACCCTATTATGGGACATTAGTAGATGATATAACGATGGAGGGAACGATCCTGGAGGCAATGCCCGGAGGCAGTGCAACACCAGGAAAGTCCCGAACTTTTAACAATACAGATATTGTGATTTTAAAGGAATAAAAACGACTATCTACTCTAGTACTTTGCAGCCCCGCCACCCCCCCCCCCCACCCCCCCCCCCCAACCCCCCCCCCGCCCCCCCGACCCCCACCCCCTTCCCTCTCCCCCAATTTCGCATTGACAATCTGGACTGGGAAGCAACATTCTGCCATTCTCAGGAAAAGGGATAGGGTTAGGATCAGCCTAGAATTATTTTCATAAAACTGAAATTTAAAAACAAACAGACTTTGAGATTGAGGTTCGTAACCATGGGTGGGGGGTGTCTTACGGACAAGCTATATTACAAAAGAAAGTGTTTCTCTGTCGACAACATTGAAAGAAAAAAAAGCTACAATTTCTTGTTCTTTCCAAAAGACTTTCTGCAGTTAGGGTTCAGGATTTTGACAATAAGTGACGGCCAATAGACGATTTTTTCGGTTTCGGGGGGGGGGGGGGGGGGGGGGGGGGGGGGGGGGGGGGGGGGGGGGTGTGGGGGGGGGGGGGGGGGGGGGGGGGGGGGGGGTGGGGGGGGGGATAAATTTTTTTAAGGGGGAGTGCGGTGTTAATAGTGTAGTTCGCTGCGCTTTCGTGAAAATTAGAGTCAATTACCTCGACTTAGTCGGTCAAACGCCATAGCAGCAATGAGGGCATGGCGTCGAAGCTTGAAACCACAAGGATGCGAGTATCAGCGACTTGTAAAAAAAAAAAATTATAGAAAAAATGAGGGGCAGGGGGGCGGCTGGCCATTATCCGCAAACCGATAGAACTTTGCAAAATGTGACGTACAAATATAAATTACATCAAATTTTAGAACGATGCACGGTGTTCTAAGCGATGCAAGTCTACTCAAATGCACGAGGGCGAGAGCTGGGGGGGATCTACCTGATGGTAGAGTAGCTCCCCTTGTTTGACCGATTGAATTAGGCAAGATCACTCTCCTCACACACCATGAAATTACTCCCCCTTTAATTATTTCCGAACAATTCCTAATATTGAGGGATTCTTGTAAGACTATTGCCGTGCAATTGCCTAAAAAATCTGATTTAGACACTGTGCAATACTGAACGATAATTGTGCGATTTACACACTTATTCTACAGGCGTTACAATCCTTATAGTCCCACCTGGTACACAACTGTCCAGAGAAGATTGTAGCTGAGTTTTGGTGCACGTGGAATTCCGGATGACCCAGGACGTATTCTGACAATGAAAAATCATTATAGATGAAATAATAATAATAATAATAATAATAATAATAATAATTTAATAATGCGTATTTTTTTATAGCGCCTATTCTCAGTAAGAGCTCTAATTGTGTTACCAAACATATTTACATTAATTAAAATACATAAACAATAATATTAAACAAGCAAACAAACAACCACAGAGCTAACGCGAAGTAGCCTTGCACACCCACAGCACACACACCCCCACACAACTGCCAAGGGACACACCGCCACGCACACACACCGCGCACGCACACACACCG
>CM065697.1:39511962-39531962 GCA_017654935.2 Phymorhynchus buccinoides
TGTCTTCAGCTCCACGAATCCCATCACCCACCCTGCCAGTGTGCGTGCGTGCGCGCGCGCGCAAGCGCGTGTGTGTGTGTGTGCGCGCGTGTGCGCGTATGTATATGAGTGTGTGCATCTGAGTGTGTGTGTGTCTGTGTATGAGTGATAGAGGTTATGAGACTAACATTGTGACTAATCAAGATTTCACACACACGTACACGCGCGCACACCGAAGCGCATGCACACATGCAATAAACGCACGTACACACGTACGCATGCGGACACACAAACATGAATTGTCCGGTTTTGACTCCAAAATCAACACAGGTTTGTTACAAGAAACAACCAGGTTATCTGTAAAATGTCCGAATTTGACTCAAAATAAAAGTACTGATATTAACAATAATTTTTGTATCAAAAAGGATTATTTATATTTTGTCTGATTTTTACTGAAAATGTTGCCCACTTTTCGAGTCAAATATTTTGAGTCAAACTCATTTATTTGTAACATAGCCCGGTTTGACTCAAAATTAGAATGCTAAAATGTCTTGTGATATTTTGAGTCAAACTCATTTATTTGTAAGATAGCCCGGTTTGACTCAAAATTAGAATGCTAAAATGTCTTGTGATTTTGGAGTCAAAAGCAGACCGTCTGAAGTTAAACTTGTTTGACTCCAAAAAAATGTTGATTTATTTTTGAGTCAAAAGAGAACAACATTTATATCTTTTTTATTTATTAAGATATCAAAACGAAAATTTGGGACAACAAAGAGTATTTTTTGCGCATTTGTTTCTGTAATAATCAAAAAAATGGACTATCTGAAGTTAATCCAGTTTGACTCAAAGCCATCGATATGTGGTGACCTCAATTCCAGGACAGGTAGTTTAAACTCAAATGCTAATGATCCACTGGATGATATTCATGATATGAGATCAGAACACAATGATCAGGAACTTTGACTCTCTCTCTCTCTCTCTCTCTCTCTCTCTCTCTCTCTCTCTCTCTCTCTCTCTATCTATCTCTATCTCTATCTCTATCTCTCTCTATCTCTCTCTCTCTCTCTCTCTCTCTCTCTCTCTCTCTCTCTCTCTCTCTCTCTCTCTCTTTTCTTCTCTAATATATATATATCTGACTATATATATATATTTCTATAAAGGAATGTTGTGAATGGTTAACATGGATCCATAGTAGTATGCGGGTATCAAGACCTTCCCATCCACCCGTGTGATGGAAGACATTGATCCTGGGCTGACAAAGAAAGTCAGTAAACCAGTAAATCAGGTGGAATACATAAATTACACGACGGAATTAAGCTACCTTACATTGAAGCTTGTGTTGTGTTGGACAAAAAAAACTCTACACACATGCACGCGCGCTCGCACGCAAGCACGCACACACACACACACACGCACCCGCGCGCGCGTATAGTATAATAGTGCATGCGTGTGTGCGTGCGTGCGTGAGTACTTCTCTCTCTCTAACTCTGTACGTGCATACGTTCGTGTGTGTGTGTGTGTGTGTGTGTGTGTGTATGTGTGTGTGTGTGTGTGTGTGTGTGTGTGTGTGTGTGTGTGTGTGTGTGTGCAACTAAGCTATTTCTTGGTAAAAGTAAAATCGGAATACTTTCACATTATTTTGTTGAAATAAAATCCCTAAATCTCGACGCTTTATTTGTATTTATTTTTTGTTACCCTTGGTTTCGTCAGAACGCTGTCATCTCGTGACTATATCTGTATAGCGTATTGTTGTAACGAGTGCACATGTTAGGACCATTAGCAGTTTCATTAATTAACGTTGCTAACCAAAAACATCGAGTGCTTAGACAAGATGTTTTCGGGTCACTTTTAATATAGGCAGAGGCAGTGTAAGGTGTTTCCTTTTTGCCTATATAAAAGTTAAAGACCCACCAGATCACGTGTCAAAATCACGGGTTTCACGGGGGTTTTCCTCTTATAGCTGGAAAGAAATCTTGTTTTGACCAGGTCTCACTCTCACAAATGCCCCCAAAATTCAAACCGAAACATCATTTTAAAGAGCAGCCTCAATTTGAAGTTCGGGGACATGTGTATGTGGGTCACAGCTACCAGGGACTTAATCGTGGTGCGTCAGTGTATCTTAAAGGGCCAACCAGACGTCCACTAAAATCGTACGATGCGGTTGGATCACGTGGTCGCGAAGAACGAAATGTAATTCGCGCTTCGAGAGACTACGTGATCGAATCGTATCATACAAGCCGTGCGATTGTAATGGGCGTGAGGTTGGCCCTTTATCCAGTAAGTTTTAATAGCCAAACCAATGATATTTTTGCTGGTTCTTTGTTCTTCCTTTTTTTAATCTGTTTCAGTGCTGTTGTCATAATTATGCTTACCACATAAACAACGTGGAATGGCTTCTTTTCCTTTGTTGATTATTCCACCTAAAAATACAAACCATTCGCAATGAAAATACAATTTTCCAGCAGGAAAAGGAAGATTGGCAAGGTAAAGAGCCTGTGGTGGTTAGGTCTGTTAAAGGGGCACCCTGACGGATGACATTTTGTCAGAAACACGTCGAGATCACCAGGTAAACACCCTTTACAGAGATCGCAACACTCACTTTGCTCTGGTTTCCTAGAAACCAAACCGTCAAATAGGCGATTCCTCCTTGGCGGAGGTGCTGGAAGTCAAATTCTTTCAGTGAAAGAGAAGTGCCTTCTCTTTTCTAATGGCCGCCTGAGTCGCTCAGACCAAATCACGAAATTTTCACATTATAAGCCTTTTTAACTACAGCGTACCAAAAGGAGTTTCGCTCACAACAAAGGAAACAGCTCCATTTTCTTTTAAACTTCACTACAAAGTAGAAAACTCTTCAACCACTCGAGTGTCCTTCACCCACCCCGTCCAAAATGGCTTCTCTCTACGGCAACTCCGCCAAACAGGAATCGCCGTTTTGACGGTTTGATTTGTAGGAAACCAAAGCAAAGTGAGTGTTCCGATCCTTGAAAAGGCTGTCTTTCTGGTGATCTCGACGTGTTTCTTGCAAAACCACTCACCCGTCAGGGTGCCCCTTTAATTAATAAGGGATTTGGAAAACAGTTCGACACACGTGTCCCCTGCTTGACTGCCAAAGCTCCTTCCTCTTGGAACAACCTCCCTTCTGCACTCCGAACCTCAAATAGCCTCTCTTCTTTCAAGTCCTCCCTTAGCAGATGGATTTGTTTTCTCTACCCAGGTAAATTGAATTGAATTTTATGGATGAAATATGGCTGGCGGTGAAAGGGTTAAAACAACTCTCTTCAAACAATAACCTTTCTCTTTCTACCCCGCTAAACTTATCCTTTGAGTCGTTATGTGTGTGTGTGTGTGTGTGTGTGTGTGTGTGTGTGTGTGTGTCTGTGTGTTTGTGTGTGTGTGTGTGTGTGCTTGTATGTGCGGTGTGGGGGCGCGCGTATGTGTGTGGGGGGGGGGGGCGGTGAGTGTTTGTGTTTGTGTGTTACTTACTGTTTCATTCTTTTAGTATTCTTGTATATTATGGTTGTGAGCCGACCCACTCTGCTTTCAAAGCTAACCTCAAACCCCACCTGTTCCCCCCCGTCATTAAAGCTCCGCGCTCTTTATATTCTCTCTCTTGCCATTAGGTCTGTTTCTGCTGTATTCTATTTATGTTATCCGTGTGTGTTCGCTTTGTTTTGCATACTTGTTTGAATGCGTTATGAATGCTAACGTGTGTGCGCGCTTTGATTTGATTTATATCAAGATTCAGCGCCTTGTAAATACTGTATGTTGTTGTTGTTGTTTTAGTCCCCTTCATCTGATGATGTCGTCGGTGATTTCATCAAACCCGTACGTGATACGTTATATGGCAGTCGAGAGGTATACATACATACGGCTCTTGTATCTAACATTTGACAGCACAGCAGTGTGTCTGTAGACTTTTTGTTATTATTATCAGATTTCTATATCATTTAATTTAATTTAATTATATTATATTACATGATAAAACGAATGTTATAACAATTTCACTCAGCTAAAGAATAGGCTCACCTCGGAGCTTTCGGGGGCGTCGCGCTCCCTTCGTCAGCGTCGTTTGCTGAGAGGCCACTGGCGGTTCAGTGCACACGATCGTGAGTACAGCTCAAGGCTGCATCCTTTTTATTACATTTACGAGATATCTTTCCAATAAGTTCAATTCCCAATCACTCTTCATATTTGCCTCTCACAATACTGTCTAATGCACAAAGAAATCATAAATCAAACAAACCAACAAAAAGCAAAACAAATATCACCCAGAATGCCTGAAAACGAGTCTGCATGGCGATGGGATGGTGCCGTTTGGAATGAATTAAACCAGCCATACAACGACGCATTCAAGTTGATCTGGAAAATCGGTTTGCCTCTTGTGCTTCTGTTCGGGATTTTTGGAAATGTTATGATAATCATAATCATGTTTCGTCTTCCTTCATCCAGTTTGAGCGTTTTCTTCAATGTCCTGGCCTGGTCTGACCAGTTAGTGCTAGCTTTCAGTCCTCTTCAAGCCTGGCTCGAACTAGAATTTGACGTGCCTTATATCTCCAAACTGAGTCCATGGATGTGTAAGCTGCGTCAGTTAGTGGTCTACGTAACTGGAGTTTTGTCTCCTTGGATGCTTGTGTGTCTAACATTGCAAAGAGCAGCTTCTGTGCTGTGGCCACATCGTATCAACGCTGAGTGGACCAAGACCAAGTCACGTGTTGCAGCTGGATTACTGCTCGTTGTTATCATTTTGATCAATAGCCATTTTCTGTACGGGTATGACTTAAACGGAAACAAATGTGCTCCTTTCGCTGATTCGGAAGCATACATGTTCTTTCATGACATCATCTGGCCTTGGATCGATCTGATGGAGCTCTGTTTCGTCCCTTTTCTTATGGTGGCTGTCAGCAACGGGGTTTTGCTGTGGAAACTGAGGAAATCCGTCAGTAAAGACAGTCACCTACCGCTTCAACAAACTACCCAAGACAGCCGGCAGCACACGGCGTCTTCGATGACAGTGACTTTGGTCACCGTTAGTGTCACGTTTTTTGTCCTGACCACGCCAGAGTCAGTGTTTATAATCTTATATCCCTCTGTTGATTGGGAAGACCCCGTGGTTGGTGGTCAATACGACGTGTTTTATGCCACAAGCACCATCATGTGGTACACCAACAGTGCCATCAATTTCTATTTATATTGTCTGTCGGGAAGTAAGTTTAAAGCAGAATTTTGGAAGCTGTTGTTATAGCATCGTTCCTTCATCACATAGCAAACTCTTCTCGTCATTGATTCGTGTTCTATAAATATAGAACATAACCGGTCACTGCGCCTGTTTTCACCAAAGGATCCCTAACCCTCCAATGGAGGACGGACTTTTTTTCGGCGGAAATTTGCTGTTCGGCGGACAATTCCCATCCCTGTTCCATCCAGGTCAGTTTATTGTATAAAAGTTACCACTTCGTGTTTTTATTGTATTTTGTTCTGCAAATATTCGAATTGGATGTTCCATTACGATTAGATTGTTCCTTATTTTAGAATAATGCAGCAATAAAGTAAATACAGTCTATCATTCCAGGGCTTGTTAACCCTTTCATTGCCAATGTCTCATTTTTGCACCACAATGGTTTAACACGAAAAAGCATCAAAGCAGGGCCTGTTATCTGAAGACACTCTTTCCGTGATTTTGAGAGGTAAAGATAGGCCTAATGTTATACATGTCACAGAGGAATTAGCAATATTACAGATTTTTGTTCTCTACCCAGGTAAGTTTAATGGTACTTTCTGGCTAATAAAAAAAGTCTTCTCTCTCTCTGTCAGTATCTCTCTCACCCCCTATCTCTCTCGTCTGACGTCGATCTGATAGCAGAGGAGGCAAAAGCTATTCCGGATGCCTTGGCAAAAATGTGTTTATATTAGTGGAGATGATCCGACCAAGATACATCACAACTCTGTCTCTCTCTCTCTCTCTCCTCTCCTCTCTCTCTCTCTCTCTCTCTCTCTCTCTCTCTCTCTCTCTCTCCCTCCAGTCTTTCGTTGAAACACTCTCATAATACTGCATGATTAATCAGTAAGTGTAACCACTTCCTGCTTGTGTCAACCACTAATAAAAGATTTTGAGCTGAATAAAAAGATGTTCCTTAACGTTTATCTTGATGTTTTTCATCTCAGGTCAACATTCTCTCTGAGAATAGGAGGTTTTAAGCAATTGCATATTTGGTGAATAATCTTATTTCTTATCTTGATTCTATTATAATTGCTTTAAGACTAGATTGTTTTTTCTTTACATGCCAACTAAAATGGTATCTGTTATTTGACAGTACCCCCTTGCCATAAAGGCTTATACATAATATGCTATTGGCAATAAAACTATTTGATTTGAGTTGGTTCTCTCTCTCTCTCTCTCTCTCTCTCTCTCTCTCTCTCTCTCTCTCTCTCTCTCTCTCTCTCTCTCTCTCTCTTCTCTCTCTCTCTCTAAAACAACCTTCAGATAAAGAAAGGCGTGAATTCTACACATGTTCACCATAGCAGTCTTATATGTAGTGATTGACTGTTATGTTAAATGAACCATGATGTCCTGATGTATATAAATCAGTTCGCCATAGCAGTCTTATATGTAGTGATTGACTGTTATGCTAAATGAACCATGATGTCCTGATGTCTACAAATCAGCAGAAATAAGACAATTCTATTTTCAATATTAATAATAATAATTACCACAAACACGCCACTTCTAAACCAAATATTGATGTCAAAGTCATTGCCAACACCAGTGTAATAAAGAGTATTGGTTTTGTACCACACATCCTCCACTGAATGCTGAAGTGACTGTCACTGGACCTGCCCCTATCATGATGCACAATGGGTCAGTTCTGAAAGAAACAGTTTTGCTGCATAAGGCATTTCGCGTTATAAACGAACCCTGTGTTTGCCAACAATGAAGTCATATCTAATGGCAGGACATGCTGGCCATTATGGTTCATCCTTTGTGCAAGGAAAGCCATGGACCTTTCAACAATTTGACTGAACATTGAGTCATGTTCATCACCACCTTGTCATCAATGTTAGTGACGTTAGCAGCAGCTAACTGAATATCATTGTTAACTTCTTGGTGTACTGGATGTGACTGACAAATTTAAAAAACATTCTGTGTATGATTTGCCATGTTGGTCAAATCACATCTTCAATTTGTCAGCCTGGGTTGTATGGATTGTATGGAGAGGAGCCTTTCATTTGTCTCAACACTACCTTTGCATACAGCTTCAGAAAACAATGCAGCCAACAGAATCTTTACCACTAACATGTCATCTTTCCAAGCTCACTCCCCAGTGGCCCACCATCAAGTTATGCTTTAGCAAGCTGCATGTGAACCAGATATTCCACATCCTGACCTCTTGGTTGTGATAGGCAGGTGAATTAGTTAAATGAGCCCCAGCAATTGGATTGAGTCCTCAGCTACCATTTCCAAAGGATGTTCTCTGTCTTGTTAGCTGCACTAGCTTACTAAGAGCCAAAGAGTTTAGTACATGCGCGATAGAAAGAGTCTCGTGTGTACAACATGCTTGCAAAGTTTAAAGCAAATCTTGATAACTTTAGTATAGTAACTCACTGTGTCTAAACTTGAAAAATGTTAATGTTGTATCTTTTAATTTCCAGTACTGTCAGTATTGAAGATGGTGAGTGTTACTTGTTTAAAAATAAATAAATGGCGTAGTTTAATTAATAATGGTATATCTCTATTCAATACTGCAGATGATGAAATGATTCTTTAGCAGAATGCTATATTACGTTTTGACACACATGGAAGTATTGATGAGAATCATATGATTTTTTCGTTTTGTCTGTCTGTCACACATTTGTGTCCTTTTTTAAGTAATGGAAGGGTTTAAACTAAAGTGTCACCAAAAGACTTCCCTTTTATCTTAAGAGATAAATGATGTGCCATAGACATTCCAAGACAGGGATTTTTTTCCATAGACAGAATCACCCAAATCTTTAATGACAGATCCAATTATAGACCTAATTATAGATATAATTATAGCAACAGCTTCCATGCAACATTATAACTGAAGATATCAATACCTAAATATAGTAACTTTCCTCCTTTTTCACTATGCCATGTTGAATGCTAAATCCAATGGAGAGAAGTGGGAGGGGAAAAGTGGCTGAGGAAATGTCTGCCGCTCGGCGACACCAATTGCAGTTTTTTTTAATATCTTCTGGTAGTATTTTACAGTGACCTTTACAATTGATGCTATCAGCAAAGTGTCCATGCAGTTTGTAGCTTTAAACTGAACAAATGATGTCTTTGGCCTGAATTTATTCATATCGCGGGCGGCCATCTTGGATTTTTGTCAACAATAGCAATTTTTTTCAGCCCGGGCCCCATCGGATTTCAAATCAGCAATGAAAACTGAGATGAAAAATGCAAAGAAAAAAACTTTATGATGCATTGCAAGGCATCAGCTTTGGCACCCCAGACTATAATCAAGTCACGGGAACTAACACATGCAATTCTTTTGTATTCTCTACATAATATGATTTACATAAATTTGTCAAAAATGTTTTGAACGGAATTCTATCATATACTTACTTACTTGTGAAAAGCAATGGTCAACCTATGGCGATATTTTTCACGCCAGAGGGCAGTCAATGCACTAGGGGCTTATCACGCGATTTTCTTACTTGGGCGTAGTGAGAGAGAGAGTGATGGTAGGACCACTCACTGTCTCTCTCTCTTTCTTTATCCCCAACTAATAATATAGAGAGGATTAGCCCCACACGAGTGTCATGCCCTCTGGCATGAGAAAAATCGCACTAAGTCTCTCATTGAAGCTTATGAAGAAAATATTTCAGTTTTCAGCCCATCCAATTTATTTCAGGTTGCCTGTGCTGATTCTGACTTTATGTTAGCCTCCCATGTAACTTTAGGCCGATTACTTTACTGAATGGGTGCACACATAATTGCAATATTCTTATCAAATGGGAACTGCTTGATCGGGGTTTAAATCCCCCACACGTCACGTGTCACATTCCCTCTTATACTAGGAAGATTTCTTAAGATTCCTTACTAGCTATAAGAGCGAAACACGTGAAAACCGTAATTTTGACACATGACGTGCGGGGTCTTTGAAGACCCACCAGGTCACGGGTCAAAATCACGGATTTCACGTGTTTTCCCTCTTATAGCTGGTAAGGAAATCTTGTTTTGACCAGGTTTGACTCCCATACAAATGTCCCCCAAACTGAAAACGAAACATTTTAAAGAGCAGCCTCAATTTGAAGTTGGGGACATTTGTATGTGGGTCACAGCTACCCAGAAAAAAAAACCCAAGGGACTTAATCGTGGTGCGTCAGTGTGTCTTTAAATGCTTTAAAAGTGAGTAATTCCTCTTTACAGAGGTTTGCACTGTGTTGGTGATTTTTGTTTGTGGCACAAGCCACAAACCTATTACTCACTTTGTAGGTCGGTCGGTCTGTCTGTTGGTCGGTCGGTCCAAAATTGTCGCACTTCAAATCGAGGCTGCACTTCAAATTGAGGTTGCTCTTTAAAATGATGTTTCGTTTTTTGAACTTAGCCTCGTTGTGGATCCGAAAAGCTGTTAATAGTATCACTTGAATTTGCAGTCAACTTTAAGTATAACCGTTTCAAAGAGTCTTTCTATTCCTAAAATGCTACATTTTCAAATACAACAACGCTAAAAGTTTAATTTGTACATAAATGAATGTATACAAAGTAAGGTCAAATGTAACAGAGATACAATTATAATCATTCTTATAGTAAAATTGCAAATTAAAACAGCCTAGAAATACGACGTCACGTCGTGGATTGGCTGAGGTTCATGAAACCGTTGACTTTTATCGCTTCTCGGCCTTTTGGCTAAGATCAAAGTGTAGAACTGAAAGGCTTGAAGATAATGATTGGTAATGAGTGAATGAGAATGAATATGAATGTCTGGCTTGGAACAAGGAGTGGTAATGAATGAGAATGAATGATGAAAAGTGATGAATGAGATTATTTTGAAAGTGTTAATTATGTATGTTATTGACCGAAGTTCGAAACTGATTATTAGTTATGAATGACATTGTTAAAATATGTGATTGTGATTGACAAAATGTATGCTGTGTACATGTAATTATTGAATAAAGATCCTTTATAAAAATGAAAAAAAGAAGTATCTGTTCTTATCAGATTAATATCTGATACGCTCCCTATAGGGGGCTTCGATATTAAACTGATTTTTGAACCTCGGCGAAGTGTCAGGGGCTTGCTCCACCTTCGCCACGGGTTGGCCTGGTATTGCAGTACCTCCAGGATCGGCCCACTCTCCCCAAGGGGAGAAAATCCAATGAAACTTTCTTTTCCCCGTTTTTGTTTGTGGCACAAGCCACAAAGCTATAACTCACTTTGTGGGGTCTGTCGGTCGGTCCAAAATTGTCGCACTTCAAATCGAGGCTGCACTTCAAATGTTTGTTAAATATCGTTTCTATCGGAAACGAGTGCGTTTCGTAAACTAGTGTTGCTACGTTAGCCCAGTGTTTGTCACAGCTTCGATCTCGATTCCTTTCATGCGCACGCGCGCACTCACACTCACACGCACGCACACACGCACGCACAAACTCACACAATACAGACGCACAAAATATACACACACACACACACACAAAACACACACACACACACACACACACACACACACACACACACACACACACACACACACACACACACACACACACACACACAAACAAACAATATACACACCTACACGTGCGCGCGCGCACACACACACATACCATGAAGAGCTTTTTAGATCTTTGAAATATTTAGCTTTTTATTAGCATACTCATTTTTTTTTAATCAAATCATCAAAATCATTATCACTACCACTACCACCACCACCACCACCAGTAACATCAACTGCTAACATCAACATAAATAACAACAACGTTGTCACAGGCAGCCCTGCTGTGACGATTCTACCTGCACTTTTCTACTTACCGTAACGCTCTACCAGTTAGCAGAGAGCGCTACGCTTTGTAATCGCAACCAGTAACAGCAGAAAGACTCGAACCCCATTATCTTCACGTGCAAGCCGTGTAAAAGGAAAACAAAACAACAACAAAGAGAGAGAGTTAACACCGTGACATAGACGCTCACGGACTTCGGGGGTTGGACGGCTGACATCTTGACCAGACGACGACGTCTATTTCCTTTCTGTTCACTTCGTTCTTCGAGTCCTGCTTGGTATAAGCGGTCGCTGCCTTGCGACAGTGGAGTCTTTCTCCTAGTGGCCACTACTCTTTGACCCTTCAACTGCACTCAGCCCGAGTGTGAGAGCTGTCCTGCTCTAGTTTCCCCCTCCCCATTCCATTCTGGATTTCTTCAGTTTTACGACGAGACGAACCACGACACCTTGACGCCGCCTTGACCACCCTCAGCACCAGCTTCTGAGCTGTGTTCTTCCGGACTGTGTTCTTCCGGACTGGGCCCACGACCTTCTCCACTTGGTTTCTCCGGGGTCACCTGCCGTCCTTTGGACCTGCCTTTTGGCTCCTTTGCCGTGCCTCCTCTCCTGGTAGTCCTGGACGTCAGAAGTTAAGCGCCGTGGGTTAGGGGCTGGGAACTGCGATCGCCGCTAGCTGGAGAGTGGCCCTTTAAGGGTTGCTCCGCATTGGTGCTTCCTGCCGTTGGGACGCCTGCACTCCTCGAGGATTCCTGAGGGCGGTCTCTCCTGAGTCTGCCCGGTCTGCGGCTCTTCGCGTCCTGTCTTCCAGCATGCGTTCCTCGGTTCGACGCTCTGTGTGGGTTGTGCCCTCCCTCGGCCGCAGCTAGGGAGGGTGCTCACGGACGACGTGGTGTCTTCGACCTTTCCTCCTTTCGACTAACTTGTTGCACATACTTTATCCTTTGACTGTCGTTCATCATGACCTTCATCCTTCGTCAGCGTATGTGTGTATATATGTGTATTGTTGGGGACTTTCCTGAGTGACTGTGCATTGATAAACTTGTTTTGGGACACGCCTAATTGATTTTGTTTTGGGCGCAACTTTGGGGCTCACCCTTTTGAGAGCTGATGAGCTTTGTTGTTGTTTTTTTGGAAAGGTTTATCGTGTTTATCAGCGTTGTTATTGTGTGTTATTTGTGCTTAGTCTTAGTAAATTTTGTTACCTTTTACCCCTTGTGTTTTGCCTTGTGTGGGAGTGCGCGATTGAGTGGGGAGCGTGTTCATCAGAACTGTTGTGTCGCACCTGTGGTGTATGTTTCGTATGTTTCGTTCTGTGTGCTGTGCGTATATTCTGTGCACCGGAAGCGGTTGTGACGTCGGTGTACTCACTGAATTGTCCTCTGCTTCGGGTGCTACATTGGCCTAGACGGCATTCCGTATTGAGCTGTCTGAGAGACGACAACCCACATCTCCAGCTCTGCGGTGTCGACCCAAGACGATAAAGAACCTTCAGACCAACGAAGAAAACCGACCAACGAAGAAATCCGACCAACGAAGAAGACCAACCAATGAAGAAGACCAACCAACGAAGACGACCAACGAAGACCTTCGACACCGGACAAGTCTAACCCAGCAACCGAACGTGACAGTCCCCGGCGCTCTCCCGGTGCGGGCTACCCTGGTCCTGCTACTACAGTCTACCGGACCGAACGTCAACGTGACAGCCCCCGGCGCTCTCCCGGTGCGGGCTACAACACCTTGCCACCAGTTAAGTGGTCAGTAAAGATGTCCCTGTGTGTGTTGTGAATGTGCGGAACCTACCTGGAGTGGGTCAATTTAGGTGTGTCAAGAAATACAACAGAACTTTGGCTGGTTAGTCGTGATTGCCCTGTTGGTTTCGGTATTTGTCGACTCTTGCAGGGTAATCGTGACAAACGTAAACAAACAACAACAACAACAACGACAGCAATTAACAGCGAAAGAAACGCAGCCCTGAAAGTGGAAAATGTTGTCCACCAGCCTTTGGCTGGTAACTTTATTTTTACCAACCAAACCAAAATCCATTTTGCCAATCCGTGACGAGTTTGGAGAACAGATTGAACACTTCATTTTGTTGGCCTTGTCGTCGAAGAGAAGCCACGAACATTCTTTCTTCCATTTTGGTAGAAAAGTTCGTGTTTCACTCTGACCCTTTTCGAGTGATGGCTGCGATGCCTTTGAACTTGAAGTTGAAGCCGAAGAACGTTTCATTTCGAACATGCACTGGCTGGCGAGCACGCAAATTGCGTATCGTATTTCCGGTGCGTGGGAAAACATGGATTGGCGCGAAAAGAACATCGTTTTTTGCCCACTCGTATTTGGCGGGTGAAGTGAATTATAAACTCGCTAATTTTTTTTTCCACTCGCCACTTTCAGGGCTGAAACGTGAAACGTGTCACTATATGAAGGCAGGGGAAATGCGCTTAAAGAGCCACCCGATCACGTGTCAAAATCACGGGTTTCGCGTGTTTTCCCTCTTATAACTGGAAAAGAAATCTTGTTTTGACCAAGTCTGACTCCCATATAAATTACCCCAAATTGAAAGCGACACATCAGTTTAAAGAGCAGCCTCAATTTGAATATGGGGAAATTCGAATGTGGGTCACAGCAACCCAGAAAAAAACAAGGGACGTAACCGTGGCGCGTCACGGGGTCTTTAAAATTACGCTGGAGCGTGAAAATGCTAGATAAATCAGCCGTCCGGCAGCATTTTGGGGCCCTGGGAACAAACGAGACAAACACCCCCTGACAGTAAAAGTCTGTAAAGCACTTTACAGTACCCCTGCGCCAGCGAGGATCTCGCGCGGCAGCATTTTCGGCTCTAGTGACCTTGACCTTTGACCGTCATCATTTTCGAACTTGGCCTAGATATCCTAAATAACTATCAGTATGCAAAACAAATGAGCCTCCTGGGTTCCCTACGTTCAAACACTATCGTATTAACATAGATACATAGTCAGACAGAAAATGTTGATAAAATATTTGTTGTCCAAAATGTCTTTTGTAATCGAACATTAGAATCAAGTCCAGTTACATAGTCAGATAGATAGACTGAAAACATTTCTTGTTTCGCTTCGCTGCAACAACTGCGAAAGAGTCAAGGGTCAGGGGTGAAAGGGCTCTGGCACGCTGTGGTTACAGACAGAGGGCACGTGAAACACTGAGGGATCTGTGATGCCCTCTGTCACGTTCTGGAAGTGGCTCAGCGTTAGGCTCCATTCTGGAAGACCAAGACAAAACTAATAAGTCATAAGTCATAAGTTTCTTTATTGTCCATTGGCACATGGAAACTTGTCTTCCACCGTGTAAAATAAAAATATTAAATAAAAGTATGAAACATACATTTACATTAACAAATATGTAGCTCTCACACCACGCCCAATCATTCATCCACTCTCCGCTATCTTGCTCACTCATCATGCAACCCACCACCACTTCCGCCTTCATTTGTAACCCTTTCTTTTCCTTTTTCCTTCCTTTCCTCCTTTTTTCCTTGTTCCTTTTCTCTTCTTCCCCCTCCCCCCTTTTTCCCTTTTTTCTTACACCCCCCCCCCCCTTTATTATAATTTTTGTTAGCAATAAAAAGCATATTATAATATCATATAAATGTGTGCTCAAGGAAGCATCGTCACAAGAACAACCAGAATACGAGCCATAGTTCAACGCACACAAACAAAAGACATCTCTCTTTTGTTTTGTTTTCGTTCTTACTCCATGGGCTCCAACACGGCTACAAGAAGTTAGTTTAAACAGGTGTTTATTTGATAGTCAGAGAAGCGCCTCTGTGAAATTCGGGTTGCTCCCACCTGGAGGGCGCCAGAGGCGTGCCACCCTTTTTTTTCTTCTTTGTTTTTGGCATGCGATTTTTTTGTGTGACTGATGAGGAAGGAAAGTGGGGGTGGGGGTGGGGGTGGGTACATTTTGACCAAATGATAACTTTTCGTTGCCACTGGGTTTAACGTGTGCTAAGTGCATGGGCACACGGGACCTCGGTGTATCTTCTCATCCGAAAGACTCCACGTTTTCAGACCATATTAGAGACCTAGTGCCGAGTGAGAAGGGAAAAAAACCTGTACTCAGGTTCGAACTCGGGTTTATCGTGCACGAGGCGAACGCGTTACCTCTGTGCCACTCTACACCCTACAGGTGGGGATTTAGCATATGCCTGTGTAGGTTACACAGATATCACACATAAAGCGCTTAGAGCTTAAAGATTAGGCGCTATAAAAGTTGTCTTAATAAATAAATAAAATAAGATCACGATATTCGTTTTTTGTAAAAACCGTTTTGGTAGAGCTCGCAAATTACGTTTCTTTTTCATTTCTTGTCTTTTTCTGGTCCAAATGTATCTGCGTACATAACACGACTTAATCATTAGACGCAATATAATGAATCACCTGTAAATTACCCACCCCATCCCCACCACCCCACCACCCCCACCAGCCACACCACCACCCCCACCAGCCACCCCACACATACACACGCACTAAGATAGCCGGGGGGAACCCAAGCTGGTACACATGCAGAGAGACTCGGAGACAGACATACTGACAATCGGCCGTGAAGAAACAAACACAAACACAAACACACATTGGCATGCACATGCTTGCGCATTAATTTGTGCGCACCCAAGCACAACACACACACACATAAACACACAACAGACACACACACACGCACACACACACACACACACACACACACACACACACACACACACACACACACACACACACACACACACACACACACACACACACACACACACTCGCGCACACATACATACACGCGCGCGCGCGCATACACACGCAGTTCTGGCCACCCCTTCGATTATTATATACACACCACAGACATTCACGCACATATACACACACGCGCGCGCGCGCACCCACCCCACCCCCTCACACGCGCATACGCGCGCGCGCGCGCGCGCATGCTCTCTCTCTCTCTCTCTCTCTCTCTCTCTCTCTCTCTCTCTCTCTCTCTCACACACACACACACACACACACACACACACACACACACACACACACACATACACACACATGTAAACAAACAAGCACACACACAAGCATGCACGTGCGCGCGCCCATGCATGTGAAATGTCATAACAATATATAGTTACACGTCAGAAAGGACAGACAGACAGACAGACAGACAGACAAACAGACAGACACACAGACAAACAAACAGACAGACAAACAGACAGACAAGACTCACGCTTCTCAGTGGTGGTGACGGAGGTGCTTGCTAAGAGATAGCAGCCATCTTGGGACACCATCATTCGTGACGTCACGTTGTTCGCGCGTGATTCCCACGCCCTGGCCGCCACACCACCAACCACGTGAACACCCAAGAACTGGGCGCCATCTTGACGGGGAGAAAATTGGCGATGTAAAAATATTGAAACTCACTCTCGGTAAAATAATATTTCCTTTTGAAAGGGATAGAAGAAAAATCTGTTGAACGTCCTCCGGTCTGAAACAGACACATAGGGGAAGACGGGGTAAAAAGCCCATGGGCGGGTAAGAAGCCCATGCCAATTATCTCATGAAATAAAGCAAATCGCAGTCAAATTTGCCCATGAGACGAATGCTAAACATTAACGCTCGTCTCATGGGCAAAATGTGACTGAAATTTGCTTTATTTCATGAGATAACTGGCATGGGCTTCTTACCCGCCCATGGGCTTTTTACCCCCGTCTTACCCTATTATGGGACATTAGTAGATGATATAAAGATGGAGGGAACAATCCTAGAGGCAATGCCCGGAGGCAGTGCAACACCAGGAAAGTCCCGAACTTTTAACAATACAGATATTGTGATTTTAAAGGAATAAAAACGACTATCTACTCTAGTACTTTGCAGCCCCCCCCCCCCCCCCCCCCCCCGCCCCCTTCCCTCTCCCCCAATTTTCGCATTGACAATCTGGACTGGGAAGCAACATTCTGCCATTCTCAGGAAAGGGATAGGGTTAGGATCAGCCTAGAATTAGTTTCATAAAACTGAAATTTAAAAACAAACAGACTTTGAGATTGAGGGTCGTAACCATGGGTGGGGGGGGGGTGTCTTACGGACAAGCTATATTACAAAAGAAAGTGTTTCTCTGTCGACAACATTGAAAGAAAAAAAAGCTACAATTTCTTGTTCTTTCCAAAAGACTTTCTGCAGTTAGGGTTCAGGATTTTGACAATAAGTGACGGCCAATAGACGATTTTCGGGGGGGGGGGGGATAGGGGAGTGCGCTTCGTGAAAATTAGAGTCAATTACCTCGACTTAGTCGGTCAAAACCATAGCAGCAATGACGGCATGGCGTCGAAGCTTGAAACCACAGGATGCGAGTCAGCGACTTGTAAAAAAATTTTTTTATAGAAAAATGAGGGGCGGCCAGTATCCGCATACCGATAGAACTTTGCAAAATGTGACGTACAAATATAAATTACATCAAATTTAGAACGACGCACGGTGTTCTAAGCGATGTAAGTCTACTCAAACGCACGAGGGCGAGAGCTGGGGGATCTACCTGATGGTAGAGTAGCTTCCCTTGTTTGACCGATTGAATTAGGCAAGATCACTCTCCCACACACCATGAAATTACTCCCCTTAATTAATTCCGAACAATTCCTAATATTGAGGGATTCTTGTAAGACTATTGCCGTGCAATTGCCTAAAAAATCTGATTTAGACACTGTGCAATACTGAACGATAATAGTGCGATTTACACATTCATTCTACAGGCGTTACAATACTTATAGTGCGATTGACACATTTATTCTACAGGCGTTACAATCCTTATAGTGCGATTGACACATTCATTCTACAGGCGTTACAATACTTATAGTGCGATTGACACATTCATTCTACAGGCGTTACAATACTTATAGTGCGATTGACACATTTATTCTACAGGCGTTACAATACTTATAGTCCCACCTGGTACACAACTGTCCAGAGAAGATTGTAGCTGAGTTTTGGTGCACGTGGAATTCCGGATGACCCAGGACGTATTCTGACAATGAAAAATCATTATAATGAAAATAATAATAATAATAATAATAATAATAATAATAATAATGCGTATTTTTATAGCGCCTATTCTCAGTAAGAGCTCTAAGTGTGTTACAAAACATATTTACATTAATTAAAATACATAAACAATAATATTAAACAAGCAAACAAACAACCACAGAGCTAACGCGAAGTAGCCTTGCACACCCACACGCACAACACACCACCACACACTGCCAGGACACACACACGCGCACACACACACACACGCGCACACACGCGATTGCACACACGGACAGACGCACGAACACACACTGCACACACACACGCACGCACAGACACACGCGCACGCACGCCCACACAAACACACACACACACACACACACAGAGACGCACCCACGCGACGCACACACACACACGCGCGCGCACGGACAAAAACAAACCTAGAGCGCACGCATCCACGTACAAAAGCAGGCCCATTCTTCACACGGTCCAGGAAGATCCAAACAGTTTCCCGACATTTAGGGAATCAGGGTCGGGATACAGGACAAGTTTAAGTTTAAGAATATTTGAAGAGGTTAGTTTTTGTGGATGATTTGAAAGACGTAACTGATGAAGAGTGCCTGGTACTGAAAGGTAGTTTGTTCCAGAGAGTTGAGCCTTGGAACGCAAAGGAACGCTGCCCTAAAGATGTTCCAAATCGCTGCCCCCAAAATAATATGGTTAAAACAAACTAGTCGTTTCTAGGTGCTACGTGTGGTGAGGTGACTGTAATAGGGATTGTTCGGAAATAACCAAGGGGAGTAATGTCATGGTGTGTGGGAGTGATCTTGCCTAATTCAATCGGTCAAACAGGGGAAGTTACTCTACCATCAGGTAGATCCCCAGCTCTCGCCTCGTGTGTTTGAGTAGACATACAGCACTTAGAACACCGGAAGTAATTAAGGGGAGTAATGCCATGGTGTGTGGGAGTGATCTTGCATAATTCAATCGGTCAAACAGGGGAAGTTACTCTACCATCAGGTGGATCCCCAGCTCTCGCCTCGTGTGTTTGAGTAGACATACAGCACTTAGAACACCGGAAGTAATTAAGGGGAGTAATGCCATGGTGTGTGGGAGTGATCTTGCCTAGTTCAATCGGTCAAACAGGGGAAGTTACTCTACCATCAGGTAGATCCCCAGCTCTCGCCTCGTGTGTTTGACTAAACATACAGCACTTAGAACACCGTGCGTCATTCTAAAATTTATGTCATTATAAAATGTATTTCATTGGTTGATAGCATAAAGTGTTTGTTTCCAATCCTTTGGATAGCATTTTTTGTTGACGGTTGTGAGACCAACGACTGCTAAAGTTTTATCTAGAACCCCTATTCCACAAATAGGGGTTTTCTTCTACTTTTTCCTCTCTTCTCTACTTCTACCTGTCTTCATATTCTTCAAAACCTTGCAAAGAATGAAGCCAGCTTTCTCACTTTCCACCTGGAAGGTGAAAAAGGTGGAAGGTTTGTAGACTGCGACGTTATTACTCTTTGTAACATTCAGGGGTTTTGATAGAACTTATCAACAAATTAAAAAAAGTATAACCAGTGTTGTCTCAACGTGAAAACAAAAACAGTGTTTGCCATAACAAAACGTGTTCTGTAGTCAGTCTGAAGTTGTTAGTTTGGTCGCTGTATGCTTTTAACAATGCCTTTCATGCTTTATTGTGACCGTTACCGCGCTTGGCGTTATGTTTTGAAAAGAATATTTGAGTTCAATTTTGTGTCTGATTTTAGAACGTGAGCATGGTTGTCCTTTGGCTTGAGTCTTCCTTCAATGGAAAAAATAAATCAATAAATAAAGTATAGACTATCTGTCGTCACGTTGCTTCATCGGTAGTTTCTGTTATTGGTATCGAGTGCACTGTCAAGTCATTTTGTCAAGCGTTCATTATTATGTGACAATGTTTTTGCTGCTTACGCTGATGTTGTTCGCTTTGTTTCCGTACCCTGGCTAAAAGACTCCAGGGATCAAACCAACAGCCGAAGCATTTGAG
>CM065697.1:39536962-39556181 GCA_017654935.2 Phymorhynchus buccinoides
AGTGGAAACTTTTCTTGATTCCCTTTCTGACTCATTTGTGCAGTCACATGTGCCTTTCGTATCGCCGGGAGTTAAAGTGTCTGATAGTATGCATGGTCGTTTGTCTGGTGGTGTTGTGGTGTTTGTCCGTAAAGAATTGATAACTTTTGTTGAACGCATAGATGTAGAATTTGATAATGTTGTTGTTCTAAAACTATCTCATAGACTACTTGGAACCACTTCTGATTGTTTGTTTTTTGGTATGTACATTCCTCCTGAAAGTTCACCATATTATGTAGAGACTGATATTTATAATGGCGTTACAATGCTTGAGTCACTCCTTCTTGGAAACATCCCTCTGATCATATCGATGGCTTGGAGTCAAAACAGACTAACTCGAAAAGGCCTGTTTCGAGAAAAACGCTTCTAAAGCTTTGAATAATTCCTGTAAAAAATCTAAGCTTCCCTATTACATTAATTTTGGAGTGGTGGTGTATTGGGGTCTCAAAGATATTATTGAAAAATCGGGAGTTATTTAGAATACAAACAATGGAGTATTTGACATTATTGTTAGATAGTCCGTTTTGACACGAAATTGGTGGCCTCAACATTTTCAAATGATTTTGGGTCAAACTGGACCAACTAAAACTTGGGCCCTTTTGACTCAAATTTTTTTGGTATTGCAAGGTCTGTATTTTTGGGTAAAAACGGGATAACTTTCAGATAAATGGGTTTGATTCAAAAAAATGTTATGAGTATATAGATATAAAATACGGTCAAAAGAGACCATGATGTGAAGTTAGAACACTAATATTTCCCTTACTGTTTTCAATCTGATTCACGCACGGAGTCAGTAAGAAGCAAGGCACACATCTCAACTCTCACTGTGTGGGCTGTGGTGGTTTGGTGGTTTGGTCACATTCATACATTAATTTTAATATTGTGCTGAAATGCAGTGCCTGCATGTGTGGGTGTGCAAGCCATTGTGTGTGTGTGTGTCTGTCTGTGTGTGTGTGTGGGGGTGTTTGCATGTTTTTATATGAGTTTGTGTAGACAGGTTGTAATCATTTTGTGCATGTGTGTGTGTGTGTGTGTGTGTGTGTGTGTGTGTGTGTGTGTGTGTGTGTGTGTGTGTGTGTGTGTGTGTGTGTGCGCACGCATACTGTCTGAATGTTTTAATAGAACTCCCAGTTATAAGGAATTCTTTTTGTTACAATGCCTCTCTATAATTGTATTTCCAAATTGATTTAGATGGGGTTGGTGTAAGTTAATTCCATAATCCAAATTTTGAGTTTAGATGGGGAGGGTAAGTATTTTTTTGGGGTTTAAACATGATATGGGATTGTATCTTGTTTGTTTTCTTTAGATGACAAGAACATAATAAACATTATTCCTGCAAAGTTTCAGGGAACTGTTGTTAATTTTAAGGGACTTGTGATGATTTTAGTCTCTGCTCGTAGTCAAAATATTGATTTTAGAGGGGGGTAGGGTAAGTGTTTCCTCTTGTGTTAAACTATGGCAAGGGATTGTATCTTGTTTATTTAATTTATATGACACGAACATGACAAACATTATTCTTGCAAAGTTTAAGGCAATTATCGGTACTTTTAAGGGACTTATGATGCTTTTAGTCTCTGATCGTAGTCAAAATATTGGTTTTAGAGGGGGGTGGGACATGCATTTCCCTTTGTTTTCAAAAATGGCAAGGGATTGTATCTTGTTTCTTTGTTGCATATAACAAGAACATAACAAACATTATTCCTGTAAGGTTTCAAACAATTGTCGATACTTTTAAGGGACTTATGATGATTTTAGTCTCTGCTCGTAGTCAAAATATTGATTTTAGAGGGGTGTAGGGTAGGTGTTTCCTCTTGTGTTAAAAGATGGCAAGGGATTGTATCTTGTGTATTTGCTTTATATAACAAGAACATAACTACCATTATTCCTGCAAAGTTTCAGGCACTTGTCGTTACTTTTAAGGGACTTATGATGATTTTAGTCTCTGATTGTAGTCAAAATATTGTTTTTAGAGGGGGGTAGGGTAGGTCTTTCCTCTTGTGTTACAAAATGGCATGGGATTATACCTTTTTCATTTGTGCTATATAACAAGAACATACTAAATATTATTCCTGTAAAACTTCAGGCAATTGTCGGTACGTTTAAGGGACTTATGATGATTTTAGTCTCTGCTCGTAGTCAAAATATTGATTTTAGAGGGGGGTAGGGTATGTGTTTCCTCTTGTGTTAAAATATGGCAAAGGATTGTATCTTGTTTATTTGCTTTATATAACAAGAACATAACATACATTATTCCTGCAAAGTTTCAGGCAATTGTCGTTACTTTTAAGGGACTTATGATGATTTTAGTCTCTGATCGTAGTCAAAATATTGTTTGTAGAGGGGGGTAGGGTAGGTCTTTCCTCTTGTGTTACAAAATGGCATGGGATTGTACCTTTGTTATTTGTGCTATATGACAAGAACATACTAAATATTATTCCTGCAAAATTTCAGGCAATTGTCGGTACGTTTAAGGGACTTATGATGATTTTAGTCTCTGATCGTAGTCAAAATATTGATTTTAGGGTAGGTGTTTCCTCTTGTGTTAAAATATGGCAAGGGATTGTGTCTTGTATATTTGCTTTATATGACAAGAACACAACAAACATTATTCCTGCAAAGTTTCAGGCAATTGTTGATACTTTTAAGGGACTTATGAGGATTTTAGTCTATGCACGTAGTCAAAATATCGATTTTAGAGGGGGGTAGGTTAGGTGTTTCCTCTTGTGTTAAAAAATGACAAGGGATTGTATCTTGTTTATTTGCTTTATATGCCAAGAACATAATGAACGTTATGCCTGCAAAGTTGCAGGCAATTGTCGTTACTTTTAAGGGACTTATGGTTATTTTAGTCTCTGATCGTAGTCAAAATATTGATTTTAGAGGGGGGTGGATATGTATTTCCCTTTGATTTCAAAACTGGCAAGGGATTGTATCTTGTTTATTTCTTGTATATGACAAGATCATAATAAACATTATTCCTGTAAAGTTTCGAACAATTGTCGATACTTGTAAGGGACTTATGATTATTTTAGTCTATGCTCGTAGCCAAAATATTGATTTTAGAGGGGGGTAGAGTAGGTGTTTCCTCTTGTGTTAAAATATGGCAAGGGATTGTATCTTGTTTATTTGCTTTATTTGACAACAACATAATAAACGTTATCCCTGCAAAGTTTCAGGCAATTGTCTTTACTTTTAAGGGACTTATGATGATTTTTTAAAATCTTGGATCGTAGTCAAAATATTGATTTTAGAGGGGAGTGGGGTAAGGATCTCCTCTTGTTTTGAAACATGGCATGGGCTTGAACCGTGTTTATTTCTTATATATGACTAGAACATAATAAATATAATTCCTGCAAATATTCAAGCAATTGTTGTTACCTTAATGTCGTTACATTATTCACACAATTATCTCTCTCTCTCTCTCTCTCTCTCTCTCTCTCTCTCTCTCTCTCTCTCTCTCTCTCTCTCTCCCCACCCCCCACGCCTACTTCTGTCTACCCCGCCCTCCACCCCCTCCCCTTTCCTACCACTAAAAAATAATTTAATGGGTAGTCTATGCAACGATCGAAAGAAACCCGTTAATTGTTCATAAAAACCGAAAGCAAAAGCCATAATTCTGGCTTTAGACCATCTTTATCGTTTAAAAACTAGGGACTTGCTTTTTCAGTACCTAATCCTCAGAATAGCAATAACTTAAAATATAAATTACAATGATTAGGAACTAACTGCAATTCGCGCATCACTTTTATTATTTTTTTAAATGACTAAGACAAATTCTTATAAGAACATCACTATCTCGGATCGTTATCTAAAATTCATTTAATATATAATATTTTATGTATCTGTCTAGTCGGGTATGGGTATGCATATAATAAATTAGCGGCAGTTTTCAATTGAAAAAATCTGGAACCGAAGTTCGGGTTAAGAAGAATTTGGAACCGAAGTTCGTAGTAAAAGATTCTATTTTATATTAAATGTTAAATAAAATTCATATAAATCGTCTGGTCCAACCGAAACAATCCATTTAAATTAAAATTCAAGGCTACAGGTTGTAAAATCCGAGAGTTTATATTTTATTATTAAAAGCCTAACTGGCCCAAATTTATTTTAAAAGAATGTTATTTACAAAGTTTATGTAATTTATTGACAAAATTTGTGATCAGTGGATACAGATCACGGGGCGAAGGCCCCATTTTATAAAAGGTTAAAAGTTTTCAGCCATGGGGAATAACTCTTACCCCTGGGACATCCCAGGGGAGTAGAGCAGGGGGAAATATGTGCATCTTGGGTTGTTGGCTTATAAAATTTTGTAAAAAGGATAAGGTTATTTTTATTTTTATTTATATATACATACAGCTCTGGGAACAACGAAAGAGGGGGATAGGAGGGGGGGGGGGGGTTCGGAGGGTCTCAGCACACAATGAGGGGGCGGGGCGAACGAGAGGAGCGATACGCAGGCCATCCCTGCGTCAGCACCCTCCCGTGGGCCCACCCCAACAAGGGGGAGATCAGCTCAACGAAGAAAGTAGAGAAAATAAGTGAAAGAAAAGGTTCCCAGAGCGTGGGGGTAGAACAATAATGCCTAGTTATTCTTTTAACATTCATACTTTCATTCGTTTCTTCCTATCTCTGTATTTCGCGACAAACTCGCTGCTGGAAAGGGAGAACACCCAGTCATCCTGTGACCTAGTTAAAAAGTAAGGCCGTTCCAATAAAAAAAAAGTGTAAAATGTTTGATACGCTGGTGGGTATGATAAGTTGTGTAAAAAAGTTTTTAAACATTATAAAATATATATTAATGGGGTGAGTTCTTTGGGGATTAGGGGGTGATGTTTATTGTTAGAATAAAATAGTAATTATTAAGAGTTAAGTTAGGATTAAAATATGTGTATTTTATGAGACCCGGCTGGCAATCGGTGGCCTTGGTATTGTATGTGGGGGTTTTTGTCCTCATAAATGGTGGGGGGACCACAGGGGTTTGATAGTTTGTGCGAATATACGCTTTTTACAGAAATCTTCATCACACAGCTTGGGTTTCTCTATTGGATTTGCCAGGGCCAATGAAATGCCTGGGGAATTCCCGTGCAGAGCTGTACAGTGGTATAGTTATGTGGGGCAAAGAATAGCTTGTTAATTAAATGTTTAGTATGGCAGAATATAGAGGGTTTGGTTTAACTTGATAGTATGCCCAGTTGTGGGGTCCCGGGGGGGGGGGGGGGCACAAAATCCACCCCGCCCTCGTTGTCCACGGAGGGGCATATTCTTATGTTGTTACTATTAAGATGGTTTAATATGGGAGCCCAGGTTAAGTGTAGAGTGGGACAGAGTGGAGGGGGAGGTTAACGATTCTCCCTTGAGAGGAGCGGGGGGAGGGAGGGAGAGGGACCCCTCCTCCCCGTCCCAGACAGAGGGGAGGCGCCGTGTGCAGAGGTCCTGCATGAATGCGGGGGGACCCCAGGCGCCGAAGCGCGACGCTGTGGCGTGACGGCTACGAAGGCACCCCCCCGGAGTTCGGGCCGCGCACCCATCCACAGGGGGGAAGGGAGTAAAACAATGGTACTCAAAAGGAGTCAGCACTAACATCAAGGCGTGCTGTGTATTAAAAAAAGGGGGAAAAGCAAGGTGGGGAGTGTGGGTAAGGAGTGTGGATAGGTACGCGGGCCGCTGTCCGGGGGGACCCCTCCCTCTCCGGTGAAAGACTTGTGTAGGGGCTGAAGTAGTTTTTGTTTGTAGTTGGTTAAAATTCTTGCCTGAAGGAGGATTTTCTAATAGCCTCCGCAAGCCAGACTAAGGGGGACCATTCCTGTGGGCCATAAGTAAAGATTGCTGTTTGGGTGAAGGGGATATTTGTTTTCGTTAATTTGTCCAAAAAAGTTGCGATTTGATTTAAAATAAAGTTACAGGGAGTAAACAGATGGTCCAGGTCTAATATTTTACTGCAGTTACAGAGAATTTTTTTGTATTTACAGTAGTAAGACCCGGTTCTTAAACGGAATAATAATGATAGTGTTTTGGGTGGGATGAGCAGGAACAGTCCCCCTTGGGGTATTTTATGGTCCCAGGAGTGGGCTTTGGCATAATTTTCCAATTCTTGTGCCCACTCCTGGTTAATAGTTTTTCTCAGTAGGTTTTTTGCTTCACCCACAGAGAGCTTAATATTGGTGGGATTACCCGACTGGCCGGATGCGGCCGACTTGGCGTTCTTATCTGCCTGATCATTGCCTGTGAGGCCACAGTGGGAAGGGATCCACACTAGAAGAACCTTAGTTCCTCTGATATTAAGTAGGTGTATAAGATTTCTTATTTCAAATTTTATTTCTGCTCTATTGTGATTGGACCCTTGTAGGGCTTTAATGGATGAAAGAGAGTCTGAAAAGATAACTATCTAATAGGGTGAGATGGGGAGGTTGTTAATGAAGGCCAGGGCTTCTAGTATGGCCCAAAGCTCGGCGGAAAAAATAGAAATGTTATTATTAAGTTGGAAAGATTTAGAGATTTTTAAGTTTGGAATATGGAAGGCACATCCTATTTTATGGTTGTTTAACAGGGAGCCATCTGTGTAGATTGTTAGGTAGTGGCTTAGATTGTCTATTTTTTCTTTTGCTGCAGCTGTGAGGTAATTAATATCGTTTTCTTTGTTGTAAAGGAGATGAAGGTTTATGTCGAAATCTGGTGGATCCCAATCCCACTGGGGAGGTCTGTGTTGGGGAAATGTAGCTATATCATCAAAGGATACTTTTGCCTCGGTCATTAGGTTTTGGACAAAATCATGAATGTTGATAAAAAATTTGTTTTTTTTTGAGTTGGCGAAATAGGGATCTGCGAAGGATGTCATGAATTCATTATCTACAAAATTATTGGTGGCATGTACGCGGACTAAAAAAGAGGCACAGTTATATTTTATTAATTGTGGTAGTGGAAGCCAGCCGATGTCTCTATATATGAGGGAGGTGACTGCGAATTTTGGGAGGCCCAGGGCAGTCTTTAGTGCTTTAAGTTCTAGGCGTTGGAGGGTTTTAAGGTTTTGTTGGGACAGGGAATAGAAGGCTTCCATGCCGTAAGTGAGTCTACTTCTTATTAGTGCTTGTACTAAGTATGTTAAGAATTTGGGTTCTTTAGCCCATGGTTGTCTTGAAATGATTTTAATAAAGTTGAGTGCTTTGTGGGCTTTCAGAATTAAGTGGTTGATGTGATCGTTCCAGGATAGGTTACGTGTTAGGATAACTCCAAGGAATTTAACAGATTGTGCACAAAGTTTAGAAACGTTATCAATTTTAAGGGTTAAGTCGTCGGTTTTTGTTGTGGCGAAAACTATGAATTCACATTTCTGTGGGGCGACTGTAAAGCCGTTGCTGTGTAAGTAGTCTGTGATTTTGTTTGTATTGATTTGGTGAATTAGGAGGTCGGGGTCTAAACTGTGTTTATTTCCGGGGGGGGTGTTGATGGACCAGATGGCAATGTCGTCTGCGTACATTGATATTTTGCAATTATTCAGTTTTAATTTGTGGATGTCGTGGACCATGATATTGAAAAGTGTGGGAGCAATAATACTGCCCTGGGGAACTCCCATGTCGAGATGGTGTAACAGAGACAACGACTGACCCACTTTTACTCTTAGGCTGCGGTTATGTAAAAATGACAAAATGAAGTTAAATATGTTGCCCTGTATACCGAGGCTGCTGAGTTTGTCAAGGAGTCTCCCATGCCAGACTGAGTCGTAGGCCCCTTTTATGTCAAAAAAGGTGGCCAGGACTTTTCTGCGGCGTGCAAAGGAGCGTCTGACATGGGAGGTAAGTCCTAACTACTTGTTCCATGCAGTTTCTATGTGCACGGAACCCTGCTTGAAATTTGGGGATAATATTGTTTTTGTCTAGAAAATATTCTAGTCTATTTTTTACGATACGCTCGTAAATTTTGCCCAAGTGAGGGGTGAGGGAGATGGGGCGGTAGTTTTTGGGGTCCCTAGCCGGTTTTCCGGGCTTCAGGATCCCTACTACCTGTGCCTCCTTCCAAGCTTGGGGAACGGCCCCCTCCTCCCAACACTTGGAATAAAAGTCATGTAGGATATTATGAAAGGATTGGGGGAGTTCTTTTATTAGTTTGTAGGAGATAGGATCTTCTCCTGTAGCTTTAGTGGGTTTTTTAATTAAATTAATGGAGGCAGCAACCTCGGTGATTTTGAGAGGGGCATTAATGTAGTGGGAGTTATCGTCCGATTTGGTATGGTGAGGGTTACTAAGGCGCTTAATTTTTTCTTTGGTAGGTAGAAATTGAGTCTGGCTTGCCTGAGCAAATGTTTCGGCTAAGGTGTTGGCTGTGTCATAGTTGTTAGTTGTAAATTTGTTATTTTTGAGTACTCTGGGCTCCCATACAGAAGATTTCGGCTTAATTTTTTCCAAGCCTTGCTAAGGTCTTTATAATTAATGATGTCTTCGTTGTTATTATTAAAATATTCTCTTTTTGACTCGTTAATTGTGTCATTACAGTAGGTTTCAGCTTCGAGTTTTAATATAGGGGGATTAGGGGGGGGGGGGGGGGGGGGGGGGGGGGGTGCAGGTCAAACCGGTTGCAGGCCTTCTTTTTGGCCTGCACTGCCTGATTTACCCTGTCAGACCACCATGGCTTCGCCCTGGGTTTGTTGTTGTCAAACTGGGGAAGGACAGGAATTGACCTCTCGCATGATTGTAGGATTGTTTTTCTGATGTTGTCGTAATAAGTTTCTATGTTTGTGTGTAAAATGTTATTAACTGTATATTTATTAAGGAGGGATCGGGAAAGGTGCCAATTGGCCTTATCAAAGTTGTATTTGGGCTGTTGTTTTTGTGTATTATTAACTTCTTCATGGTGGACGTTAAATTCAATAGAAATGGGTTTGTGGTCGGAGAATAATGTATCAGAAAAGGGATACCACTCGTGACTGACTACAAGGTTGGACGATACAAGGGATAGATCAATGGCGGTTGGTTTCTGTTTAGTACTGTCTGGGAATCTAGTAGCTGAGCCGTCGTTTAATAAGATTAAGTCATAATTATTTATTTCGTTAAATAGTCTGGTACCACCGTGGTCGGGGCTGGAATTGAAGGCCTCCCAGGCAGGGTGGTGGGAATTAAAGTCCCCCACCACCACCCAGGAGACAGAGTTTGAAAGGGAGGCTAGCCAGTCAGGAGTGGCATTGGCGTTATAGCCTTTTGGAAAATAGATATTTAAAAAGTTTGTTGTGGTTCCGTTTATTTTCGTTTGAATAGTGTTCGAGTAAATTGTGTCGTTGTTAGTTAATAATGGGGAGGGAATTGAATGGTATTTAATATTTATACTGATATATGTTGCAGTGTAGACCCTACCAATTTCATTGCTGACGTTGGGAGGGTATTGGTAGCCTTGTATATTTGGGAGGTCGGAAAATTTTGAGCTAAGTGATTGTAAACAAAGAATTTGATATTTGGTCTTATTAAACTGGAGAAAGTGTAGAAGATGGTCAATGGTTCTTGCAATAGAACGGCAGTTCCACTGCAAGATACTATATTTAGATGAAGAAGGGGGGAATAAAACAAGGGGGCCCGTTACTCCTATAGTGATGCTAGTGTTAAGGTGCAGTTTATGTTTTTTGTTGCTGTGACTTACGAGAGGATTGAGAAGACATCCTGCCCTTCCCCTCGTGACCTACTGACCCGGGAATTCCGCAGGCCAGTTCAGCTAACCTCATTAAGTTACTTTCTGGGCCCATGTTGATAGTGGAAGGGTCGGTTGTAGGTGGGAGGAGGGAGACTAGTCCCTCTAGGAGCATTTTAGGTTTATTTGTGGTCCAAGCCCTGGCAAAGTGTTTTAAAATTTCAGTCATGAATGTTTCGGCAACTGATTTGTCATTAGTCCAGTTGGGTACTGGGGGTGGGGAAGATGGGGCATTGGGGGGGGGGGGGGGGGGTCTGAAGGTTTTGCTGATGGGATGGTGTTTGTCTGTTTGGTGTGAGCTTTGAAAAGTTTGTCCATGTGGGTGGTAAGTTTGTCCATCATGGTGGCTGTTTGGAGGTTGATTTTTTCAGTGATAAGATCTTCGAGGTGATTTTGTTGTGCTTGTTGTGCTGTATGGAGTTTGGCTTTGTTGGCTTTTTTGCGGAGACTTTTTGTGATGGTACTGGAGAGTCTGGAGCGTACTGCGTAGCGTACGGTAGGAGATTTTGGGCCTGCTGGGAGGGGGGGGGGGGGGGGGGGGTAGATTGGGGTAGATTGGGGATCGGTATGGGTTTGTTTGTAGTAGTGGTGGTTTGATTTTGTGGGAAGACAGGGGTGTTTTTTTGCTGAGGATTTTTTCTTGTAGCCATGTGTGCGTACGTGATTGTTGTCGGTTTTTGTTGTTGTGGTTGTTGTGGGGGTAGTCTCCACGAGGGGTCTACGTCAGGGGGGGGGGGGAGAGAGGGACTTGGTGAAGTTGTTTCTGTTGTCTGTCATTTTCGAGGGCCAGTTTGGCCCTACGGATAGCTTCCGCGTAAGTGATGAAGACTTCTGCACGGATTTTGTTAGCTTGTAATCTTATTTGGTATTGGGGGCAGCCATTGTAGGCTGCCGAGTGTGGGCCCCCGCAGTTGACACACTTGGCCATGGCAGCCACGCAGTCTTTGGCTGCGTGACCGGGCCCGGCGCACTTGGTGCAGACGTGCTTTGATGCACGGCATTGGTCCATGTTGTGACCAAGCCGTGCGCACTTTCTGCACCTCCTGACAGGGGCCACAAAGGGGTAAACAATGTACTCAGTGACAGAGATTTGTGTAATTTTGGGGAGGATTGGTTTGTCAAAAGTGATTTTTATGGCTTTGGAATCAGAGCCATCCCTGTTTTTCAGACGCATGATTGCTTTTGCGTCAGGAATGTACGGTAGTAGTTCTTGAATGTTCTCACCGAGGGGTATGGGTTTGATAACCCCCTCGGTGGTAGCTGATGGGATGAAACATTTAATTGGGATTTGAGAAACTACTTGGAGTTTGGCCAGTTTATTTTGTTGGTCGGTGGATTGGCAGCCAATTAACCACCGATCGCCCGCCAAGGGTCTCTGACTGAATATGATTCCGATTGTGTTTGTCCACATTTTCATTTGGGAGAGGGGCCCTAGGCCGCTTATTGTTGCCGGGCCCGTACCCAGGTCTTGGACGATGACCGGGTATTTCACGAATGTGGGTGGGGGCTGAGGCTGGCTTGGGTTTCTGTAGCCTTTGTTTTGTGTTTTTTTCATAGAATGTGGGTTTTGAGAGTTGTCGCTGTTGGTGTGGGACTTTGTTGAGTCCAAATCAGTAGTGTCTGTTTGCATGTTTGTTGCACTGTGAATAGTGTCTTGGCTGTTGGATCGCCTGACAGGGGTCGTAATTGGAGATGCGGCCTTACTGTCAGGTTCCCCGTTTTGTACAGAGTGTGAAGCGGGGCCAGTGGAGGGGAGAGGGCAAGCGCCCTCACCCTCCATGGTCCCGAGCTCTTCTCTAGTCTTTTTCGGATCAGGGGCTGTTTTTGGGGGACTGGATACAGATCCAGTCCTTCTGAGACGTTTTCGAGAGGGCGTGAACAATGTAAAAACATCGTCACTGTTTGAGCCCTTTGGTGTGTCAATTGAGACGTCTGTCTCGTCGATGTATATTTCATTCGTTTGAGGGTCTTGGGGGTCTTTGTTTGGGCTGGGTGACTGAGGGGACTCCCGATCTTTTTGCGGGTCGGGGGGGTCCACACCCCCCCCCCCCCCCCTATCGTACTACTCTTTCTCATTTTTCTTCTCTTCCTCAACTTTCAGAACCTTATTTTTCCAAAAAACAAGAAACGAAAAACATGGGAGAAATAATAATAGGATTGTGGTAAAATGTTTGTTAGGAAAAAATCATACACAAAGATATCCAAAGGGTGCCAACCCGGACAGAGAGAACAACACAATGATATGGCGGTTAAGAAAGTGGAGGCCCGAGAATCAACTCGGGACTCGAGTCTAAACTCAAGATTTGAGTTACTTAACTTTTTGTGGTTGGAGGAAGGGGTCTTCAGGGGGGTACCTCGTGGTTGACTTGAGGTGTAGGTAGTGGTGTAGTGGTCTCTCTCGGTGTGGTTTTGCTGGCTCCCTGCGCAGCGGTGATGTTGAGAGAGCAAAACAGTAGGCTTAGCCTAGTGGAAGCTGTCTGCTCTCTATCTTCTCTTCTTCTCTTCCTTTCTTCTTTGCTCCACTTGAAGGCGAAGTCGTAGCTCCTCTTCTTTTTCTTGTGCACGCTTTGCACGGTGCGACGTATTCGTTCAGGCAATTTCTTTCTTTCTCGCTCCTCTTTCTATGCACGACCTCTCTCTTCGGCGGCTAGCAGCTGAGTGTAGAATGATCTGAGAATGAGAATGTTCTGATTCATTTATTTTAAAGAATATTTCAGTTTTTCTACTACAACTCGCACATCTCCCCCCCCCCCCCCCCCCCCTCTCTCTCTCTCTCTCTCTCTTCGTCGACTGACATGGCTTGGCCTATCTTTGATCATGCCTTCAGTAACAAGTACCGATACGGATAGCGGAGATGTGTGACATTCCTAGGCCACTGCGCGGTACCCTTTGATACCTTGTTGAGGTCCTCTGCCCACAAGCGCTAAGCCGACAAAAGAGCTAGGACAGAATAAATTAAGCTATCTGCTCTGTTGCCTGCACTCGTACTTGACTCTTATCTCGCTCATCGTCAAATTGTCAACTCGTGTCAAGCCTACTTTAAAGACACCCCGCGGAGGCTCAGAAACTCATTGTAGGCCAACTGTCCCGCAATTTGCATACACATTCCTTCTTTTCTTTTGTTACCAGCCTGTCAACCGATCCCTCCCTCTGTGTGTGTGTGTGTGTGTGTGTGTGTGTGTGTGTGTGTGTGTGTGTGTGTACGTGCGTGTGTGTGTGTGTGTATGTGTGTGTGCATATTCGCGTGCGTGCTTGCTTGCGTGCGCATGCGCGTATTAGTGCGTGCGTGCATGCGTATATGTGTGTGTGCGACTAGTTCCTACCTGCACAAGCACACACACACGCGCAAGCATGCACGCACAAATACGCGCATGCGCACGCAAGAAATCACGCACGCGAATATGCACACACGCACGCAAACAAACACTCATGCACATAAACACGCATATGCACACGCATGTATGCATTCAGGCGAACACGCATGCATGCACGCATGGCTCGCAAAGACATATCACACACAAACACTCGCGTGTCCAACAGAAAAAAGCTAAATAACGATATATTTTTATTTCTTAAAACAAACAAAAACCATACCGTTAGCCTTTTACTGTTCCCAAGACACCCGTTAAAGCGCGTGATACAAAGTTACAACAGTCAAAAACAAAAATCATCCCGTCCGTTCTTCTATTCTACCCAGTTACGGCGTGTCACGTTCACTTCAAAGACATGACAGGCCGGACAATCGCGGAAGACCTACCGACTTCAATTAACATTCTTACGTCATTTGTCTTCAGCTCCACGAATCCCATCACCCACCCTGCCAGTGTGCGTGCGTGCGCGCGCGCGCAAGCGCGTGTGTGTATGTGTGTGCGCGCGTGTGCGCGTATGTATATGAGTGTGTGCATCTGAGTGTGTGTGTGTCTGTGTATGAGTGATAGAGGTTATGAGACTAACATTGTGACTAATCAAGATTTCACACACACGTACACGCGCGCACACCGAAGCGCATGCACACATGCAATAAACGCACGTACACACGTACGCATGCGGACACACAAACATGAATTGTCCGGTTTTGACTCCAAAATCAACACAGGTTTGTTACAAGAAACAACCAGGTTATCTGTAAAATGTCCGATTTTGACTCGTAATTAAAAGTACTGATATTAAAAATAATTTTTGTATCAAAAAGGATTATTTATATTTTGTCTGATTTTTACTGAAAATGTTGCCCACTTTTCGAGTCAAATATTTTGAGTCAAACTCATTTATTTGTAAGATATTTGACTCAAAATAAAATGCTAAAATGTCTTGTGATTTTTGAGTCAAAAGCAGACCGTCTGAAGTTAAACTTGTTTGATTCCCAAAAAATGTTGATTTATTTTTGAGTCAAAAGAGAACAACATTTATATCTTTTTTATTTATTAAGATATCAAAACGAAAATTTGGGACAACAAAGAGTATTTTTTGGCGCATTTGTTTCTGTAATAATCAAAAAAATGGACTATCTGAAGTTAATCCAGTTTGACTCAAAGCCATCGATATGTGGTGACCTCAATTCCAGGACAGGTAGTTTAAACTCAAATGCTAATGATCCACTGGATGATATTCATGATATGAGATCAGAACACAATGATCAGGAACTTTGACTCTCTCTCTCTCTCTCTCTCTCTCTCTCTCTCTCTCTCTCTCTCTCTCTCTCTCTCTCTCTCTCTCTCTCTCTCTCTCTCTCTCTATCTCTCTCTCTCTCTCTATCTCTCTCTCTCTCTCTCTCTCTCTCTCTCTCTCTCTCTCTCTCTCTCTCTCTCTCTCTCTCTTTTCTTCTATATATATATATATCTGACTATATATATATATATTTCTATAAAGGAATGTTGTGAATGCTTAACATGGATCCATAGTAGTATGCGGGTATCAAGACCTTCCCATCCACCCGTGTGATGGAAGACATTGATCGTGGGCTGACAAAGAAAGTCAGTAAACCAGTAAATCAGGTGGAACACATAAATTACACGACGGAATTAAGCTACCTTACATTGAAGCTTGTGTTGTGTTGGACAAAAAAACCTGAACACACATGCACGCGCGCACGCACGCAAGCACGCACACACACACACACACACACACCACCCGCGCGCGCGTATAGTATAATAGTGCATGCGTGTGTGCGTGCGTGCGTGAGTACTTCTCTCTCTCTAACTCTGTACATGCATACGTTCGTGTGTGTGTGTGTGTGTGTGTGTGTGTGTGTGTGTGTGTGTGTATGTGTGTGTGTGTGTGTGTGTGTGTGTGTGTGTGTGTGTGTGTGTGTGTGCAACTAAGCTATTTCTTGGTAAAAGTAAAATCGGAATACTTTCACATTATTTTGTTGAAATAAAATCCCTAAATCTCGACGCTTTATTTGAATAAATAAAAGAATCAAATAAAGCGTCGAGATTTAGGGATTTTATTTCAACAAAATAATGTGAAAGTATTCCGATTTTACTTTTACCAAGAAATAGCTTAGTTGCACACACACACACACACACACACACACACACACACACACACACATACACACACACACACACACACACACACACACACACACCAACACACGAACGTATGCATGTACAGAGTTAGAGAGAGAGAAGTACTCACGCACGCACGCACACACGCATGCACTATTATACTATACGCGCGCGCGGGTGTGTGTGTGTGTGTGTGCGTGCTTGCGTGCGTGCGCGCGTGCATGTGTGTTCAGGTTTTTTTGTCCAACACAACACAAGCTTCAATGTAAGGTAGCTTAATTCCGTCGTGTAATTTATGTGTTCCACCTGATTTACTGGTTTACTGACTTTCTTTGTCAGCCCACGATCAATGTCTTCCATCACACGGGTGGATGGGAAGGTCTTGATACCCGCATACTACTATGGATCCATGTTAAGCATTCACAACATTCCTTTATAGAAATATATATATATATAGTCAGATATATATATATTAGAAGAAAAGAGAGAGAGAGAGAGAGAGAGAGAGAGAGAGAGAGAGAGAGAGAGAGAGAGAGATGAGAGAGATAGAGAGAGAGATAGAGATAGAGATGAAGAGAGAGAGAGAGAGAGAGAGAGAGAGAGAGAGAGAGAGAGAGAGAGAGAGAGAGAGAGAGAGAGAGAGAGAGAGTCAAAAGTTCCTGATCATTGTGTTCTGATCTCATATCATGAATATCATCCAGTGGATCATTAGCATTTGAGTTTAAACTACCTGTCCTGGAATTGAGGTCACCACATATCGATGGCTTTGAGTCAAACTGGATTAACTTCAGATAGTCCATTTTTTTGATTATTACAGAAACAAATGCGCCAAAAAATACTCTTTGTTGTCCCAAATTTTCGTTTTGATATCTTAATAAATAAAAAAGATATAAACGTTGTTCTCTTTTGACTCAAAAATAAATCAACATTTTTTTGGAGTCAAACAAGTTTAACTTCAGACGGTCTGCTTTTGACTCAAAAATCACAAGACATTTTAGCATTTTAATTTGAGTCAAACCGGCTATCTTACAAATAAATGAGTTTGACTCAAAATATTTGACTCGAAAAGTGGGCAAAATTTTCAGTAAAAATCAGACAAAATATAAATAATCCTTTTTGATACAAAAATTATTTTTAATATCAGTACTTTTAATTACGAGTCAAAATCGGACATTTTACAGATAACCTGGTTGTTTCTTGTAACAAACCTGTGTTGATTTTGGAGTCAAAACCGGACAATTCATGTTTGTGTGTCCGCATGCGTACGTGTGCACGTGCGTTTATTGCATGTGTGCATGCGCTTCGGTGTGCGCGCGTGTACGTGTGTGTGAAATCTTGATTAGTCACAATGTTAGTCTCATAACCTCTATCACTCATACACAGACACACACACACTCAGATGCACACACTCATATACATACGCGCACACGCGCGCACACACACATACACACACGCTCTTTGCGCGCGCGCGCACGCACGCACACTGGCAGGGTGGGTGATGGGATTCGTGGAGCTGAAGACAAATGACGTAAGAATGTTAATTGAAGTCTGTAGGTCTTCCGCGATTGTCCGCCCTGTCATGTCTTTGAAGTGAACGTGACACGCCGTAACTGGGTAGGAATAGAAGAACGGACGGGATGATTTTTGTTTTTGACTGTTGTAACTTTGTATCACGCGCTTTAACGGGTGTCTTGGGAACAGTAAAAGGCTAACGGTATGGTTTTTGTTTGTTTTAAGAAATAAAAATATATCGTTATTTAGCTTTTTTCTGTTGGACACGCGAGTGTTTGTGTGTGATATGTCTTTGCGAGCATGCGTGCATGCATGCGTGTTCGCCTGAATGCATACATGCGTGTGCATATGCGTGTTTATGTGCATGAGTGTTTGTTTGCGTGCGTGTGTGCATATTCGCGTGCGTGATTTCTTGCGTGCGCATGCGCGTATTTGTGCGTGCGTGCTTGCGCGTGTGTGTGTGTGCTTGTGCAGGTAGGAACTAGTCGCACACACACATATACGCATGCACGCACGCACTAATACGTGCATACGCACGCAAGCAAGCACGCACGCGAATATGCACACACATACACACACACACACACACACGTACACACACACACACACACACACACACACACCACACACACACACACACACAGAGGGAGGGATCGGTTGACAGGCTGGTAACAAAAGAACAGAAGGAATGTGTATGCAAATTGCGGGACAGTTGGCCTACAATGAGTTTCTGAGCCTCCGCGCGGTGTCTTTAAAGTAGGCTTGACACGAGTTGACAATTTTACGATGAGCGAGATAAGAGTCAATTACGAGTGCAGGCAACAGAGCAGATAGCTTAATTTATTCTGTCCTAGCTCTTTTGTCGGCTTAGCGCTAGTGGGCAGAGGACCTCAACAAGGTATCAAAGGGTACCGCGCAGTAGCCTAGGAATGTCACACATCTCCGCGATCCGTATCGGTACTTGTTACTGAAGGCATGATCAAAGGATAGGCCAAGCCATGTCAGTCGACGAAGAGAGAGAGAGAGGGGGTGGGGGGGGGGGTGGGGGGGGGGGGGGGGGGGGGGGGGGAGATGTGTCGAGTTGTAGTAGAAAAACTGAAATATTCTTTAAAATAAATGAATCAGAACATTCTCATTCTCAGATCATTCTACACTCAGCTGCTAGCCGCCGAAGAGAGAGGTCGTGCATAGAAAGAGGAGCGAGAAAGAAAGAAAATTGCCTGAACGAATACGTCGCACCGTGCAAAGCGTGCACAAGAAAAAGAAGAGGAGCTACGACTTCGCCTTCAAGTGGAGCAAAGAAGAAAGGAAGAGAAGAAGAGAAGATAGAGAGCAGACAGCTTCCACTAGGCTAAGCCTACTGTTTTGCTCTCTCAACATCACCGCTGCGCAGGGAGCCAGCAAAACCACACCGAGAGAGACCACTACACCACTACCTACACCTCAAGTCAACCACGAGGTACCCCCCTGAAGACCCCTTCCTCCAACCACAAAAAGTTAAGTAACTCAAATCTTGAGTTTAGACTCGAGTCCCGAGTTGATTCTCGGGCCTCCACTTTCTTAACCGCCATATCATTGTGTTGTTCTCTCTGTCCGGGTTGGCACCCTTTGGATATCTTTGTGTATGATTTTTTCCTAACAAACATTTTACCACAATCCTATTATTATTTCTCCCATGTTTTTCGTTTCTTGTTTTTTGGAAAAATAAGGTTCTGAAAGTTGAGGAAGAGAAGAAAAATGAGAAAGAGTAGTACGATAGGGGGGGGGTGGGGGGGGGTGGGGGGGGGGGGGTGGTGGGGGGGGGGGGGGACCCCCCCGACCCGCAAAAAGATCGGGAGTCCCCTCAGTCACCCAGCCCAAACAAAGACCCCCAAGACCCTCAAACGAATGAAATATACATCGACGAGACAGACGTCTCAATTGACACACCAAAGGGCTCAAACAGTGACGATGTTTTTACATTGTTCACGCCCTCTCGAAAACGTCTCAGAAGGACTGGATCTGTATCCAGTCCCCCAAAAACAGCCCCTGATCCGAAAAAGACTAGAGAAGAGCTCGGGACCATGGAGGGTGAGGGCGCTTGCCCTCTCCCCTCCACTGGCCCCGCTTCACACTCTGTACAAAACGGGGAACCTGACAGTAAGGCCGCATCTCCAATTACGACCCCTGTCAGGCGATCCAACAGCCAAGACACTATTCACAGTGCAACAAACATGCAAACAGACACTACTGATTTGGACTCAACAAAGTCCCACACCAACAGCGACAACTCTCAAAACCCACATTCTATGAAAAAAACACAAAACAAAGGCTACAGAAACCCAAGCCAGCCTCAGCCCCCACCCACATTCGTGAAATACCCGGTCATCGTCCAAGACCTGGGTACGGGCCCGGCAACAATAAGCGGCCTAGGGCCCCTCTCCCAAATGAAAATGTGGACAAACACAATCGGAATCATATTCAGTCAGAGACCCTTGGCGGGCGATCCC
>CM065697.1:39556681-39561681 GCA_017654935.2 Phymorhynchus buccinoides
TTGCAGGGATAACGTTTATTATGTTGTTGTCAAATAAAGCAAATAAACAAGATACAATCCATTGCCATATTTTAACACAAGAGGAAACACCTACTCTACCCCCCTCTAAAATCAATATTTTGGCTACGAGCATAGACTAAAATAATCATAAGTCCCTTACAAGTATCGACAATTGTACGAAACTTTACAGGAATAATGTGTATTATGATCTTGTCATATACAAGCAAATAAACAAGATACAATCCCTTGCCAGTTTTGAAATCAAAGGGAAATACATATCCAACCCCCCTCTAAAATCAATATTTTGACTACGATCAGAGACTAAAATAACCATAAGTCCCTTAAAAGTAACGACAATTGCCTGAAACTTTGCAGGCATAACGTTCATTATGTTCTTGGCATATAAAGCAAATAAACAAGATACAATCCCTTGTCATTTTTTTAACACAAGAGGAAACACCTAACCTACCCCCCTCTAAAATCGATATTTTGACTACGATGCATAGACTAAAATCCTCATAAGTCCCTTAAAAGTATCAACAATTGCCTGAAACTTTGCAGGAATA
Source organism: Phymorhynchus buccinoides (assembly GCA_017654935.2). NCBI lineage: Eukaryota > Metazoa > Mollusca > Gastropoda > Neogastropoda > Raphitomidae > Phymorhynchus > Phymorhynchus buccinoides. Next base: position 39,557,248 of record CM065697.1, read on the forward strand.
ATGTTTGTTGTGTTCTTGTCATATAAAGCAAATAAACAAGATACAATCCCTTGCCATATTTTAACACAAGAGGAAACACCTACCCTACCCCCCTCTAAAATCAATATTTTGACTACGGGCAGAGACTAAGATCATCATAAGTCCCTTAAACGTACCGACAATTGCCTGAAATTTTGCAGGAATAACATTTAGTATGTTCTTGTCATATAGCACAAATAACAAGGTACAATCCCATGCCATTTTGTAACACAAGAGGAAAGACCTACCCTACCCCCCTCTAAAAACAATATTTTGACTACGATCAGAGACTAAAATCATCATAAGTCCCTTAAAAGTAACGACAATTGCCTGAAACTTTGCAGGAATAATGTATGTTATGTTCTTGTCATATAAAGCAAATAAACAAGATACAATCCCTTGCCATATTTTAACACAAGAGGAAACACATACCCTACCCCCCTCTAAAATCAATATTTTGACTACGAGCAGAGACTAAAATCATCATAAGTCCCTTAAAATTAACGACAATTGCCTGAAGTTTTACAGGAATAATATTTAGTATGTTCTTGTTATATAGCACAAATGAAAAAGGTATAATCCCATGCCATTTTGTAACACAAGAGGAAAGACCTACCCTACCCCCCTCTACAAACAATATTTTGACTACAATCAGAGACTAAAATCATCATAAGTCCCTTAAAAGTAACGATAAGTGCCTGAAACTTTGCAGGAATAATGGTAGTTATGTTCTTGTTATATACAGCAAATACACAAGATACAATCCCTTGCCATCTTTTAACACAAGAGGAAACACCTACCCTACACCCCTCTAAAATCAATGTTTTGACTACGAGCAGAGACTAAAATCATCATAAGTCCCTTAAAAGTATCGACAGTTGTTTGAAACCTTACTGGAATAATGTTTGTTATGTTCTTGTTATAGGCAACAAAGAAACAAGATACAATCCCTTGCCATTTTTGAAAACAAAGGGAAATGCATGTCCCACCCCCCTCTAAAACCAATATTTTGACTACGATCAGAGACTAAAAGCATCATAAGTCCCTTAAAAGTACCGATAATTGCCTTAAACTTTGCAAGAATAATGTTTGTCATGTTCGTGTCATATAAATTAAATAAACAAGATACAATCCCTTGCCATAGTTTAACACAAGAGGAAACACTTACCCTATCCCCCTCTAAAATCAATATTTTGACTACGAGCAGAGACTAAAATCATCACAAGTCCCTTAAAATTAACAACAGTTCCCTGAAACTTTGCAGGAATAATGTTTATTATGTTCTTGTCATCTAAAGAAAACAAACAAGATACAATCCCATATCATGTTTAAACCCCAAAAAAATACTTACCCTCCCCATCTAAACTCAAAATTTGGATTATGGAATTAACTTACACCAACCCCATCTAAATCAATTTGGAAATACAATTATAGAGAGGCATTGTAACAAAAAGAATTCCTTATAACTGGGAGTTCTATTAAAACATTCAGACAGTATGCGTGCGCACGCACACACGCACACACACACACACACACACACACACACACACACACACACACACACACACACACACACACACACACACACACACATGCACAAAATGATTACAACCTGTCTACACAAACTCATATAAAAACATGCAAACACCCCCACACACACACACAGACAGACACACACACACACAATGGCTTGCACACCCACACATGCAGGCACTGCATTTCAGCACAATATTAAAATTAATGTATGAATGTGACCAAACCACCAAACCACCACAGCCCACACAGTGAGAGTTGAGATGTGTGCCTTGCTTCTTACTGACTCCCTATGTGCGTGAATCAGATTGAAAACAGTAAGGGAAATATTAGTGTTCTAACTTCACATCATGGTCTCTTTTGACCGTATTTTATATCTATATACTCATAACATTTTTTAAATCAAACCCATTTATCTGAAAGTTATCCCGTTTTTACCCAAAAATACAGACCTTGCAATACCAAAAATATTTGAGTCAAAAGGGCCCAAGTTTTAGTTGGTCCAGTTTGACCCAAAATCATTTGAAAATGTTGAGGCCACCAATTTCGTGTCAAAACGGACTATCTAACAATAATGTCAAATACTCCATTGTTTGTATTCTAAATAACTCCCGATTTTGCAATAATATCTTTGAGACCCCAATACACCACCACTCCAAAATTAATGTAATAGGGAAGCTTAGATTTTTTACAGGAATTATTCAAAACTTTAGAAGCGTTTTTCTCGAAACAGGCCTTTTCGAGTTAGTCTGTTTTGACTCCAAGCCATCGATATGATCAGAGGGATGTTTCCAAAATTCCAAGAAGGAGTGACTCAAGCATTGTAACGCCATTATAAATATCACTAACCAAATCAAGAAGGAGTGACTCAAGCATTGTAACGCCATTATAAATATCAGTCTCTACATAATATGGTGAACTTTCAGGAGGAATGTACATACCAAAAAACAAACAATCAGAAGTGGTTCCAAGTAGTCTATGAGATAGTTTTAGAACAACAACATTATCAAATTCTACATCTATGCGTTCAACAAAAGTTATCAATTCTTTACGGACAAACACCACAACACCACCAGACAAACGACCATGCATACTATCAGACACTTTAACTCCCGGCGATACGAAAGGCACATGTGACTGCACAAATGAGTCAGAAAGGGAATCAAGAAAAGTTTCCACTAATAAAACAAAATCATACTTGGAAAGAAAATGATGAAAATCCAAATCGTTTAGTAAAGAAAACAAACCCTCAACATTATAAGAAACAAAAGATAGCAAACAATTATTCAAAAAATCGTTTCCACTCTTTTAGCAGTTAATAGCATTCCCTGTGTCAATTATGCTTAATGCATTTGGGGCAATGTCACTATTACTTGGGCCATGGCCTGCCCGTTATTTGTTGGACCCAGACTCATGGCATTCTCGCTCAGTGACCTCACTGTCACCGTACTCTGGCCAATCAAGGGACCACTCGCTGGGCAGAGTGCTCTGCTGTGAGGCACTGCGGTTACGGGTCATCATGGGGGGACCTTTAGGAAGACTGTCTTTGTTACCTCCCTTTCCCATTGTTTCCAGACTTATCACCGCTATGCATTTCCGTTCCACAAGTATTTCCACTCTTGCCCCCGCTAGCAGTCCTGGCATCCCTTTCGCCCCCTCCCTTTCCCTCCCTCCCAACACTGGCAGACCCATTAACCCTTTGGGGACAGGGAGACCCGCGTCCCATGCCTTGGACTCTCGGGCAGGATTCACTTCGGACAGAGGCGATCAGACTGTTTGGGGAGGGGCCATGCACAGGGGCACTGGCTGAAGCCAAAGGGGTAGACGCCACACTGTCTTGATGGACCTGACCACTGGAGAAGGGCTTTGTGGTTGTTTGCCTGTTATTTACGGAACCTGTCGGCTCCTTTGCAGAAGTTGTCTCCCTACAGGCCTGCACAGTGTTGCTGCTCTTGTTTCCACTGGAACTGGCTGCTCTCTCAGCATACGATTGAATTGCGTGGGAATCACGATCTGGTCCTTCATTGTGGGAGGGGTGTGGCCGGAAATCTTGCACAACTAATTTGCCTTTGGCGTAAAAAGCATGCTTTCCGTCTTCCCTGTATTTTGCGACTGTTTCTCTTTGTTGCTTGGTTAGGTCCGTTGCAACCCCAATATTCTCCTTGGAGCGCAGCTGCGCTCTGCCATCTCTATCCCTGATGACTGTCATGGCATCTTTCCATCGCCGGAACTTAATCATAGGGCGGGGTCGGCCAGGGGTCAGGGGCGAAGAACCCAAACGATGAGCCCTATCCATGTCCGATTCCAACCATGTTTTCTGAGGAAAATAGGCTTGGAGAACTTCAACCACCTTTGAAGCACACTTTTCAAAGGATTCACCCGCTTCCTCCCTCATTCGATAGAACAGAAGGTTTGAGCGTCTGGAATAGCGTTCCTGCCTTTCTAGTTCCTTCTCCAACCTCTTCACTCTGGGCACAACATCTTCCTGATCGTCTTCAATTCTCTCCAGTCTTTCTGTGTTTTCGTTGATTGACCCTTCTAACGAGGACATTTTATCCTTAATTTCCTTGTAGTTCTTAGCCAGAGATTGTTCCAGGGTTTGACATTTTGCATCTAGCTCTTTACTCTGCGTGTCAATGGAATTCACTTTGTCCACTAATTTGTTGAGAATCCCTTCCAGACGTTCGCCCTGCTGGTCCAGTTTTGTTTCCAGGTTTTTCATGAACTCTTCTACAGTGGGACCAGGGCCAGGGCATGGCTCTACTTCACCGCAGAGCAGCAGGAGAAACCTAAGATCGGGCGGGGGGTGGGCGGCACAAGATACAGTTTGTGACAGTGACAAGGGAGAGAATGACAGAACACGGGGTACGAGTCCGAAAACAT
>CM065697.1:39564181-39566681 GCA_017654935.2 Phymorhynchus buccinoides
TGGTATTATAGGCAAAATGTGCGGAAAGTTTGATTTTGGATGAAAGTTTATGTATATCAATCAACCAATCAATCCAATCAATCAATCAATCAATATTTATTATCCCCATTAAAATGAACAAGGAAATTTTGCTTGCTGTCACATTAAAACATACAATAAAACACAATGCACACGATAAGTAACATATCACAGATATAAGATTATGAGTATTATGCATGCACAACACCCCCCCCCCCCCACACACACACACACATACTCTCTCTCTCATAATATACACTACACACACCCTCCCAACTCGCAGCCACACCCTGGTTTGTCAGGTCGCGGAATCGAGCGGTCTTTGGCAAGGGAACAAACCACGACGTGAAACTCGAAACTCGTGTCTCGATTTGCTTCCCTTGATTGTCTGATCTTGAAGGTTTTGGGTTCGGAACGGAGGAGGTAATAGGTCTATATGCATTTTTTTTTAATATATTTTTTTTTAATATGCATTTGTTTTAATATGATGCTGATATAAATAAGGACAAACATGCCATTCTGTTCATCTGTCAACAATGTTATAATAATATTTTATCTATGCACGACTTTTATGCAAATTTATGAGGGTACCGAGTTCGTGCAACAACAAAATGTCTCTTTGGATGTTGCTAAAATAACACAGCATGAAGACATAGTGTACTTTTCATTCGGATGCGTGATAGGTTATACACTGATGTGTAAACAGCAGGCCTATTTATACAACGACAAAATTAATGCTGCTACTTTTTCAACCACGGCAACTTTTTTTCAATTATATTCATTATGGTTATCATAAACGACAGTGTCCTTCGAAGTCGAAGTTTGCCCGCCCACGTGGCGGGGTAATCAACAAACGGTCACACACGTGACGTTATCAACCCTAGCTGGTGCATTGGTACCACAGTGCTCAAATGCTTCGGCTGTTGGTTTGATCCCTGGAGTCTTTTAGCCAGGGTACGGAAACAAAGCGAACAACATCAGCGTAAGCAGCAAAAACATTGTCACATAATAATGAACGCGTGACAAAATGACTTGACAGTGCACTCGATACCAATAACAGAAACTACCGATGAAGCAACGTGACGACAGATAGTCTATACTTTATTTATTGATTTATTTTTTCCATTGAAGGAAGACTCAAGCCAAAGGACAACCATGCTCACGTTCTAAAATCAGACACAAAATTGAACTCAAATATTCTTTTCAAAACATAACGCCAAGCGCGGTAACGGTCACAATAAAGCATGAAAGGCATTGTTAAAAGCATACAGCGACCAAACTAACAACTTCAGACTGACTACAGAACACGTTTTGTTATGGCAAACACTGTTTTTGTTTTCGCGTTCAGACAACACTGGTTATACTTTTTTTTAAATTTGTTGATAAGTCCTATCAAAATCCCTAAATGTTACAAAGAGTAATAACGTCGCAGTCTACAAACCTTCCACCTTTTTCACCTTCCAGGTGGGAAGTGAGAAAGCTGGCTTCATTCTTTGCAAGGTTTTGAAGAATATGAAGACAGGTAGAAGTAGAGAAGCAGAGGAAAAAGTAGAAGAAACCCCCTATTTGTGGAATAGGGGTTCTAGATAAAACTTTAGCAGTCGTTGGTCTCACAACCGTCAACAAAAAATGCTATCCAAAGGATTGGAAACAAACACTTTATGCTATCAACCAATGAAATACATTTTATAATGACATAAATTTTAGAATGACGCACGGTGTTCTAAGTGCTGTATGCTTAGTCAAACACACGAGGCGAGAGCTGGGGATCTACCTGATGGTAGAGTAACGTCCCCTGTTTGACCGATTGAACTAGGCAAGATCACTCCCACACACCATGGCATTACTCCCCTTAATTACCTCCGGTGTTCTAAGTGCTGTATGTCTACTCAAACACACGAGGCGAGAGCTGGGGATCTACATGATGGTAGAGTAACTTCCCCTGTTTGACCGATTGAATTATGCAAGACCACTCCCACACACCATGGCATTACTCCCCTTAATTACTTCCGGTGTTCTAAGTGCTGTATGTCTACTCAAACACACGAGGCGAGAGCTGGGGATCTACCTGATGGTAGAGTAACTTCCCCTGTTTGACCGATTGAATTAGGCGAGATCACTCCCACACACCATGGAATTACTCCCCTTGGTTATTTCCGAACAATCCCTATTACTGTCACCTCACCACACGTAGCACCTAGAAACGACTAGTTTGTTTTAACCATATTATTTTTGGGGCAGCGATTTGGGCAACATCTTTAGGGCAGCGTTCCTTTGCATTCCAAGGCCCAACTCTCTGGAACAAACTACCTTTCAGTACCAGGCACTCTTCATCAGTTACGTCTTTCAAATCATCCACAAAAACTAACCTCTTCAAATATTCTTAAACTTAAACTTGTCCTGTATCCCGACCCTGATTCCCTAAATGTCGGGAAACTGTTTGGATCTTCCTGGACCGTGTGAAGAATGGGCCTGCTTTTGT
>CM065697.1:39571681-39591441 GCA_017654935.2 Phymorhynchus buccinoides
CTTTAAGCGCATTTCCCCTGCCTTCATATAGTGACACGTTTCACGTTTCAGCCCTGAAAGTGGCGAGTGGAACAAGAAATTAGCGAGTTTATAATTCACTTTACCCGCCAAATACGAGTGGGCAAAAAACGATGTTCTTTTCCCAATCCATGTTTTCCCACGCACCGGAAATACGATACGCAATTTGCGTGCTCGCCAGCCAGTGCATGTTCGAAATGAAACGTTCTTCGGCTTCAACTTCAAGTTCAAAGGCATCGCAGCCATCACTCGAAAAGGGTCAGAGTGAAACACGAACTTTTCTACCAAAATGGAAGAAAGAATGTTCGTGGCTTCTCTTCGACGACAAGGCCAACAAAATGAAGTGTTCAATCTGTTCTCCAAACTCGTCACGGATTGGCAAAATGGATTTTGGTTTGGTTGGTAAAAAAAAAAGTTACCAGCCAAAGGCTGGTGGACAACATTTTCCACTTTCAGGGCTGCGTTTCTTTCGCTGTTAATTGCTGTCGATGTTGTTGTTGTTTGTTTACGTTTGTCACGATTACCCTGCAAGAGTCGACAAATACCGAAACCAACAGGGCAATCACGACTAACCAGCCAAAGTTCTGTTGTATTTCTTGACACACCTAAATTGACCCACTCCAGGTAGGTTCCGCACATTCACAACACACACAGGGACATCTTTACTGACCACTTAACTGGTGGCAAGGTGTTGTAGCCCGCACCGGGAGAGCGCCGGGGGCTGTCACGTTGACGTTCGGTCCGGTAGACTGTAGTAGCAGGACCAGGGTAGCCCGCACCGGGAGAGTGCCGGGGGCTGTCACGTTCGGTTGCTGGGTTAGACTTGTCCGGTGTCGAAGGTCTTCGTTGGTCGTCTTCGTTGGTTGGTCTTCTTCGTTGGTCGGTTTTCTTCGTTGGTCTGAAGGTTCTTTATCGTCTTGGGTCGACACCGCAGAGCTGGAGATGTGGGTTGTCGTCTCTCAGACAGCTCAATACGGAATGCCGTCTAGGCCAATGTAGCACCCGAAGCAGAGGACAATTCAGTGAGTACACCGACGTCACAACCGCTTCCGGTGCACAGAATATACGCACAGCACACAGAACGAAACATACGAAACATACACCACAGGTGCGACACAACAGTTCTGATGAACACGCTCCCCACTCAATCGCGCACTCCCACACAAGGCAAAACACAAGGGGTAAAAGGTAACAAAATTTACTAAGACTAAGCACAAATAACACACAATAACAACGCTGATAAACACGATAAACCTTTCCAAAAAAACAACAACAAAGCTCATCAGCTCTCAAAAGGGTGAGCCCCAAAGTTGCGCCCAAAACAAAATCAATTGGGCGTGTCCCAAAACAAGTTTATCAATGCACAGTCACTCAGGAAAGTCCCCAACTATACACATACATACACACATACGCTGATGAAGGATGAAGGTCATGATGAACGACAGTCAAAGGATAAAGTATGTGCAACAAGTTAGTCGAAAGGAGGAAAGGTCGAAGACACCACGTCGTCCGTGAGCACCCTCCCTAGCTGCGGCCGAGGGAGGGCACAACCCACACAGAGCGTCGAACCGAGGAACGCATGCTGGAAGACAGGACGCGAAGAGCCGCAGACCGGGCAGACTCAGGAGAGACCGCCCTCAGGAATCCTCGAGGAGTGCAGGCGTCCCAACGGCAGGAAGCACCAATGCGGAGCAACCCTTAAAGGGCCACTCTCCAGCTAGCGGCGATCGCAGTTCCCAGCCCCTAACCCACGGCGCTTAACTTCTGACGTCCAGGACTACCAGGAGAGGAGGCACGGCAAAGGAGCCAAAAGGCAGGTCCAAAGGACGGCAGGTGACCCCGGAGAAACCAAGTGGAGAAGGTCGTGGGCCCAGTCCGGAAGAACACAGTCCGGAAGAACACAGCTCAGAAGCTGGTGCTGAGGGTGGTCAAGGCGGCGTCAAGGTGTCGGGGTTCGTCTCGTCGTAAAACTGAAGAAATCCAGAATGGAATGGGGAGGGGGAAACTAGAGCAGGACAGCTCTCACACTCGGGCTGAGTGCAGTTGAAGGGTCAAAGAGTAGTGGCCACTAGGAGAAAGACTCCACTGTCGCAAGGCAGCGACCGCTTATACCAAGCAGGACTCGAAGAACGAAGTGAACAGAAAGGAAATAGACGTCGTCGTCTGGTCAAGATGTCAGCCGTCCAACCCCCGAAGTTCCGTGAGCGTCTACGTCACGGTGTTAACTCTCTCTCTTTGTTGTTGTTTTGTTTTCCTTTTACACGGCTTGCACGTGAAGATAATGGGGTTCGAGTCTTTCTGCTGTTACTGGTTGCGATTACAAAGCGTAGCGCTCTCTGCTAACTGGTAGAGCGTTACGGTAAGTAGAAAAGTGCAGGTAGAATCGTCACAGCAGGGCTGCCTGTGACAACGTTGTTGTTATTTATGTTGATGTTAGCAGTTGATGTTACTGGTGGTGGTGGTGGTGGTAGTGGTAGTGATAATGATTTTGATGATTTGATTAAAAAAAAATGAGTATGCTAATAAAAAGCTAAATATTTCAAAGATCTAAAAAGCTCTTCATGGTATGTGTGTGTGTGCGCGCGCGCACGTGTAGGTGTGTATATTGTTTGTTTGTGTGTGTGTGTGTGTGTGTGTGTGTGTGTGTGTGTGTGTGTGTGTGTGTGTGTGTGTGTGTGTGTGTGTGTGTGTGTGTGTGTATTTTGTGCGTGTGTGTGTGTATATTTTGTGCGTCTGTATTGTGTGAGTTTGTGCGTGCGTGTGTGCGTGCGTGTGAGTGTGAGTGCGCGCGTGCGCATGAAAGGAATCGAGATCGAAGCTGTGACAAACACTGGGCTAACGTAGCAACACTAGTTTACGAAACGCACTCGTTTCCGATAGAAACGATATTTAACAAACATTTGAAGTGCAGCCTCGATTTGAAGTGCGACAATTTTGGACCGACCGACAGACCCACAAAGTGAGTTATAGCTTTGTGGCTTGTGCCACAAACAAAAACGGGGAAAAGAAAGTTTCATTGGATTTTCTCCCCTTGGGGAGAGTGGGCCGATCCTGGAGGTACTGCAATACCAGGCCAACCCGTGGCGAAGGTGGAGCAAGCCCCTGACACTTCGCCGAGGTTCAAAAATCAGTTTAATATCGAAGCCCCCTATAGGGAGCGTATCAGATATTAATCTGATAAGAACAGATACTTCTTTTTTTCATTTTTATAAAGGATCTTTATTCAATAATTACATGTACACAGCATACATTTTGTCAATCACAATCACATATTTTAACAATGTCATTCATAACTAATAATCAGTTTCGAACTTCGGTCAATAACATACATAATTAACACTTTCAAAATAATCTCATTCATCACTTTTCATCATTCATTCTCATTCATTACCACTCCTTGTTCCAAGCCAGACATTCATATTCATTCTCATTCACTCATTACCAATCATTATCTTCAAGCCTTTCAGTTCTACACTTTGATCTTAGCCAAAAGGCCGAGAAGCGATAAAAGTCAACGGTTTCATGAACCTCAGCCAATCCACGACGTGACGTCGTATTTCTAGGCTGTTTTAATTTGCAATTTTACTATAAGAATGATTATAATTGTATCTCTGTTACATTTGACCTTACTTTGTATACATTCATTTATGTACAAATTAAACTTTTAGCGTTGTTGTATTTGAAAATGTAGCATTTTAGGAATAGAAAGACTCTTTGAAACGGTTATACTTAAAGTTGACTGCAAATTCAAGTGATACTATTAACAGCTTTTCGGATCCACAACGAGGCTAAGTTCAAAAAACGAAACATCATTTTAAAGAGCAACCTCAATTTGAAGTGCAGCCTCGATTTGAAGTGCGACAATTTTGGACCGACCGACCAACAGACAGACCGACCGACCTACAAAGTGAGTAATAGGTTTGTGGCTTGTGCCACAAACAAAAATCACCAACACAGTGCAAACCTCTGTAAAGAGGAATTACTCACTTTTAAAGCATTTAAAGACACACTGACGCACCACGATTAAGTCCCTTGGGTTTTTTCTGGGTAGCTGTGACCCACATACAAATGTCCCCAACTTCAAATTGAGGCTGCTCTTTAAAATGTTTCGTTTTCAGTTTGGGGGACATTTGTATGGGAGTCAAACCTGGTCAAAACAAGATTTCCTTACCAGCTATAAGAGGGAAAACACGTGAAATCCGTGATTTTGACACGTGACCTGGTGGGTCTTCAAAGACCCCGCACGTCATGTGTCAAAATTACGGTTTCACGTGTTTTCGCTCTTATAGCTAGTAAGGAATCTTAAGAAATCTTCCTAGTATAAGAGGGAATGTGACACGTGACGTGTGGGGGATTTAAACCCCGATCAAGCAGTTCCCATTTGATAAGAATATTGCAATTATGTGTGCACCCATTCAGTAAAGTAATCGGCCTAAAGTTACATGGGAGGCTAACATAAAGTCAGAATCAGCACAGGCAACCTGAAATAAATTGGATGGGCTGAAAACTGAAATATTTTCTTCATAAGCTTCAATGAGAGACTTAGTGCGATTTTTCTCATGCCAGAGGGCATGACACTCGTGTGGGGCTAATCCTCTCTATATTATTAGTTGGGGATAAAGAAAGAGAGAGAGACAGTGAGTGGTCCTACCATTACTCTCTCTCTCACTACGCCCAAGTAAGAAAATCGCGTGATAAGCCCCTAGTGCATTGACTGCCCTCTGGCGTGAAAAATATCGCCATAGGTTGACCATTGCTTTTCACAAGTAAGTAAGTATATGATAGAATTCCGTTCAAAACATTTTTGACAAATTTATGTAAATCATATTATGTAGAGAATACAAAAGAATTGCATGTGTTAGTTCCCGTGACTTGATTATAGTCTGGGGTGCCAAAGCTGATGCCTTGCAATGCATCATAAAGTTTTTTTCTTTGCATTTTTCATCTCAGTTTTCATTGCTGATTTGAAATCCGATGGGGCCCGGGCTGAAAAAAATTGCTATTGTTGACAAAAATCCAAGATGGCCGCCCGCGATATGAATAAATTCAGGCCAAAGACATCATTTGTTCAGTTTAAAGCTACAAACTGCATGGACACTTTGCTGATAGCATCAATTGTAAAGGTCACTGTAAAATACTACCAGAAGATATTAAAAAAAACTGCAATTGGTGTCGCCGAGCGGCAGACATTTCCTCAGCCACGTTTCCCCTCCCACTTCTCTCCATTGGATTTAGCATTCAACATGGCATAGTGAAAAAGGAGGAAAGTTACTATATTTAGGTATTGATATCTTCAGTTATAATGTTGCATGGAAGCTGTTGCTATAATTATATCTATAATTAGGTCTATAATTGGATCTGTCATTAAAGATTTGGGTGATTCTGTCTATGGAAAAAATCCCTGTCTTGGAATGTCTATGGCACATCATTTATCTCTTAAGATAAAAGGGAAAAGTCTTTTGGTGACACTTTAGTTTAAACCCTTCCATTACTTAAAAAAGGACACAAATGTGTGACAGACAGACAAAACGAAAAAATCATATGATTCTCATCAATACTTCCATGTGTGTCAAAACGTAATATAGCATTCTGCTAAAGAATCATTTCATCATCTGCAGTATTGAATAGAGATATACCATTATTAATTAAACTACGCCATTTATTTATTTTTAAACAAGTAACACTCACCATCTTCAATACTGACAGTACTGGAAATTAAAAGATACAACATTAACATTTTTCAAGTTTAGACACAGTGAGTTACTATACTAAAGTTATCAAGATTTGCTTTAAACTTTGCAAGCATGTTGTACACACGAGACTCTTTCTATCGCGCATGTACTAAACTCTTTGGCTCTTAGTAAGCTAGTGCAGCTAACAAGACAGAGAACATCTTTTGGAAATGGTAGCGGAGGACTCAATCCAATTGCTGGGGCTTTTGTTAAAAACTAATTCACCTGCCTATCACAACCAAGAGGTCAGGATGTGGAATATCTGGTTCACATGCAGCTTGCTAAAGCATAACTTGATGGTGGGCCACTGGGGAGTGAGCTTGGAAAGATGACATGTTAGTGGTAAAGATTCTGTTGGCTGCATTGTTTTCTGAAGCTGTATGCAAAGGTAGTGTTGAGACAAATGAAAGGCTCCTCTCCATACAATCCATACAACCCAGGCTGACAAATTGAAGATGTGATTTGACCAACATGGCAAATCATACACAGAATGTTTTTTAAATTTGTCAGTCACATCCAGTACACCAAGAAGTTAACAATGATATTCAGTTAGCTGCTGCTAACGTCACTAACATTGATGACAAGGTGGTGATGAACATGACTCAATGTTCAGTCAAATTGTTGAAAGGTCCATGGCTTTCCTTGCACAAAGGATGAACCATAATGGCCAGCATGTCCTGCCATTAGATATGACTTCATTGTTGGCAAACACAGGGTTCGTTTATAACGCGAAATGCCTTATGCAGCAAAACTGTTTCTTTCAGAACTGACCCATTGTGCATCATGATAGGGGCAGGTCCAGTGACAGTCACTTCAGCATTCAGTGGAGGATGTGTGGTACAAAACCAATACTCTTTATTACACTGGTGTTGGCAATGACTTTGACATCAATATTTGGTTTAGAAGTGGCGTGTTTGTGGTAATTATTATTATTAATATTGAAAATAGAATTGTCTTATTTCTGCTGATTTGTAGACATCAGGACATCATGGTTCATTTAGCATAACAGTCAATCACTACATATAAGACTGCTATGGCGAACTGATTTATATACATCAGGACATCATGGTTCATTTAACATAACAGTCAATCACTACATATAAGACTGCTATGGTGAACATGTGTAGAATTCACGCCTTTCTTTATCTGAAGGTTGTTTTAGAGAGAGAGAGAGAGAGAGAGAGAGAGAGAGAGAGAGAGAGAGAGAGAGAGAGAGAGAGAGAGAGAGAGAGAGAGAGAGAGAGAGAGAGAGAGAACCAACTCAAATCAAATAGTTTTATTGCCAATAGCATATTATGTATAAGCCTTTATGGCAAGGGGGTACTGTCAAATAACAGATACCATTTTAGTTGGCATGTAAAGAAAAAACAATCTAGTCTTAAAGCAATTATAATAGAATCAAGATAAGAAATAAGATTATTCACCAAATATGCAATTGCTTAAAACCTCCTATTCTCAGAGAGAATGTTGACCTGAGATGAAAAACATCAAGATAAACGTTAAGGAACATCTTTTTATTCAGCTCAAAATCTTTTATTAGTGGTTGACACAAGCAGGAAGTGGTTACACTTACTGATTAATCATGCAGTATTATGAGAGTGTTTCAACGAAAGACTGGAGGGAGAGAGAGAGAGAGAGAGAGAGAGAGAGAGAGAGAGAGAGAGAGAGAGAGGGGGGGGAGAGAGAGAGGAAGAGACAGAGTTGTGATGTATCTTGGTCGGATCATCTCCACTAATATAAACACATTTTTGCCAAGGCATCCGGAATAGCTTTTGCCTCCTCTGCTATCAGATCGACGTCAGACGAGAGAGATAGGGGGTGAGAGAGATACTGACAGAGAGAGAGAAGACTTTTTTTATTAGCCAGAAAGTACCATTAAACTTACCTGGGTAGAGAAAAAAAAATCTGTAATATTGCTAATTCCTCTGTGACATGTATAACATTAGGCCTATCTTTACCTCTCAAAATCACGGAAAGAGTGTCTTCAGATAACAGGCCCTGCTTTGATGCTTTTTCGTGTTAAACCATTGTGGTGCAAAAATGAGACATTGGCAATGAAAGGGTTAACAAGCCCTGGAATGATAGACTGTATTTACTTTATTGCTGCATTATTCTAAAATAAGGAACAATCTAATCGTAATGGAACATCCAATTCGAATATTTGCAGAACAAAATACAATAAAAACACGAAGTGGTAACTTTTATACAATAAACTGACCTGGATGGAACAGGGATGGGAATTGTCCGCCGAACAGCAAATTTCCGCCGAAAAAAAGTCCGTCCTCCATTGGAGGGTTAGGGATCCTTTGGTGAAAACAGGCGCAGTGACCGGTTATGTTCTATATTTATAGAACACGAATCAATGACGAGAAGAGTTTGCTATGTGATGAAGGAACGATGCTATAACAACAGCTTCCAAAATTCTGCTTTAAACTTACTTCCCGACAGACAATATAAATAGAAATTGATGGCACTGTTGGTGTACCACATGATGGTGCTTGTGGCATAAAACACGTCGTATTGACCACCAACCACGGGGTCTTCCCAATCAACAGAGGGATATAAGATTATAAACACTGACTCTGGCGTGGTCAGGACAAAAAACGTGACACTAACGGTGACCAAAGTCACTGTCATCGAAGACGCCGTGTGCTGCCGGCTGTCTTGGGTAGTTTGTTGAAGCGGTAGGTGACTGTCTTTACTGACGGATTTCCTCAGTTTCCACAGCAAAACCCCGTTGCTGACAGCCACCATAAGAAAAGGGACGAAACAGAGCTCCATCAGATCGATCCAAGGCCAGATGATGTCATGAAAGAACATGTATGCTTCCGAATCAGCGAAAGGAGCACATTTGTTTCCGTTTAAGTCATACCCGTACAGAAAATGGCTATTGATCAAAATGATAACAACGAGCAGTAATCCAGCTGCAACACGTGACTTGGTCTTGGTCCACTCAGCGTTGATACGATGTGGCCACAGCACAGAAGCTGCTCTTTGCAATGTTAGACACACAAGCATCCAAGGAGACAAAACTCCAGTTACGTAGACCACTAACTGACGCAGCTTACACATCCATGGACTCAGTTTGGAGATATAAGGCACGTCAAATTCTAGTTCGAGCCAGGCTTGAAGAGGACTGAAAGCTAGCACTAACTGGTCAGACCAGGCCAGGACATTGAAGAAAACGCTCAAACTGGATGAAGGAAGACGAAACATGATTATGATTATCATAACATTTCCAAAAATCCCGAACAGAAGCACAAGAGGCAAACCGATTTTCCAGATCAACTTGAATGCGTCGTTGTATGGCTGGTTTAATTCATTCCAAACGGCACCATCCCATCGCCATGCAGACTCGTTTTCAGGCATTCTGGGTGATATTTGTTTTGCTTTTTGTTGGTTTGTTTGATTTATGATTTCTTTGTGCATTAGACAGTATTGTGAGAGGCAAATATGAAGAGTGATTGGGAATTGAACTTATTGGAAAGATATCTCGTAAATGTAATAAAAAGGATGCAGCCTTGAGCTGTACTCACGATCGTGTGCACTGAACCGCCAGTGGCCTCTCAGCAGACGACGCTGACGAAGGGAGCGCGACGCCCCCGAAAGCTCCGAGGTGAGCCTATTCTTTAGCTGAGTGAAATTGTTATAACATTCGTTTTATCATGTAATATAATATAATTAAATTAAATTAAATGATATAGAAATCTGATAATAATAATAAAAAGTCTACAGACACACTGCTGTGCTGTCAAATGTTAGATACAAGAGCCGTATGTATGTATACCTCTCGACTGCCATATAACGTATCACGTACGGGTTTGATGAAATCACCGACGACATCATCAGATGAAGGGGACTAAAACAACAACAACAACATACAGTATTTACAAGGCGCTGAATCTTGATATAAATCAAATCAAAGCGCGCACACACGTTAGCATTCATAACGCATTCAAACAAAAATGCAATACAAAGCGAACACACACGGATAACATAAATGGAATACAGCAGAAACAGACCTAATGGCAAGAGAGAGAAGATAAAGAGCGCGGAGCTTTAATGACGGGGGGGAACAGGTGGGGTTTGAGGTTAGCTTTGAAAGCAGAGTGGGTCGGCTCACAACCATAATATACAAGAATACTAAAAGAATGAAACAGTAAGTAACACACAAACACTCATCCCCCCCCCCCCCCCCCCCCCCACACACATACGCGCGCACCCCACACACCACACACACACACACACACACACACACACACACACACACACACACACACACACACACACACACACACACACACACACACACACACACACACACATAACGACTCAAAGGATAAGTTTAGCGGGGTAGAAAGAGAAAGGTTATTGTTTGAAGAGAGTTGTTTTAACCCTTTCACCGCCAGCCATATTTCATCCAAAAAATTCAATTAAATTTACCTGGGTAGAGAAAAAAAATCCATCTGCTAAGGGAGGACTTGAAAGAAGAGAGGCTATTTGAGGTTCGGAGTGCAGAAGGGAGGTTGTTCCAAGAGGAAGGAGCTTTGGCAGTCAAGCAGGGGACACGTGTGTCGAACTGTTTTCCAAATCCCTTATTAATTAAAGGGGCACCCTGACGGGTGAGTGGTTTTGCAAGAAACACGTCGAGATCACCAGAAAGACAGCCTTTTCAAGGATCGGAACACTCACTTTGCTTTGGTTTCCTACAAATCAAACCGTCAAAACGGCGATTCCTGTTTGGCGGAGTTGCCGTAGAGAGAAGCCATTTTGGACGGGGTGGGTGAAGGACACTCGAGTGGTTGAAGAGTTTTCTACTTTGTAGTGAAGTTTAAAAGAAAATGGAGCTGTTTCCTTTGTTGTGAGCGAAACTCCTTTTGGTACGCTGTAGTTAAAAAGGCTTATAATGTGAAAAATTCGTGATTTGGTCTGAGCGACTCAGGCGGTCATTATAAAAGAGAAGGCACTTCTCTTTCACTGAAAGAATTTGACTTCCAGCAACTCCGCCAAGGTGGAATCGCCTATTTGACGGTTTGGTTTCTAGGAAACCAGAGCAAAGTGAGTGTTACGATCTCTGTAAATGGTGTTTACCTGGTGATCTCGACGTGTTTCTGACAAAATGTCATCCGTCAGGGTGCCCCTTTAACAGACCTAACCACCACAGGCTCTTTACCTTGCCAATCTTCCTTTTCCTGCTGGAAAATTGTATTTTCATTGCGAATGGTTTGTATTTTTAGGTGGAATAATCAACAAAGGAAAAGAAGCCATTCCACGTTGTTTATGTGGTAAGCATAATTATGACAACAGCACTGAAACAGATTAAAAAAAGGAAGAACAAAGAACCAGCAAAAATATCATTGGTTTGGCTATTAAAACTTACTGGATAAAGGGCCAACCTCACGCCCATTACAATCGCACGGCTTGTATGATACGATTCGATCACGTAGTCTCGAAGCGCGAATTACATTTCGTTCTTCGCGACCACGTGATCCAACCGCATCGTACGATTTTAGTGGACGTCTGGTTGGCCCTTTAAGATACACTGACGCACCACGATTAAGTCCCTGGTAGCTGTGACCCACATACACATGTCCCCAACTTCAAATTGAGGCTGCTCTTTAAAATGATGTTTCGGTTTGAATTTTGGGGGCATTTGTATGGGAGTGAGACCTGGTCAAAACAAGATTTCTTTCCAGCTATAAGAGGGAAAACCCGTGAAACCCGTGATTTTGACACGTGATCTGGTGGGTCTTTAACTTTTATATAGGCAAAAAGGAAACACCTTACACTGCCTCTGCCTATATTAAAAGTGACCCGAAAACATCTTGTCTAAGCACTCGATGTTTTTGGTTAGCAACGTTAATTAATGAAACTGCTAATGGTCCTAACATGTGCACTCGTTACAACAATACGCTATACAGATATAGTCACGAGATGACAGCGTTCTGACGAAACCAAGGGTAACAAAAAATAAATACAAATAAAGCGTCGAGATTTAGGGATTTTATTTCAACAAAATAATGTGAAAGTATTCCGATTTTACTTTTACCAAGAAATAGCTTAGTTGCACACACACACACACACACACACACACACACACACACACACACACACACACACACACACACACACACACACACACACACGAACGTATGCACGTACAGAGTTAGAGAGAGAGAAGTACTCACGCACGCACGCACACACGCATGCACTATTATACTATACGCGCGCGCGGGTGTGTGTGTGTGCGTGCTTGCGTGCGAGCGCGCGTGCATGTGTGTAGAGTTTTTTTTGTCCAACACAACACAAGCTTCAATGTAAGGTAGCTTAATTCCGTCGTGTAATTTATGTATTCCACCTGATTTACTGGTTTACTGACTTTCTTTGTCAGCCCAGGATCAATGTCTTCCATCACACGGGTGGATGGGAAGGTCTTGATACCCGCATACTACTATGGATCCATGTTAACCATTCACAACATTCCTTTATAGAAATATATATATATAGTCAGATATATATATATTAGAAGAAAAGAGAGAGAGAGAGAGAGAGAGAGAGAGAGAGAGAGAGAGAGAGAGAGAGAGAGAGAGAGAGAGAGAGAGAGAGAGAGAGAGAGATAGAGATAGAGATAGATATAGATATAGAGATTAGAGAGAGAGAGAGAGAGAGAGAGAGAGAGAGAGAGAGAGAGAGAGAGAGAGAGAGAGAGAGAGAGTCAAAGTTCCTGATCATTGTGTTCTGATCTCATATCATGAATATCATCCAGTGGATCATTAGCATTTGAGTTTAAACTACCTGTCCTGGAATTGAGGTCACCACATATCGATGGCTTTGAGTCAAACTGGATTAACTTCAGATAGTCCATTTTTTTGATTATTACAGAAACAAATGCGCAAAACAATACTCTTTGTTGTCCCACATTTTCGTTTTGATATCTTAATAAATAAAAAAGATATAAATGTTGTTCTCTTTTGACTGAAAAATAAATCAACATTTTTTTGGAATCAAACAAGTTTAACTTCAGACGGTCTGCTTTTGACTCCAAAATCACAAGACATTTTAGCATTTTATTTTGAGTCAAACCGGGCTATCTTACAAATAAATGAGTTTGACTCAAAATATCACAAGACATTTTAGCATTCTAATTTTGAGTCAAACCAGGCTATGTTACAAATAAATGAGTTTGACTCAAAATATTTGACTCGAAAAGTGGGCAACATTTTCAGTAAAAATCAGACAAAATATAAATAATCCTTTTTGATACAAAAATTATTTTTAATATCAGTACTTTTAATTACGAGTCAAAATCGGACATTTTACAGATAACCTGGTTGTTTCTTGTAACAAACCTGTGTTGATTTTGGAGTCAAAACCGGACAATTCATGTTTGTGTGTCCGCATGCGTACGTGTGTACGTGCGTTTATTGCATGTGTGCATGCGCTTCGGTGTGCGCGCGTGTACGTGTGTGTGAAATCTTGATTAGTCACAATGTTAGTCTCATAACCTCTATCACTCATACACAGACACACACACACTCAGATGCACACACTCATATACATACGCGCACACGCGCGCACACACATACACACACGCGCTTGCGCGCGCGCACACGCACGCACACTGGCAGGGTGGGTGATGGGATTCGTGGAGCTGAAGACAAATGACGTAAGAATGTTAATTGAAGTCAGTAGGTCTTCCGCGATTGTCCGGCCTGTCATGTCTTTGAAGTGAACGTGACACGCCGTAACTGGGTAGAATAGAAGAACGGACGGGATGATTTTTGTTTTTGACTGTTGTAACTTTGTATCACGCGCTTTAACGGGTGTCTTGGGAACAGTAAAAGGCTAACGGTATGGTTTTTGTTTGTTTTAAGAAATAAAAAATATATCGTTATTTAGCTTTTTTCTGTTGGACACGCGAGTGTTTGTGTGTGATATGTCTTTGCGAGCCATGCATGCATGCATGCGTGTTCGCCTGAATGCATACATGCGTGTGCATATGCGTGTTTATGTGCATGAGTGTTTGCTTGCGTGCGTGTGTGCATATTCGCGTGCGTGATTTCTTGCGTGCGCATGCGCGTATTTGTGCGTGCGTGCTTGCGCGTGTGTGTGTGCTTGTGCAGGTAGGAACTAGTCGCACACACACATATACGCATGCACGCACGCACTAATACGTGCATACGTACGCAAGCAAGCACGCACGCGAATATGCACACACATACACACACACACACACACACGCACACACACACACACACACACACACACACACACACACACACACACACACACACACAGAGGGAGGGATTGGTTGACAGGCTGGTAACAAAAGAAAAGAAGGAATGTGTATGCAAATTGCGAGACAGTTGGCCTACAATGAGTTTCTGAGCCTCCGCGGGGTGTCTTTAAAGTAGGCTTGACACGAGTTTACAATTTGACGATGAGCGAGATAAGAGTCAAGTACGAGTGCAGGCAACAGAGCAGATAGCTTAATTTATTCTGTCCTAGCTCTTTTGTCGGCTTAGCGCTTGTGGGCAGAGGAACTCAACAAGGTATCAAAGGGTACCGCGCAGTAGCCTAGGAATGTCACACATCTCCGCGATCCGTATCGGTACTTGTTACTGAAGGCATGATCAAAGATAGGCCAAGCCATGTCAGTCGACGAAGAGAGAGAGAGAGAGGGGGGGGGGGGGGGGGGGGGGGGGGGGAGTTGTGCGAGTTGTAGTAGAAAAACTGAAATATTCTTTAAAATAAATGAATAGGCATATAGATTAGACAGATACATAAAATTTTATATATTGTTTTATGAACGATCCGAGATAGTGATGTTCTTATAAGAATTTGTCTTAGTCATTTAAAAAAATAATAAAAGTGATGCGCGAATTGCAGTTAGTTCCTAATCATTGTAATTTATATTTTAAGTTATTGATATTCTGAGGATTAGGTAAGTCCCTAGTTTTTAAACGATAAAGGTGGTCTAAAGCCAGAATTATGGCTTTTGCTTTCGGTTTTTATGAACAATTAACGGGTTTCTTTCGATCGTTGCATAGACTACCCATTAAATTATTTTTTAGTGGTAGGAAAGGGGAGGGGGTGGAGGGCGGGGTAGACAGAAGTAGGCGTGGGGGGTGGGGAGAGAGAGAGAGAGAGAGAGAGAGAGAGAGAGAGAGAGAGAGAGAGAGAGAGAGAGAGATAATTGTGTGAATAATGTAACGACATTAAGGTAACAACAATTGCTTGAATATTTGCAGGAATTATATTTATTATGTTCTAGTCATATATAAGAAATAAACACGGTTCAAGCCCATGCCATGTTTCAAAACAAGAGGAGATCCTGACCCCACTCCCCTCTAAAATTAATATTTTGACTACGATCCAAGATTTTAAAAAATCATCATAAGTCCCTTAAAAGTAAAGACAATTGCCTGAAACTTTGCAGGGATAACGTTTATTATGTTGTTGTCAAATAAAGCAAATAAACAAGATACAATCCCTTGCCATATTTTAACACAAGAGGAAACACCTACTCTACCCCCCTCTAAAATCAATATTTTGGCTACGAGCATAGACTAAAATAATCATAAGTCCCTTACAAGTATCGACAATTGTACGAAACTTTACAGGAATAATGTGTATTATGATCTTGTCATATACAAGAAATAAACAAGATACAATCCCTTGCCAGTTTTGAAATCAAAGGGAAATACATATCCACCCCCCCTCTAAAATCAATATTTTGACTACGTTCAGAGACTAAAATAACCATAAGTCCCTTAAAAGTAACGACAATTGCCTGCAACTTTGCAGGCATAACGTTCATTATGTTCTTGGCATATAAAGCAAATAAACAAGATACAATCCCTTGTCAGTTTTTAACACAAGAGGAAAAACCTAACCTACCCCCCTCTAAAATCGATATTTTGACTACGTGCATAGACTAAAATCCTCATAAGTCCCTTAAAAGTATCAACAATTGCCTGAAACTTTGCAGGAATAATGTTTGTTGTATTCTTGTCATATAAAGCAAATATTCAAGACACAATCCCTTGCCATATTTTAACACAAGAGGAAACACCTACCCTACCCCCCTCTAAAATCAATATTTTGACTACGGGCAGAGACTAAGATCATCATAAGTCCCTTAAACGTACCGACAATTGCCTGAAATTTTGCAGGAATAACATTGAGTATGTTCTTGTCATATAGCACAAATAACAAGGTACAATCCCATGCCATTTTGTAACACAAGAGGAAAGACCTACCCTACCCCCCTCTACAAACAATATTTTGACTACGATCAGAGACTAAAATCATCTTAAGTCCCTTAAAAGTAACGACAATTGCCTGAAACTTTGCAGGAATAATGTATGTTATGTTCTTGTTATATAAAGCATATAAACAAGATACAATCCTTTGCCATATTTTAACACAAGAGGAAACACATACCCTACCCCCCTCTAAAATCAATATTTTGACTACGAGCAGAGACTAAAATCATCATAAGTCCCTTAAACGTACCGACAATTGCCTGAAGTTTTACAGGAATAATATTTAGTATATGTTCTTGTTATATAGCACAAATGAAAAAGGTATAATCCCATGCCATTTTGTAACACAAGAGGAAAGACCTACCCTACCCCCCTCTACAAACAATATTTTGACTACAATCAGAGACTAAAATCATCATAAGTCCCTTAAAAGTAACGATAAGTGCCTGAAACTTTGCAGGAATAATGGTAGTTATGTTCTTGTTATATACAGCAAATACACAAGATACAATCCCTTGCCATCTTTTAACACAAGAGGAAACACCTACCCTACACCCCTCTAAAATCAATGTTTTGACTACGAGCAGAGACTAAAATCATCATAAGTCCCTTAAAAGTATCGACAGTTGTTTGAAACCTTACTGGAATAATGTTTGTTATGTTCTTGTTATAGGCAACAAAGAAACAAGATACAATCCCTTGCCATTTTTGAAAACAAAGGGAAATGCATGTCCCACCCCCCTCTAAAACCAATATTTTGACTACGATCAGAGACTAAAAGCATCATAAGTCCCTTAAAAGTACCGATAATTGCCTTAAACTTTGCAAGAATAATGTTTGTCATGTTCGTGTCATATAAATTAAATAAACAAGATACAATCCCTTGCCATAGTTTAACACAAGAGGAAACACTTACCCTATCCCCCTCTAACATCAATATTTTGACTACGAGCAGAGACTAAAATCATCACAAGTCCCTTAAATTAACAACAGTTCCCTGAAACTTTGCAGGAATAATGTTTATTATGTTCTTGTCATCTAAAGAAAACAAACAAGATACAATCCCATATCATGTTTAAACCCCAAAAAAATACTTACCCTCCCCATCTAAACTCAAAATTTGGATTATGGAATTAACTTACACCAACCCCATCTAAATCAATTTGGAAATACAATTATAGAGAGGCATTGTAACAAAAAGAATTCCTTATAACTGGGAGTTCTATTAAAACATTCAGACAGTATGCGTGCGCACACACACACACACACACACACACACACACACACACACACACACACACACACACACACACACACACACACACATGCACAAAATGATTACAACCTGTCTACACAAACTCATATAAAAACATGCAAACACCCCCACACACACACACAGACAGACACACACACACACAATGGCTTGCACACCCACACATGCAGGCACTGCATTTCAGCACAATATTAAAATTAATGTATGAATGTGACCAAACCACCAAACCACCACAGCCCACACAGTGAGAGTTGAGATGTGTGCCTTGCTTCTTACTGACTCCCTATGTGCGTGAATCAGATTGAAAACAGTAAGGGAAATATTAGTGTTCTAACTTCACATCATGGTCTCTTTTGACCGTATTTTATATCTATATACTCATAACATTTTTTAAATCAAGCCCATTTATCTGAAAGTTATCCCGTTTTTACCCAAAAATACAGACCTTGCAATACCAAAAATATTTGAGTCAAAAGGGCCCAAGTTTTAGTTGGTCCAGTTTGACCCAAAATCATTTGAAAATGTTGAGGCCAACAATTTCGTGTCAAAACGGACTATCTAATAATAATGTCAAATACTCCATTGTTTGTATTCTAAATAACTCCCGATTTTTCAATAATATCTTTGAGACCCCAATACACCACCACTCCAAAACTAATGTAATAGGGAAGCTTAGATTTTTTACAGGAATTATTCAAAGCTTTAGAAGCGTTTTTCTCGAAACAGGCCTTTTCGAGTTAGTCTGTTTTGACTCCAAGCCATCGATATGATCAGAGGGATGTTTCCAAGAAGGAGTGACTCAAGCATTGTAACGCCATTATAAATATCAGTCTCTACATAATATGGTGAACTTTCAGGAGGAATGTACATACCAAAAAACAAACAATCAGAAGTGGTTCCAAGTAGTCTATGAGATAGTTTTAGAACAACAACATTATCAAATTCTACATCTATGCGTTCAACAAAAGTTATCAATTCTTTACGGACAAACACCACAACACCACCAGACAAACGACCATGCATACTATCAGACACTTTAACTCCCGGCGATACGAAAGGCACATGTGACTGCACAAATGAGTCAGAAAGGGAATCAAGAAAAGTTTCCACTAATAACACAAAATCATACTTGGAAAGAAAATGATGAAAATCCAAATCGCTTAGTAAAGAAAACAAACCCTCAACATTATAAGAAACAAAAGATAGCAAACAATTATTCAAAAAATCGTTTCCACTCTTTTAGCAGTTAATAGCATTCCCTGTGTCAATTATGCTTAATGCATTTGGGGCAATGTCACTATTACTTGGGCCATGGCCTGCCCGTTATTTGTTGGACCCAGACTCATGGCATTCTCGCTCAGTGACCTCACTGTCACCGTACTCTGGCCAATCAAGGGACCACTCGCTGGGCAGAGTGCTCTGCTGTGAGGCACTGCGGTTACGGGTCATCATGGGGGGACCTTTAGGAAGACTGTCTTTGTTACCTCCCTTTCCCATTGTTTCCAGACTTATCACCGCTATGCATTTCCGTTCCACAAGTATTTCCACTCTTGCCCCCGCTAGCAGTCCTGGCATCCCTTTCGCCCCCTCCCTTTCCCTCCCTCCCAACACTGGCAGACCCATTAACCCTTTGGGGACAGGGAGACCCGCGTTCCATGCCTTGGACTCTCGGGCAGGATTCACTTTGGACAGAGGCGATCAGACTGTTTGGGGAGGGGCCATGCACAGGGGCACTGGCTGAAGCCAAAGGGGTAGACGCCACACTGTCTTGATGGACCTGACCACTGGAGAAGGGCTTTGTGGTTGTTTGCCTGTTATTTACGGAACCTGTCGGCTCCTTTGCAGAAGTTGTCTCCCTACAGGCCTGCACAGTGTTGCTGCTCTTGTTTCCACTGGAACTGGCTGCTCTCTCAGCATACGATTGAATTGCGTGGGAATCACGATCTGGTCCTTCATTGTGGGAGGGGTGTGGCCGGAAATCTTGCACAACTAATTTGCCTTTGGCGTAAAAAGCATGCTTTCCGTCTTCCCTGTATTTTGCGACTGTTTCTCTTTGTTGCTTGGTTAGGTCCGTTGCAACCCCAATATTCTCCTTGGAGCGCAGCTGCGCTCTGCCATCTCTATCCCTGATGACTGTCATGGCATCTTTCCATCGCCGGAACTTAATCATAGGGCGGGGTCGGCCAGGGGTCAGGGGCGAAGAACCCAAACGATGAGCCCTATCCATGTCCGATTCCAACCATGTTTTCTGAGGAAAATAGGCTTGGAGAACTTCAACCACCTTTGAAGCACACTTTTCAAAGGATTCACCCGCTTCCTCCCTCATTCGATAGAACAGAAGGTTTGAGCGTCTGGAATAGCGTTCCTGCCTTTCTAGTTCCTTCTCCAACCTCTTCACTCTGGGCACAACATCTTCCTGATCGTCTTCAATTCTCTCCAGTCTTTCTGTGTTTTCGTTGATTGACCCTT
>CM065697.1:39591941-39654441 GCA_017654935.2 Phymorhynchus buccinoides
AAGGACAGAAGCTACAGGACAGAGACAGAGATACTGACCACACAAACACATAAACGAACACTCATGCAACACAGTCACGAACACAAACAAAGACACACACAACACACACACACACACAACCACACCACACTACTCACACTCGCGCTTGTGGTGCTACTGGGTATGGAGTCTTCTGTGTCGCTTGCTCGCGTGGGCTTGCGTAGGTTACGTCCGTGCGCGCGGGCGCAGGAAGGTGATTATACATATTTTGTTTTAACTGTTCGTGTGTGTAGGTGTCAGTGCGCGCGTGTGTGTCTTGAATCTATGCCTAAATGATTGATGAGTGCGAGCATGCGCTGTACATACGTGGGCATTATTATGTTTTTTTTTTTTTTTTTTTTTTTTCCTTTGTATAGTTCGCGATTAAAATACATGGTGTATGTATACTAAAATAATACTATCTATAGTCATTTTGCTTCCTTTGATTTTGCACGAACGCTTCTGACCCTTACGCGCCGGAAAGCGGAAGTGAAGACACTAAAAGGCTGGACACGGACTCAGGGGCATGGTCAGCCTAGCTAATTAATTATGATGATGTCCAAAGAAAGTGACCAGTCGATACACTAAGTAGGGACCGTACGGACATTCTTATTTAGATCTGATAATGATGGTCAGTTTGTAATTTAAAACCATGTGGCAAATAAAAGACAGGGGTTGTCAGGTGTGTTCGGCAAGTTGGCGTGTTCTTTGTTGTGGGTGGGTGGTTTCGGCTGATGGCGGGTGTTGAGGTGAGCGTGAGAGGGAGGAGCAGAGACACAGATGAGAGAGAGAGACTAGAGAAGATAGAGGGGAGGGAGAGAGAGGGGAGAGAGAGAAGAGAAGAGAGAGAGAGAAAGAAGAGAGACGAGAAGAGAGAGAAGAGACTAGAGAAAGAGGAGAGAGAGAGTAGAGAGAGAGAGAGAGAGAGACTAGAGAAAGAGAGGAGAGAGAGAGATGGAGAAGAGAGAGAGAGAGAGACTAGAGAAAGAGAGAGAGAGGTTAGAGAGAGAGAGAGAATTAGATAGAGAGAGAAGAGAGAGAGAAGAGAATAGAGAAAGAGAAGAGAGAGAGAGAGACAGCAGAGAGGACTGAGAGAGAAGAGACGAGAGGAGAGAGAGAGAGAGAGAGAGAGAGAGAGTGGAAAACGAAAAACGAAAAAATTATTCCAGGGAACATGCAGATAACGCAAGTCTACATGCTTTTTCCACCCAGCCCTGGGGAAAAATAAAGTAAATCAGGGACCGAGAGAGAGAGAGATGGACGGAGGAGTCAGAGAGAGCGAGGAGAATAGAGTGAGAGAGAGAGGAGAGAGAGAGAGAAGAGAGATGGAGAGAGTGCGAGGCGAGAGAGAGAGAGAGAGAGAGAGACGATGAAGAGTGAAGATGAGAGGAGAGAGAGCGAGAGAGAGAGTGGTGTATGTGTGTGAGGGGGGGGGGGGGGCGGGGATCAACTAACTGTGCGCGCGTGCTGGTGCGTAGTGTGTGTGTAGTGTGTGTTGTTGTGTGTGTGTGTGTGCTGTCTCTCTCTCTATCTCTATCTCTTCTCTCTCTCTCTCTCTCGACTCTCTCTCTCTCTCTCTCATCTTGTTTGTTTGTTTATCTTCCTTTCTGCCTCACCATACACATATTTACAAGCAAAATACACACACCTACACACACACACTACACACCTAAACACACACACACACACACACACACACACACACACACACACACACACACAACACAAACGCATATATACACACACAACACACGCGCTCGCGCGCATTACACGCAGCACACACACGCCGCAACGCACGCACACTCACACGCACACACACACACAACACACACACACAACACACGCACGCACCATAACACCGCAATTTCAGCCATAGAAGTTGGACCTGATCAATTTGATCAACAAGGAGAAAGGCATACCCGATCAATATGCAGCATGTCTTTGAAACTCTCAAGAGCCATAACTGTCATTTAGGACGGACAAACAAGAAAGGCAGAGAAGAAGAAAAGAAGGTCAGGTGAGGAGGAAGAGGAGGAGGAGAGGCAGGAGGAGGATGAGGAAGGAAGATGAGGAGGAGGAGAAGGAAGAGAACTGGAAAAGAAGAGGAAGAAGTAGAAGAAGGCAAGAAACAAAGAAAATAAGAAAGTAAGAAGAAGAAGACGGATGAGGAGGAGGCGAGGAGGAGGCGGAGAAGGCTTTGGAGACGAGGAGGAAAGAGAGGAGGCGAGCAGAGAGGAGGAGGACGAGGAAGAGGATGAATGAAGGCAGGAGGAGGAGGACGAGGAGGAGATGATGAGCAGGAGGGGAGGAGGAGGAGGAGGAGGGGAGGAGGAGACGAAGAGGAGAGGAGAAGGAGGAGGAGGAGGAGGAAGACGAGGAGGAGGAGAGGAGGAGGAGGAGGAGGGAGATGGAGAACGGGTAAAATGAAGAGGAAGAAGTAGAAGAAGAAGAAACAAGAAAGACAGAGACGAAGAAGAAGAAGAAGGATGAGGGAGGAGGAGGAGGAGGAGGAGTGAGGAGGAGGAGGAGGAGGAGGAGGAGGAGGAGAAAGGGTAAAGAAGAGGACGAATTCGAAGAAGGAAGAAACAAGATAAGCAGAGAAGAAGAAAGAAGAAGAGAAGGAGGAGGAGAAGAAGACGAGAAGGAGAGAAGGAGAAGAAGAAAGAACTTACAGAAGCACAAGCAGGAAGGATTGAAAAGAAGCAGGTTAAAGTCCACACCCTACAAAAAAACACGTTTGGTAAAAAAACCCGCGTTTAGGACTACCAAGAAAGAAAGAACGAAAGAAAGAAAGCCGCAAACCTACACAGAGATACTCCCGACTTCTAACTCTCACTACTTCAATGTGACTGAAGAATTACCTTAAGTGCACCTCAGCCTCAACCCAAAAAAAGACAGCCCATTAATTTGCGAGAGACCCAAACAACTTATGAAAAAACGCGTATAGGACTACAAATAAAGAACAAGAAAGAAAACATGCCTCAAATTAACAGAGGAGAAAGAAAGATGGAGAAAAAGAAAGAAGGAAGGAAGGCAGGAAAACAAGAAGAACAAAAAACAACACACAAAGGCAGAGAGGAAGTGAACAAAAAACAACAACAACAACAACAACACAACAACAACAACAACAAACAACAACAACAACAACAACAACAAGGTTACTACATAGAAGACAAGCATCGGCGACGGCGACGACGATGATGATGATTTTGATGTCGACGTCAACGATACTAGTTTGTGATGAGGATACGCTAGTGACGGCGACGACGCCGATGATTATGATGAAAGCGACAAACGCACGACGACGACGACGACGACGGAATGCTGATGCTTGGACAATAAAAACGATGATGATGTTGACGTCGACGACGACAGCGATGATGACGGTGACGCACACACACACCCTATCCCCTCACCACGCTCTCACACCCCCCCACACCCCTCCCCCACCCCCCTATTCCTCCTTCAAACGGCCCCTTAGTCAACAAAATAACGGTTTGTACAAAAATCGACTATTTATTAGTGGACGTAATAACACGGCGGGGACGTCAACGGCTACCACTCGGGCGATGACAAGTTGAAGAGATAAATATACAAACTAGTTTCTTGATATAGATGACTCCCACACACAATGATGGCTCTTTCTTCGACTTCCTAGTCACCAAGACCAAGACCAAACCAAAGAGACTAGATTCCATGTCTGGAACAAACTACCTTTTCAATATCAGGCAACTCATCAAGTTTACGTCATTCAATCATCCACAAAAAACTAACCTCTCAGCTATTCTTCACTTAAAAGTGCTTGTATCCTAGGCATCCCTAAATGTTGGTAACATTTGTTGTTGTTCCCAGTAATGTCTCGTGTGAAGAATGGATATTGCTTTGTATCGTGATGAAAGAGAGAGCTCACGTTTGTTTTTGTCGTGCGCGCGCGTGTCGTGTGTGTGTGGTGTGTGTGTGTGGTTCATGCGTGCTGGGTAGAGCGTATTTCTGGGTTGTGGGCCTGTGGCGCGTGTGTGCGTGTAGTGTGTGTGTGTGTGGTGGGGGGGGCGGGTTGGTTACGGGCGTCTGTCTGATCTGTGCAATCGCGTGTGTGTCCGGACAGTGTGTGGTGGTGCGTTGGGGGTCGTGGTGTGTAACGGCATTGCGTCAGCCTTTGGTTGTGTCTTTCTGTTACTAGTTATTATATTATTATTATATTCGTATGATGATGTTTGTTTTGTCCGATCGTAATAACCCTCTTCGTGCACGCAGAGTTTGTGGAACACGAGCAATGCCCCCTTCACTGCCTATTCAGGCTTGTCATACTGCTCTTCATCCTGACGGACAGTGGAGTCAAACTGGCACCTTAAAAGGACAACAACAACAACAACAACAACAACAACAACAACAACAACAACAACAAAAACGTGAGAAAAAACATAGGCTTTATACAAGAAATACTTAGTTTACATAAGCCAGGGAAAAGACAACCCATAACCCCTACTCCACAAAAAAAGTGAAGCCAAAAATACTGCGCAGTGGCGGACAAGGAAACCACTCATTATGCATTTATAAGGTCCCTTTCTTACACTTCTTCTTTTTCTTGCTTCGGTCGCTCAGCAAGACAGTTTTACTGTCTTAGGAGCGCGGATGCCGTCACGCTACCCTCATAAGCCTAACAAAAAAGAAGAAGACGTTAGAACCAGCATGTCAGTCTAATTAGGCTGGGGAACATTCATTTGTGTACGAGTTTCTAAAAAAACAAAAAAGGCAGGAGAAGTACCGTAAGGCGGGAGAGACAATAGGGACGAAGTTAGCAAAGGGAAAAGCAGAGTCAAAAGGAGGCAGATTTGATGTTGGAAGCACTTCAAGAAGTGTGGAGGATTATTTGTACTAAAGATTCTCCAGTATCCACACGGTGTGTGTGTGCGTGCGCGCGTCGTGTGTGTGTGTGGTGTGTGTAGTGTGTGCGTGTGCGTGTGCGTCGTGCCGTTGCGCAGTGTCGCGTGTGTGGTGGTGGTGTTTGTGTGTGATACATATGCTAAAATCAGGGTCCTACCAGACGTTTGTGGTTTCTACCAAGATTTTCCAGAGTAGATAAAGAGCCCTCAGCAGTCAAACGATTTCCTTCTTTCTTTTTCTCTTCTCTTAACAGGATTATTTGGTACTTTTACACAAAAGACGTTCAATAGCAGCATTGCCCATCTCCAAAATATAGAAAAAAAAAAAAAAGTGACACCATTCGCGTGGAACAAAGTCGGTTTCAGCGAAACTTTAGAAATGTTGTATTTTGACCATTTCAATCTGAAATCTAGCCCTAACCTAACCCTTAATCCATACCTAACAAAACCTTTCAAATACACCAAAAATTAAACTTTACTAAAAAATGAGCGTTACATGATGCGAGATGACCAAGCGCAGTCTTGAACGCTAGTTCTCACATGACATTTTGCGTCTTATTTGTGATAAAGAGGATTACCAGACATGTCCCACCCAGGACTTTTTGTTTCCGTGGCTCAAGCCACAACCTATAAACCTCACTTTGTCGGTCCGCGTCTGGTCTGTCTGTCTGTCTGTCGGTCGGTCCAAAATGTCGACATTTTGACAAATTGTCGCACTTCAAATCGAGGCTACACTTCAAAATGAGGCCGCACTTAAAATGATGTATTTAAAGCGTACAAATAAATAAACATAGAATACAGACACTACAACAGACACGACGAGTATGCGGTGCCTTTTTTGATGAGCATAAGTAGGATCCATAGTTTTAATGTTTTCAAAAGCATATAAAAAGTTACGAAATGGTGCAGAGATAACATTCTGCGTTTACAGATAAAATTATGAAAAGCCAGAGGGAGGTGATCATGATTGGAGTCGCGTAAAAATAGACCGCGTGCCACAAACTGATGCTATTTCGCGCGTGTTTTTTTTACACCCACGTAATACATTACATATATTTTGTGTTGTCGTTATGCCAGTTCAGTCGTTCCGACCATGACTGCCAGATAGCAGAGGAGGGCAGATTACTATTCGGCGCGGCTGGGCTAGAAGTTTTGGTGTGTGTGTTGTGGTGTGTGTGCGTGCGTGTGCGTAGTGCGTGTGCTGCTTGGTTGTATGTGTGGGTGTTTCTACTTTATATCTTTCTTTTAAAGTTTCCTTTTAATAAATGATAATAAACCATTTTGATTGATTGACAGAGAGAAAGAGAGAGAGAGAGAGAGAGAGAGAGACGAGGAAGAGCAGAGAGAGAGAGAGAGAGAGCGAGCGAGGAGAGGGGAGAGAGAGAGAGGGGATGTGAGAGAGAGATGAGAGAGAATGAGAGAGATGAGAGAGAGAGAGGGAGAGAGAGAGCGGGTGAGTGGAGAGAGTAGAGAGAGAGGGAGGGGAGAGGAGAGAGAGGGGGGGAGAGAGATAGAGAGGGGGCGGGAGAGAGAGAGAGAGAGGGTTGAGTGAGAGAGACGAGAGAGAGAGAGGAGAGAAAGAAAGAGAGGAGGAGAGAGAGGAGGAGAGAGAGATTAGAGAGAGAGAGCGAGAGAGGGAGGACAATTTTTTCTGAGAGGTGAGTGAGAGAGACGAGAGAAGAAGATATGAGAGAGAGAGAGGAGAAGAGAGAGAGAGGGGAGGGAGACGGTGAGGGAGAGAGAGAGAGAGAGAGAGAAGAGATTTTGAGTTTGGAGAGAGAGAGAGAGAGGGAGAGAGAGAGATTGAGATGAGGAGAGAGAGAGAGAGAGAGACCGCACACACAAAACATCTCACCCACGCCAAGCTATTGGAATTGAAAGTAACACGGTAACACCTTCATAGGGGCATCATATTTCCCCACAGTGATCATTGATTGAATGATTTTGGTATTTTCGCTATATTCAAGTCACGAGAATGTGAAATTGGGCCGATCTCCCCGGAGAGAGCGTCGCCGCAAGCGCAGCAGCCCCTACCCAATAGGTTAGGGTCTACCCAATGATGAGATTAGCTACACGACTATAAAAATGGCCACTCGTGCCTATCGTAATTCGAAGAAACTCTTCCTGACTACCTCTCTTCTTCCTCTCTGCCTACCACACCAGAACGCACCTCAGATCAAGCAATCCCTAACAATCTACTTGCAAACCTTGTCAACAAGTACACAACAGTTGGAAACAGATCTTTGCGTTTCAAGGCACCACCACATCTGGGACAACAATATCCCTTTCTCTCCCGCAGCTCTCCATCTCTGTCTTCTTTCAAAATGGCCTGAGACGCATCTTTCCGGAACTAATCTCTGTTCATTTTGTCTGTCCATCACCGTCACGTCAACCCTGTAAAGATTTAAAAAAAAATAATTCGTGTTTTATTTAGGTATTTAAATGAGGAGTCGTCGTGGGCGATAAAGTGATTATTTTTGTATTAAATGTTGTTTGTCGGGGTTTGTTGTTGTTCCCTGGCTTAAACTGACCCAGGGACACTGCCAACAAAGCCAGAGCAATTGAACATTCAGTACAAATGCACCAGATAGGGATGAGACATTAAGTATGTGATCGTTTTTGATTACCCCCGCATGTGGAGCAGCCACACTCCGTAATTCGGGGGATTTTAGAGTGAGGTTATGCTGGGAGCTTGTCATGCAACCCGCACAACATTTCAGAAGCATAACAACATTTTTGAGTAGCCTTGGCGTTCTATTTATGTCAACTGGTCTGACACAGATCATGCCAGGCAAAGTTTTTAATAATTTTTAAGTACATGCATTTTGAATTATTTGGTGTGCGTGCGGGTAAAGGGTAAGATAAAGATGTGACACCCCTGCATTTCTCGGTTATTCTATTTTTCCGTTTTGCCTTCTTACACATACATAAAGCTGTATTTTAGAACATTTTCAGCTAATACTTTTTGGAAATAATAACCCTAATCCCAACCTAGCCATACAACCCTACCCCCATATGTACTGCAGTACACCACGATTGTTCACAGTTGTGGTTCGTTGCGTTTTTCCGTCTATAGGGTGGGGGGGTTAAGGGTTAGGGTTAGGGCTAGGTTAGGTGTTAGTATTTCCAAAATGATTAATTTGGTGAAAAATGTTCCTGAAATTACTGCTTATGTATGGTAAGAAAGGCAAAAAACTGGAAAAATACAATTAAACGAAAATGAGAGGGGTAGCAATCTGACCTTACTTGTAAACGTTTTTTTCTAGAGCTCGGTGTGCAACAACTGATATTCTACTAGAGGTGGTAGAAAAAAAACCGGTTGAACCGAAAAATCGGCGCTAAGGCTTTCGCGTTGAGTTGCTGTAGAACGGTTTTTTTAACTGCAAAACTGAAAGTAAGTTTTCGTAGAATAACGCATCCTTTGAAGAACAACATGATTACTCAGCGCAGATTGGGTGTTTAACACAAGAGTAGCTGTTTTCTAAGTTGGGTGGTGTTGATTGACCACAGAGTATGTTCGTCTGTGCTTTGACTTTCTTCGAGTGTTGATGTGAAGTGTTGTGTGTGTGTCATAAGTCATAAAGTTCTTTATGTGTTGTCTAGTGTCTGTGTGTGTATGTGTGTGTTGTGTGTGTGCGTGTGTGTGCGCGTGCGTGGGGTGTGTGAGTACTTCTTTACATAAATATGTGTTTGCCATATGTGAAACCAGTGATGCGGAGTACTGGTTAAAAAAACCCGGTTCGGGATTTTAAACTGGTTCTCAACTCTATAGCTCTACAGGTGGAACTTCATGGTTCTACAGCAAAGTCTTTTCGTGGAAGACTGTGACTCCTAAATACGGAGGACATTTGCGAATTTATGGTTCTTAGTGCTGCAGACGAAGGGATTGCTGGCCTTTGGGAGCTTCCCAACCCGCCAGCTGTCCTCAAATCCCTTTTTGACGAGAGAGGCGGGACTCACCCTGGGCAAGGCATCTCCACTATAATGTTTTTGTGTTAAATTGTAGGCCCAGCCGCCGGAAATAGTAGTTCTCCTCAGCTACCTGGCAGTCATTGTCGGAAACGACCGACAGGCCTACACTTGAGAAGAAGGACCTCCTCTGATACGAGCTAGACAGCTACTGAGATGTCCGATATGTTCGTGATGTCGAAGATGCTTTAGAGAATCAGCACAGTGGAAAGGTTAACCACTGAAGATAGCATTGTAGGGGAAGAACGGGGTAAAAAAGCCCATGCAATTATCTAATGAAATAAGCAAATTTCAGTCACATTTGCCCATGAGGCGAATGCTACGCATCAAACTCGTCCTCATGGGCAAAATGTCACTGAAAGTTGCTTTATTTCATGAGATACATTGGCATGGGCTTCTTACCCGCCCATGGGCTTTTTCACCCCGTCTTCACCCCGTACTGATCAGTCAATTGTTATGATAACTAGCCTACAAGTTCTGAGATCGTTCGGTAAATTGCGTGTAGGGTACGCTAAATTTTGCTGGTCAAATATTTTATTTCATTAATTTCATTAAGATATAAACAAAAATCATCAGATTGTTCACAAAAGCCTAGAGTTTTTGATTGCCAAAACATTATTTTTTGAAGTGTCATTAAATCTGGAAACCGTCTCGTGCGCTTGTGCATTGATTTGCACGTGAAACATTTCAAAGTCTGCCGAACATTTACAGCCACGTCTGTCTTCTTAAATTTGTGTGTGTGTGTGTGTGTGTGTGGGGGGGTGGGGTGGGTGTTGTACACAGGTAAGTGCGCATTATATTCAGTGATTGTTCGGTGTAACAAATTGCGTGTAGGATACGTTTAGGCCTACTGGTCAAAATATTTTATTTCATTAATTTAAATTTAAAAAAAAAATCGGATTGGTCATAAGCCTAGAGTTTTCGTTGTTGGTCAAAACATTATGTTTTGAAGTGTCAGTACTGGAGACCGTCTCGTGCGCTCGTGTATTGATTTGCACGTGCAACATTTCAAAGTCTGCAGAAAATCTACAGCTACGTCTGTCTTCATAATGCTTTTTTTGTTTTTTTACAGGTAAGTGTGCATTAATATTCAATGTTAAAGACAACACTGACCCACCACGATTAAGTCCCTTGTTTTTTTTCTGGGTAGCTGTGACCCACATACAAAGGTCCCCAACTTCAATTTGAGGCTGCTCTTAAAATGATGTTTCGGATTGAATTTAGGGGCATTTGTATGGGAGTCAGACATGGTCAAAACAAAGTATTTCTTTCGTCAGCTATAAGAGAGGCACGAAAACACGCGAAACCCGTGATTTTGACACGTGATCTGGTGGGGTTCTTTTTCATCTTATGTCTAGCTGGTAAGACGTTCTAGCACCGTTTGACTCCCATACAAAATGTCCCCACATTGAAAAATCGAAACATCAACTTTAAAGAGCAGCCTCAATTTGAAGTTGTCGCTAAACATTTGTATGTGGGTCACAGCTACTCAGGCCAAAAAAAACCCCAAGGGACTTAATTAATCGTGGTGCGTCAGAGTGTGTCTTTAACCTGTATTATTCCT
Source organism: Phymorhynchus buccinoides (assembly GCA_017654935.2). NCBI lineage: Eukaryota > Metazoa > Mollusca > Gastropoda > Neogastropoda > Raphitomidae > Phymorhynchus > Phymorhynchus buccinoides. Next base: position 39,602,376 of record CM065697.1, read on the forward strand.
TCCCTTTAGTTATCAGCCAGTCATTGCTTTGTCTCACACGACCATAATTACATTCGTCAATAAGACGATTAAGCAACTATAATTATGTAAATAATTTACCGAGACGTAAAGTAGGTCACGTGTCAAACCATTAAAAAAAAAAAGGCCGCACAGTTTTAAAATACGTATTTGCCGAAGGAAAGTCCACAATAAGTACCTCCACCCGAATAAAAGAGAGAACACGTAGACATATTGAAATAAATAGATGGACTTTACACACCATAAGCTTCAAAATGCTAAAAGAGACACACACACACGCGCGCGGCGCACGCACACGCACACACACACCACACACACCACACACACAACAGCAAAACACACACAAGCACACACACACTAGGGTCACAACACGTATGGTTTGTGTGTATTTGTTTGAACGAATGCGCGCGTGTGTGTATATGTGTATGTCATGTGTGTCCGTGTGTGTGTGTGCGTGTGTGTATGTGTCAGTGGGTGTGTGTGTGTGTGTGTGTGTGTGTGCGTGTGTGGTGTGTGTGCGTGCGTGCTCGCGTGCGTGCGTGTGTGCTCGCGCGCGTGTGTTTCGAGTAGATTTGTTTGTGTGGTGCATGTTATATCGCTACAGAAAATGAAAGCGACCCTGCTTCTTATTGCTTCGGTGCAAGTACTTCTTAGCGTCGGTGCAGCTGTCCCCGTTCCTGGTACAAGTGTACCAAAGCCATGCTGTTACCCCAAGCAATGGGAGGGGGCAGGTGTGGTGTACCCTGACAATATGGTGCCTACGCTAATGGTCACAATAGTGTGAGTGGGTTTTCTGTCAAGTTCTCTCTCTCTCTCTCTCTCAATGCCAACCATTGTTGCGCGCGACTACGCCTAAATATAGTACGTATGTGTTGCTTTTCGACGTCATACATTTCTGTGGTTGTTTTCCCAATTCAAAACAAAGCACCGCCGTGCTGTCTTGCTATGATGTATGCAATTCAGTTTTTATATAATGTTGGCTGGCCGCACGCACGCACGAACACACACACAAACACACACACACGCGCGCACAACGTACGCACGTAGGCACGCACTTGGAGTGCGTCACTACGCAGCACACATACACATACACACTACACACACACACAACACATTCACACGCACACGCGCACTACACGCGCACGCACACACACACGCACGACGCACGCACGCACACACACACACACACACCACACACACCACACACACACAACACACACACATATACACACACACACACACAGTCTCTATGTGGGATAACTTTCATACCACGTTCTATCCATATTTTAAATTCATGATTCATTTTACTCTCGCTATCCTCTCTCGTTCTCTCTCTCTCTCTCTCTCTATCTCTCTCTCTCTCTCTCCTCTGTCTATCTCTCTCTTTCTCTCTCTCTCTCTCTCTCTCTCTCTCTCCTCCCTCTCTCTCTCTCTCTCTCTCTCTCTCTCTCTCTCTCTCTCATCCATCGCCTGATTTTATTCAAATACTATTATTGTTATTTGCTGATGACATTGCATTGGTATCTGACAGTATTGTTGGTCTCCAGACACAGCTTAATATCCTTGCTGATACAGCCAAACGTCTTGGCCTTATTTTGAATTTGGAGAAATCAAACATAGTCATTTTTCGGAATGGTGGGTACCATGCTGTAAATGAGAGATGGTATTTTAATGGAAAGGAACTTGAAATTGTAAATATGTACAAATATCTGGGTATATTTTTGTCTACAAGACTGAGTTTTGTCTATACTATGTCAGATCTTGCTGAGAGAGCTAAGAAAGGAGTGATTGCCATTGTAAAAATGTTATGGTCTATTGGAGAGCATTCACCTATAATCTTTTTTAAGCTTTTTGATTGTCAAGTGCAACCAATTTTAACTTATGGTGCAGAGATTTGGGGTTTAGCAGAAAACCAAGAGATAATAGAAAAAGTCCATTTGTTTGCACTCAAGCGATTCATGGGAGTTAACCCCAAATCGCCAAAACACTTGATATATGGTGAAACGGGTAGGTATCCTTTGCATGTTGCAACACGTTTGAGATGCATAAAATTTTGGTTACGTCTTATACAGATGGATGGTAGTAGATACCCAAATAAAGCCTATAATATGCTGTTAAACCTTCAGAAACAAAATTATGATACATGGGCTTGCAAAGTTAGAAATATTTTGTACCGTTTTGGCTTTGGAGAGGTTTGGGAAGCACAAGGAGTTGGCAATACAAAAGCATTCTTGGCAGTATTAAAACAAAGATTTATAGATTGTTTTCAACAAGATTGGCATGCAAGCTTAGAGTCGCACACTTTTTATTATGTATATGCATCCTTTAAGCAAACGTTTACTTTAAGTACCCATTTGTGTGAAATTGTGAATATCAAAGCACGAAACACTTTGTCCAGGTTTAGAATTGGCATGTCCCCTTTGAATTGTCACTTTTTGCAGTTTAAAATTGACCCAAATAGAAATGTATATTGTCCTTTTTGTAATCATATTCCTGAGTCAGAAATTCACTTTTTGTTTGTTTGTCCCATGTATGACACCCTTCGAAGAGAACTTATTTCCAAAAAAGTATTATAACAATCCTCTCTATGTTTAAATTTGTGTTATTACTTTCTTGTACAAACAAAAGTATTGTAAGAAAAGTGGCTGTTTTTATCTTTAAAGCTTTGAAAGTTCGGCAAGATTTATGTAATGTTTTGTAATGTCAAGTTAATAATATAATGTCAATTTGTTGTTTTTTTGTCGTCACACTCACTCCATTGTATGGGCATGGCCTAACAATTAAAAAATTTCCTGACTCCTGACTCCTGACTCTCTCTCTCAGTCCTTATTCGATCTCGTCCTGATTGAATATTAACAGCTATCTGACTGACTGCAGTAATTGTAATACCATCAGTATGCATGTGGAGATAATATTATTCATGTGTATTGATTGTTGATGACTGATGTATTCCAATATTTTGTTATTTGATTGACTGCATGCTATAAGTTAATAATGGTTTCTCTATCTGATCTCTCTCTCTTCTCTTCTCTCTCTCTCTCTCTCTCTCTTCTCTCTCTCTCTCTCTCTCTCTCTCTCTCTGCTCTCTCTCTCTCTCTCTCTCTCTCTTGAATCTCTCTCTCTCTCTCTTCTCTCTCTCTCTCTCTCTCTCTCTCTCTCTCTCTCTCTCGCTCTCTCTCGCTCTGTGTTTGAAACGTGCACATTTCTAAGTTGAAGTAATGAATTTTAATGATAATTATTTGGTTGGTATAATTTTGTTTCACACGTTTGATTAATGTTCTTTCAGTTATGTTGTATCTCTGTCTTGTTGTTGCACCTAACCTGAATTTCTTTTTTAGAGATAATAAAGTATGCTTCAATTTTATTTTATTTTTTGACCCTCCACTGTCCCCGCCTTTCTTTTCATTTATTGTTTTTGTCTCTCTTTTTTTGTTTCTTTCTTTTTTCTTTTTTTCTTTCCTTTTTTTTAAAATATATAATTTGTTTGTTGTTGTTGAGGCGGCACATCTTTTCCCCCCTCCCCCCCCCCCTTTCTATTTTCCCCCCCCCTCACTTCTCTCATACATTTGTCTGTGTGATGAGCTAAGATGGACATTTTTCTTCGGTATAGTTTAGTGTTTTAGTCTGATACATAAGTGTCTGGGTTTCTGTATGACTTAGAGTTTGGTGTACTGATCATTCATACTCTATGTGTGTGTGTGTGTGTGTGTGTGTGTGTGTGTGTGTGTGTGTGTGTGTGCGCGTGTGCGTGCGTGCGCGCGTGCGTGCGTGCGTGCGTGCGTGCGTGCGTGCGTGTGTGTGTGCGTGCGTGTGTGCGCGCGTGCGCACGTGTGTGTGTATGTGCAACATTAACAAATTACGCACGTAATGTCAACCATTGGGTATGCTTGAATTTGAATTTGAACTTGAACTGTACCATGGCATGTCATTGCACTATTTGCATTGTACCGTACAGGCTTCTTACAGCAACCTGCTGCTTCGCGTCTTCACAGACTACGGGCTGCAGAAGAGAACGATGGTCACCAAGGTCTTAGACTGGAACTCTTCGTTCAAGGAATCGCATACAGTGATCGAAGACTTCCGCCAGGTCTGATAGTAATAATATGTTCCTATTGATATTGTGTGTATCGCTCTCTCCTTTTGTGTTCACTGTCTTTGTGTCTGTCTGTCTGTCTGTATTTCTGTTTCTGCCTCTCTCTCTCTCTCTCTCTCTCTCTCTCTCTCTCTCTCTCTCTCTCTCTCTCTCTCTTCTCTCTCTCTCTCTCTCTCCCCCCCCCCCCCCTCTCTCTCTCTCTCTCTCTCTCTCTCTCTCTCTCTCTTCTCTCTCTCTCTCTCTCTCTCTCTCTCTCTCTCTCTCTCTCTCTCTCTCTCTCTCTCTCTTCTCTCTGTGGGATGAAGAAAACAGCAAACACGCAGGTAGTGGCAATTTTCGGTTTATTGTTAACACATTTGTCCATGAAAATCAAGGGACTCTCTCTCTCTCTCTCTCTCTCTCTCTCTCTCTCTCCTCTCCTCTCTCTCTCTCTCTCTCTCTCTCTCTCTCTCTCTCTCTCCCCTCTCTCTCTCTCTCTCTCTCTCTCTCTCTCTCTCTCTCTCTCTCCTCTCTCTCTCTCTCTCTCTCTCTCTCTCTCTCTCTCTCTCTCTCTCTCTCTCTCTCTCTCTCTCTCTCTCTCAACACTGGCTGGTGGCAGTCACTGTCTTGTTACATCTAGTGGGGTTTCGAATTAAGGGAGCAGTGTTGTGAAAAGTGTAGGGGTGTGTGTGTGTGTGTGTGTGTGTGTGTGTGTGGTGTGCGTGTGCGTGTGTGTGTGCGTGCGTGCGTGTGTGTGCGTGTGCGTGCGTGTGCGTTCAGACCTCCTTTTAGCCTGTTAAACCGTAACCAGCTTATCAGCAGAAAATGGAATTACATGCATCAAGGTCAGAAACAGTCGGGCCAAGTTTTAAACATGCCCCTAGGCACGTGCCTTCTTTTAGATAGAAGATGGATATAAGGGAAGGAGTGGATGGGGGTGGTGGTGGTGGTGAGGGTGTGTGTGTGTGTGTGTGTGTGTGTGTGAGAAATAATAATGAGAGGAAGGATCAAACCAAATGAAACTAAACCAAACATGTACTGCTACTAAACATCATCATCATAATCATCATTTTCGTTTTCGTCGTGAAAATCATCATTAGCGACAAGCACGACATCATTACCACAATATCGTCATCATCGTCATCGTCATCATCGTCATCATCGTCATCGTCATCGTGTCCTGTGGATAACAATTTCTGGGTGGTTTTTTTTAACGTGTGCGCAACATTGTTAAAGATAAATGTGTGTGACGACACCCATGACACCCTATGTCTTTGAAAGAATAGACGATTTTCGGAGAGGAAAAAAACTAGGGGAGAGCACTTCGTGAAAATTAGAGTTGTTTACCTCGATTACTCGGTCAAACACCATAGCAACAATGGCGTCGAAGCTTGAAACCGCAGGATGCGAGTCAGCGACTTGCAAACATTAAAAAAAAAGAGGGGTGGCCAGTGGCCACACACTGATAGAACTTTTCAAAAATGGGACGTAAAAATATAAATGACATCAATTTTCGAATGACGCACGGTATTCTAAGTGCTGTATGTCTACTCAAACACACGAGGCGAGAGCTGGGATCTACCTGATGGTAGAGTAACTTCCCCTGTTTGACCGTTTGAATTAGGCGAGATCACTCCCACACACCATGCCATTACTCACCTTAATTATTTCCGGTGTTCTAAGTGCTGTATGTCTACTCAAACACACGAGGCGAGAGCTGGGGATCTACCTGATGGTAGAGTAACTTCCCCTGTTTGACCGATTGAATTAGGCAAGATCACTCCCACACACAACGACATTACTCTCCTTCATTATTTCTGGTGTTCTAAGTGCTGTATGTCTTCTGAAACACACGAGGCGAGAGCTGGGGATCTACCTGATGGTAGAGTAACTCCCCCTGTTTGACCGATTGAATTAGGCAGGATCACTCCCACACACCATGAAATTACTCCCCTTAGTTATTTCCGAACAATTCCTATTCCAGTCACCTCATCACACGTAGCACCTAATAACGACTAGTTTGTTTTACCATATAATTTTTTTAATGATTTTTCTATTGTCAGAATACGTCCTGGGTCATCCGGAATTCCACGTGCACCAAAACTCAGCTACAATCTTCTCTGGACAGTTGTGTACCAGGTGGGACTATAAGTATTGTAACGCCTGTAGAATAAATGTGTCGCACTGTATTGAACGCCTGTAAATGTGTGTCAATCGCACTATAAGTATTGTAACGCCTGTAGAATGAATGTGTCAATCGCACTATTATCGTTCAATATTGCACATTGTCTAAATCAGAGTTTGTAGGCAATTGCACGACTGTAGTCGTAAAAGAACCCCTCAATATTAGGAATTGTTCGGAAATAATTAAGGGGAGTAATTTCATAGTGTGTGGGAGTGATCTTGCCTAATTCAATCAGTCGAACAGGGGAAGCTACTCTATCATCAGGTACACAGTAGCTTTTCTCAGCTCCTTTCAGTTCATGCCTTTTGCTAACACTCGTCACCAGCATAAGCCAATTTAAAGTGTTTCATCCATTTGGCTGACATTGTTTCATGGTGGTATGCCACTTGTAAGGTCTTTTTCTATCCCTAACCACAATCAATGATAAGAATATTTGCTGCTGTTAAAAGAAATAACTTGAAACAAATAGCTCTCTGTGGAAAACTGAAAGGAGCTAGAATGAGGGGAATTCGTGCACTGTGGGTAGATTCCCCCAGCTCTCGCCTCGTGTGTGTTTGAGTAGACTTGCATCGCTTAGAACACCGTGCGTCGTTCTAAAATTGATGTAATTTATATTTATACGTCACATTTTGCAAAGTTCTATATCGGTTTCCGGATACTGCCCGCCCCTCATTTTTCTAACACAAAAAATGTTTGCAAGTCGCTGACTCGCATCCTGCGGTTTCAAGCTTCGACGCCATGCCGTCATTGCTGCTATGGTTTTGACCTACTAAGTCGAGGTAATTTCCCCCCTCCCCCGAAAATCGTCTATTGGCCGTCACCTATTGTCAAAATCCTGAACCCTAACTGCAGAAAGTCTTTTGGAAAGAACAAGAAATTGTAGCTTTTTTTTTCTTTCAATGTTGTCGACAGAGAAACACTTTCTTTTGTAATATAGCTTGTCCGTAAGACACCCCCCACCTGGTTACGACCCACAATCTCAAAGTCTGTTTGTTTTTAAATTTCAGTTTTATGAAGCTAATTATAGGCTGATCCTAACCCTACCCCTTTCCTGAGAATGGCAGAATGTTGCTTCCCAGTCCAGATTGTCAATGCGAAAATTGGGGGAGAGGGAAGGGGGTGGGGGTGGGGGGGCTGTAGAGTACTAGAGTCGTTTTTATCCCTTTAAAAATCACAATAATATCTGTATTGTTAAAAATTCGGGACTTTCCTGGTGTTGCACTGCCTCCGGGCATTGCCTCCAGAATCGTTCCATCCATCTTTATATCATCTACTAATGTCCCATAATAGGGTAAGATGGGGTAAAAAGCCCATGGGCGGGTAAGAAGCCCATGCCAATTATCTCATGAAATAAAGCAAATTTTGCCGATGAGACGAGTGTTAATGTTTAGCATTCGTCTCATGTACAAATGTGACTGCGATTTGCTTTATTTCATGAGATAATTGGCATGGGCTTCTTACCCGCCCACGGGCTTTTTACCCCGTCTTCCCCTATGTGTCTGTTTCAGACCGGAGGACGTTCAACAGATGTTTCTTCAATCCCTTTCAAAAGGACATAAAATTATTATTTTACCGAGAGTGAGTTTCAATATTATTGCGTCGCCATTTTTTCTCCCCGTCAAGATGGCGCCCAGTTCTTGGGTGTTCACGTGGTTGGTGGTGTGGCGGCCAGGGCGTGGGAGTCACGCGCGAACAACGTGACGTCACGAATGATGGTGTCCCAAGATGGCTGCTATCCCTTAGCTACTACCTCCGTCACCACCACTGAGAAGCGTGAGTCTTGTCTGTCTGTTTGTCTGTCTGTCTGTCTGTCTGTCTGTCTGTCTGTTTGTATGTCTGTCTGTCTGTCTGTCTGTCCTTTCTGACGTGTAACTATATATTGTTATGACATTTCACATGCATGGGCGCGCGCACGTGCATGCTTGTGTGTGTGCTTGTTTGTTTACATGTGTGTGTATGTGTATGTGTGTGCGTGTGCGTGTGTGTGTGTGTGTGAGAGAGAGAGAGAGAGAGAGAGAGAGAGAGAGAGAGAGAGAGAGAGAGAGAGAGAGAGAGAGAATGCGCGCGTGTGTTGTGAGGGGGTGGGGTGGGTGCGTGTGTATGCGCGCGCGCGCGCGCGTGTGTGTATGTGTGCGTGAGTGTCTGTGCGTGTGTATGCATGTGTGTGTGTATGTATGTGTGTGTGTGTGTGTGTGTGTGTGTGCGTGTGTGTCTGTTTGTGTGTGTGTGTGTGCTTGGGTGCGCACAAATTAATGCGCAAGCATGTGCATGCCAATGTGCGTTTGCATTTGTGTTTGTTTCTTCACGGCCGATTGTCAGTCTGTCTGTCTCCGAGTCTCTCTGCATGTGTACCAGCTTGGGTTCCCCCCGGCTATCTTAGTGCGTGTGTATGTGTGGGGTGGCTGGGTGGGTGGTGGTGTGGCTGGTGGGGGTGGTGGGGTGGTGGGGATGGGGTGGGTAATTTACAGGTGATTCATTATATTGCGTCTAATGATTAAGTCGTGTTATGTACGCAGATACATCTGGACTAGAAAAAGAACAGAAAACAAAAACACGAAAAGTAATTCTCGAGCTCTACCAAAACGTTTGACCTAAACGAAGGTCATGATATGTAGGGTGCAGAATGGCACAGAGGTAACGCGTTCGCCTCGTGCACGATAAACCCGAGTTCGAACCTGAGTATAGGTTTTTTCCCCCCTCTCACTCTGCACTAGGCCTTATGGTATGAAAACATGGAGTCTTTCGGATGAGACGATGCACCGTGTCCCATGCACTTAGCACACGTTAAACCCCAGTGGCAACGAAAAAGTTATCATTTGGTCAAAATGTACACCCCCCCCCCCCCCACCCCCACCCCACTTTCCTTCCTCATCAGTCACACAAAAAAAAATCGCATGCCCAAAACAAAGAAGAAAAAAAAGGGTGGCACGCCTCTGGCGCCCTCCAGGTGGGAGCAACCCGAATTTCACAGAGGCGCTTCTCTGACTATCAAATAAACACCTGTTTAAACTAACTTCTTGTAGCCGTGTTGGAGCCCATGGAGTAAGAACGAAAACAAAACAAAAGAGAGATGTCTTTCGTTTGTGTGCGTTGAACTATGGCTCGTATTCTGGTTGTTCTTGTGACGATGCTTCCTTGAGCACACATTTATATGATATTATAATATGCTTTTTATTGCTAACAAAAATTATAATAAAAGGGGGGGGGGGGGGGGTAAGAAAAAAGGGAAAAAGGGGGGAGGGGGAAGAAGAGAAAAGGAACAAGGAAAAAAGGAGGAAAGGAAGGGAAAAAGGAAAAAGAAAGGGTTAAAAATGAAGGCGGAAGTGGTGGTGGGTTGCATGATGAGTGAGCAAGATAGCGGAGAGTGGATGAATGATTGGGTGTGGTGTGAGAGTTACATATTTGTTAATGTAAATGTATGTTTCATACTTTTATTTAATATTTTTATTTTACACGGTGGAAGACAAGTTTCCAGTGCCAATGGACAATAAAGAAACTTATGACTTATGACTTATTAGTTTTGTCTTGGTCTTCCAGAATGGAGCCTAACTCTGAGCCACTTCCAGAACGTGACAGAGGGCATCACAGATCCCTCCGTGTTTCACGTGCCCTCTGTCTGTAACCACAGCGTGCCAGAGCCCTTTCACCCCTGACCCTTGACTCTTTCGCTGTTGTTGCAGCGAAGCGAAACAAGAAATGTTTTCAGTCTATCTATCTGACTATGTAACTGGACTTGATTCTAATGTTCGATTACAAAAGACATTTTGGACAACAAATATTTTATCAACATTTTCTGTCTGACTATGTATCTATGTTAATACGATAGTGTTTGAACGTAGGGAACCCAGGAGGCTCATTTGTTTTGCATACTGATAGTTATTTAGGATATCTAGGCCAAGTTCGAAAATGAAGGTCATAGGTCAAAGGTCAAGGTCACTAGAGCCGAAAATGCTGCCGCGCGAGATCCTCGCTGGCGCAGGGGTACTGTAAAGTGCTTTACAGACTTTTACTGTCAGGGGGTGTTTGTCTCGTTTGTTCCCAGGGCCCCAAAATGCTGCCGGACGGCTGATTTATCTAGCATTTTCACGCTCCAGCGTAATTTTAAAGACCCCGTGACGCGCCACGGTTACGTCCCTTGTTTTTTTCTGGGTTGCTGTGACCCACATTCGAATTTCCCCATATTCAAATTGAGGCTGCTCTTTAAACTGATGTGTCGCTTTCAATTTGGGGTAATTTATATGGGAGTCAGACTTGGTCAAAACAAGATTTCTTTCCAGTTATAAGAGGGAAAACACGCGAATCCCGTGATTTTGACACGTGATCGGGTGGCTCTTTAAGCGCATTTCCCCTGCCTTCATATAGTGACACGTTTCACGTTTCAGCCCTGAAAGTGGCGAGTGGAACAAGAAATTAGCGAGTTTATAATTCACTTTACCCGCCAAATACGAGTGGGCAAAAAACGATGTTCTTTTCCCAATCCATGTTTTCCCACGCACCGGAAATACGATACGCAATTTGCGTGCTCGCCAGCCAGTGCATGTTCGAAATGAAACGTTCTTCGGCTTCAACTTCAAGTTCAAAGGCATCGCAGCCATCACTCGAAAAGGGTCAGAGTGAAACACGAACTTTTCTACCAAAATGGAAGAAAGAATGTTCGTGGCTTCTCTTCGACGACAAGGCCAACAAAATGAAGTGTTCAATCTGTTCTCCAAACTCGTCACGGATTGGCAAAATGGATTTTGGTTTGGCTGGTAAAAAAAAAAAAAAAAGTTACCAGCCAAAGGCTGGTGGACAACATTTTCCACTTTCAGGGCTGCGTTTCTTTCGCTGTTAATTGCTGTCGTTGTTGTTGTTGTTGTTTGTTTACGTTTGTCACGATTACCCTGCAAGTCGACAAATACCGAAACCAACAGGGCAATCACGACTAACCAGCCAAAGTTCTGTTGTATTTCTTGACACACCTAAATTGACCCACTCCAGGTAGGTTCCGCACATTCACAACACACACAGGGACATCTTTACTGACCACTTAACTGGTGGCAAGGTGTTGTAGCCCGCACCGGGAGAGCGCCGGGGGCTGTCACGTTGACGTTCGGTCCGGTAGACTGTAGTAGCAGGACCAGGGTAGCCCGCACCGGGAGAGCGCCGGGGACTGTCACGTTCGGTTGCTGGGTTAGACTTGTCCGGTGTCGAAGGTCTTCGTTGGTCGTCTTCGTTGGTTGGTCTTCTTCATTGGTTGGTCTTCTTCGTTGGTCGGATTTCTTCGTTGGTCGGTTTTCTTCGTTGGTCTGAAGGTTCTTTATCGTCTTGGGTCGACACCGCAGAGCTGGAGATGTGGGTTGTCGTCTCTCAGACAGCTCAATACGGAATGCCGTCTAGGCCAATGTAGCACCCGAAGCAGAGGACAATTCAGTGAGTACACCGACGTCACAACCGCTTCCGGTGCACAGAATATACGCACAGCACACAGAACGAAACATACGAAACATACACCACAGGTGCGACACAACAGTTCTGATGAACACGCTCCCCACTCAATCGCGCACTCCCACACAAGGCAAAACACAAGGGGTAAAAGGTAACAAAATTTACTAAGACTAAGCACAAATAACACACAATAACAACGCTGATAAACACGATAAACCTTTCCAAAAAAACAACAACAAAGCTCATCAGCTCTCAAAAGGGTGAGCCCCAAAGTTGCGCCCAAAACAAAATCAATTAGGCGTGTCCCAAAACAAGTTTATCAATGCACAGTCACTCAGGAAAGTCCCCAACAATACACATATATACACACATACGCTGACGAAGGATGAAGGTCATGATGAACGACAGTCAAAGGATAAAGCATGTGCAACAAGTTAGTCGAAAGGAGGAAAGGTCGAAGACACCACGTCGTCCGTGAGCACCCTCCCTAGCTGCGGCCGAGGGAGGGCACAACCCACACAGAGCGTCGAACCGAGGAACGCATGCTGGAAGACAGGACGCGAAGAGCCGCAGACCGGGCAGACTCAGGAGAGACCGCCCTCAGGAATCCTCGAGGAGTGCAGGCGTCCCAACGGCAGGAAGCACCAATGCGGAGCAACCCTTAAAGGGCCACTCTCCAGCTAGCGGCGATCGCAGTTCCCAGCCCCTAACCCACGGCGCTTAACTTCTGACGTCCAGGACTACCAGGAGAGGAGGCACGGCAAATGAGCCAAAAGGCAGGTCCAAAGGACGGCAGGTGACCCCGGAGAAACCAAGTGGAGAAGGTCGTGGGCCCAGTCCGGAAGAACACAGTCCGGAAGAACACAGCTCAGAAGCTGGTGCTGAGGGTGGTCAAGGCGGCGTCAAGGTGTCGTGGTTCGTCTCGTCGTAAAACTGAAGAAATCCAGAATGGAATGGGGAGGGGGAAACTAGAGCAGGACAGCTCTCACACTCGGGCTGAGTGCAGTTGAAGGGTCAAAGAGTAGTGGCCACTAGGAGAAAGACTCCACTGTCGCAAGGCAGCGACCGCTTATACCAAGCAGGACTCGAAGAACGAAGTGAACAGAAAGGAAATAGACGTCGTCGTCTGGTCAAGATGTCAGCCGTCCAACCCCCGAAGTCCGTGAGCGTCTATGTCACGGTGTTAACTCTCTCTCTTTGTTGTTGTTTTGTTTTCCTTTTACACGGCTTGCACGTGAAGATAATGGGGTTCGAGTCTTTCTGCTGTTACTGGTTGCGATTACAAAGCGTAGCGCTCTCTGCTAACTGGTAGAGCGTTACGGTAAGTAGAAAAGTGCAGGTAGAATCGTCACAGCAGGGTTGCCTGTGACAACGTTGTTGTTATTTATGTTGATGTTAGCAGTTGATGTTACTGGTGGTGGTGGTGGTGGTAGTGGTAGTGATAATGATTTTGATGATTTGATTAAAAAAAAATGAGTATGCTAATAAAAAGCTAAATATTTCAAAGATCTAAAAAGCTCTTCATGGTATGTGTGTGTGTGCGCGCGCGCGCACGTGTAGGTGTGTATATTGTTGTTTGTTTGTGTGTGTGTGTGTGTGTGTGTGTGTGTGTGTGTGTGTGTGTGTGTGTGTGTGTGTGTGTGTGTGTGTGTGTGTGTGTGTATTTTGTGCGTGTGTGTGTATATTTTGTGCGTCTGTATTGTGTGAGTTTGTGCGTGCGTGTGTGCGTGCGTGTGAGTGTGAGTGCGCGCGTGCGCATGAAAGGAATCGAGATCGAAGCTGTGACAAACACTGGGCTAACGTAGCAACACTAGTTTACGAAACGCACTCGTTTCCGATAGAAACGATATTTAACAAACATTTGAAGTGCAGCCTCGATTTGAAGTGCGACAATTTTGGACCGACCGACAGACCGACAAAGTGAGTTATAGCTTTGTGGCTTGTGCCACAAACAAAAACGGGGAAAAGAAAGTTTCATTGGATTTTCTCCCCTTGGGGAGAGTGGGCCGATCCTGGAGGTACTGCAATACCAGGCCAACCCGTGGCGAAGGTGGAGCAAGCCCCTGACACTTCGCCGAGGTTCAAAAATCAGTTTAATATCGAAGCCCCCTATAGGGAGCGTATCAGATATTAATCTGATAAGAACAGATACTTCTTTTTTTCATTTTTATAAAGGATCTTTATTCAATAATTACATGTACACAGCATACATTTTGTCAATCACAATCACATATTTTAACAATGTCATTCATAACTAATAATCAGTTTCGAACTTCGGTCAATAACATACATAATTAACACTTTCAAAATAATCTCATTCATCACTTTTCATCATTCATTCTCATTCATTACCACTCCTTGTTCCAAGCCAGACATTCATATTCATTCTCATTCACTCATTACCAATCATTATCTTCAAGCCTTTCAGTTCTACACTTTGATCTTAGCCAAAAGGCCGAGAAGCGATAAAAGTCAACGGTTTCATGAACCTCAGCCAATCCACGACGTGACGTCGTATTTCTAGGCTGTTTTAATTTGCAATTTTACTATAAGAATGATTATAATTGTATCTCTGTTACATTTGACCTTACTTTGTATACATTCATTTATGTACAAATTAAACTTTTAGCGTTGTTGTATTTGAAAATGTAGCATTTTAGGAATAGAAAGACTCTTTGAAACGGTTATACTTAAAGTTGACTGCAAATTCAAGTGATACTATTAACAGCTTTTCGGATCCACAACGAGGCTAAGTTCAAAAAACGAAACATCATTTTAAAGAGCAACCTCAATTTGAAGTGCAGCCTCGATTTGAAGTGCGACAATTTTGGACCGACCGACCAACAGACAGACCGACCGACCTACAAAGTGAGTAATAGGTTTGTGGCTTGTGCCACAAACAAAAATCACCAACACAGTGCAAACCTCTGTAAAGAGGAATTACTCACTTTTAAAGCATTTAAAGACACACTGACGCACCACGATTAAGTCCCTTGGGTTTTTTCTGGGTAGCTGTGACCCACATACAAATGTCCCCAACTTCAAATTGAGGCTGCTCTTTAAAATGTTTCGTTTTCAGTTTGGGGGACATTTGTATGGGAGTCAAACCTGGTCAAAACAAGATTTCCTTACCAGCTATAAGAGGGAAAACACGTGAAATCCGTGATTTTGACACGTGACCTGGTGGGTCTTCAAAGACCCCGCACGTCATGTGTCAAAATTACGGTTTCACGTGTTTTCGCTCTTATAGCTAGTAAGGAATCTTAAGAAATCTTCCTAGTATAAGAGGGAATGTGACACGTGACGTGTGGGGGATTTAAACCCCGATCAAGCAGTTCCCATTTGATAAGAATATTGCAATTATGTGTGCACCCATTCAGTAAAGTAATCGGCCTAAAGTTACATGGGAGGCTAACATAAAGTCAGAATCAGCACAGGCAACCTGAAATAAATTGGATGGGCTGAAAACTGAAATATTTTCTTCATAAGCTTCAATGAGAGACTTAGTGCGATTTTTCTCATGCCAGAGGGCATGACGCTCGTGTGGGGCTAATCCTCTCTATATTATTAGTTGGGGATAAAGAAAGAGAGAGAGACAGTGAGTGGTCCTACCATTACTCTCTCTCTCACTACGCCCAAGTAAGAAAATCGCGTGATAAGCCCCTAGTGCATTGACTGCCCTCTGGCGTGAAAAATATCGCCATAGGTTGACCATTGCTTTTCACAAGTAAGTAAGTATATGATAGAATTCCGTTCAAAACATTTTTGACAAATTTATGTAAATCATATTATGTAGAGAATACAAAAGAATTGCATGTGTTAGTTCCCGTGACTTGATTATAGTCTGGGGTGCCAAAGCTGATGCCTTGCAATGCATCATAAAGTTTTTTTCTTTGCATTTTTCATCTCAGTTTTCATTGCTGATTTGAAATCCGATGGGGCCCGGGCTGAAAAAAATTGCTATTGTTGACAAAAATCCAAGATGGCCGCCCGCGATATGAATAAATTCAGGCCAAAGACATCATTTGTTCAGTTTAAAGCTACAAACTGCATGGACACTTTGCTGATAGCATCAATTGTAAAGGTCACTGTAAAATACTACCAGAAGATATTAAAAAAAACTGCAATTGGTGTCGCCGAGCGGCAGACATTTCCTCAGCCACGTTTCCCCTCCCACTTCTCTCCATTGGATTTAGCATTCAACATGGCATAGTGAAAAAGGAGGAAAGTTACTATATTTAGGTATTGATATCTTCAGTTATAATGTTGCATGGAAGCTGTTGCTATAATTATATCTATAATTAGGTCTATAATTGGATCTGTCATTAAAGATTTGGGTGATTCTGTCTATGGAAAAAATCCCTGTCTTGGAATGTCTATGGCACATCATTTATCTCTTAAGATAAAAGGGAAGTCTTTTGGTGACACTTTAGTTTAAACCCTTCCATTACTTAAAAAAGGACACAAATGTGTGACAGACAGACAAAACGAAAAAATCATATGATTCTCATCAATACTTCCATGTGTGTCAAAACGTAATATAGCATTCTGCTAAAGAATCATTTCATCATCTGCAGTATTGAATAGAGATATACCATTATTAATTAAACTACGCCATTTATTTATTTTTAAACAAGTAACACTCACCATCTTCAATACTGACAGTACTGGAAATTAAAAGATACAACATTAACATTTTTCAAGTTTAGACACAGTGAGTTACTATACTAAAGTTATCAAGATTTGCTTTAAACTTTGCAAGCATGTTGTACACACGAGACTCTTTCTATCGCGCATGTACTAAACTCTTTGGCTCTTAGTAAGCTAGTGCAGCTAACAAGACAGAGAACATCTTTTGGAAATGGTAGCGGAGGACTCAATCCAATTGCTGGGGCTTTTGTTAAAAACTAATTCACCTGCCTATCACAACCAAGAGGTCAGGATGTGGAATATCTGGTTCACATGCAGCTTGCTAAAGCATAACTTGATGGTGGGCCACTGGGGAGTGAGCTTGGAAAGATGACATGTTAGTGGTAAAGATTCTGTTGGCTGCATTGTTTTCTGAAGCTGTATGCAAAGGTAGTGTTGAGACAAATGAAAGGCTCCTCTCCATACAATCCATACAACCCAGGCTGACAAATTGAAGATGTGATTTGACCAACATGGCAAATCATACACAGAATGTTTTTTAAATTTGTCAGTCACATCCAGTACACCAAGAAGTTAACAATGATATTCAGTTAGCTGCTGCTAACGTCACTAACATTGATGACAAGGTGGTGATGAACATGACTCAATGTTCAGTCAAATTGTTGAAAGGTCCATGGCTTTCCTTGCACAAAGGATGAACCATAATGGCCAGCATGTCCTGCCATTAGATATGACTTCATTGTTGGCAAACACAGGGTTCGTTTATAACGCGAAATGCCTTATGCAGCAAAACTGTTTCTTTCAGAACTGACCCCCATTGTGCATCATGATAGGGGCAGGTCTAGTGACAGTCACTTCAGCATTCAGTGGAGGATGTGTGGTACAAAACCAATACTCTTTATTACACTGGTGTTGGCAATGACTTTGACATCAATATTTGGTTTAGAAGTGGCGTGTTTGTGGTAATTATTATTATTAATATTGAAAATAGAATTGTCTTATGTCTGCTGATTTGTAGACATCAGGACATCATGGTTCATTTAGCATAACAGTCAATCACTACATATAAGACTGCTATGGCGAACTGATTTATATACATCAGGACATCATGGTTCATTTAACATAACAGTCAATCACTACATATAAGACTGCTATGGTGAACATGTGTAGAATTCACGCCTTTCTTTATCTGAAGGTTGTTTTAGAGAGAGAGAGAAAGAGAGAGAGAGAGAGAGAGAGAGAGAGAGAGAGAGAGAGAGAGAGAGAGAGAGAGAGAGAGAGAGAACCAACTCAAATCAAATAGTTTTATTGCCAATACATATTATGTATAAGCCTTTATGGCAAGGGGGTACTGTCAAATAACAGATACCATTTTAGTTGGCATGTAAAGAAAAAACAATCTAGTCTTAAAGCAATTATAATAGAATCAAGATAAGAAATAAGATTATTCACCAAATATGCAATTGCTTAAAACCTCCTATTCTCAGAGAGAATGTTGACCTGAGATGAAAAACATCAAGATAAACGTTAAGGAACATCTTTTTATTCAGCTCAAAATCTTTTATTAGTGGTTGACACAAGCAGGAAGTGGTTACACTTACTGATTAATCATGCAGTATTATGAGAGTGTTTCAACGAAAGACTGGAGGGAGAGAGAGAGAGAGAGAGAGAGAGAGAGAGAGAGAGAGGAGGGGGGAGAGAGAGAGGAAGAGACAGAGTTGTGATGTATCTTGGTCGGATCATCTCCACTAATATAAACACATTTTTGCCAAGGCATCCGGAATAGCTTTTGCCTCCTCTGCTATCAGATCGACGTCAGACGAGAGAGATAGGGGGTGAGAGAGATACTGACAGAGAGAGAGAAGACTTTTTTTATTAGCCAGAAAGTACCATTAAACTTACCTGGGTAGAGAACAAAAATCTGTAATATTGCTAATTCCTCTGTGACATGTATAACATTAGGCCTATCTTTACCTCTCAAAATCACGGAAAGAGTGTCTTCAGATAACAGGCCCTGCTTTGATGCTTTTTCGTGTTAAACCATTGTGGTGCAAAAATGAGACATTGGCAATGAAAGGGTTAACAAGCCCTGGAATGATAGACTGTATTTACTTTATTGCTGCATTATTCTAAAATAAGGAACAATCTAATCGTAATGGAACATCCAATTCGAATATTTGCAGAACAAAATACAATAAAAACACGAAGTGGTAACTTTTATGCAATAAACTGACCTGGATGGAACAGGGATGGGAATTGTCCGCCGAACAGCAAATTTCCGCCGAAAAAAAGTCCGTCCTCCATTGGAGGGTTAGGGATCCTTTGGTGAAAACAGGCGCAGTGACCGGTTATGTTCTATATTTATAGAACACGAATCAATGACGAGAAGAGTTTGCTATGTGATGAAGGAACGATGCTATAACAACAGCTTCCAAAATTCTGCTTTAAACTTACTTCCCGACAGACAATATAAATAGAAATTGATGGCACTGTTGGTGTACCACATGATGGTGCTTGTGGCATAAAACACGTCGTATTGACCACCAACCACGGGGTCTTCCCAATCAACAGAGGGATATAAGATTATAAACACTGACTCTGGCGTGGTCAGGACAAAAAACGTGACACTAACGGTGACCAAAGTCACTGTCATCGAAGACGCCGTGTGCTGCCGGCTGTCTTGGGTAGTTTGTTGAAGCGGTAGGTGACTGTCTTTACTGACGGATTTCCTCAGTTTCCACAGCAAAACCCCGTTGCTGACAGCCACCATAAGAAAAGGGACGAAACAGAGCTCCATCAGATCGATCCAAGGCCAGATGATGTCATGAAAGAACATGTATGCTTCCGAATCAGCGAAAGGAGCACATTTGTTTCCGTTTAAGTCATACCCGTACAGAAAATGGCTATTGATCAAAATGATAACAACGAGCAGTAATCCAGCTGCAACACGTGACTTGGTCTTGGTCCACTCAGCGTTGATACGATGTGGCCACAGCACAGAAGCTGCTCTTTGCAATGTTAGACACACAAGCATCCAAGGAGACAAAACTCCAGTTACGTAGACCACTAACTGACGCAGCTTACACATCCATGGACTCAGTTTGGAGATATAAGGCACGTCAAATTCTAGTTCGAGCCAGGCTTGAAGAGGACTGAAAGCTAGCACTAACTGGTCAGACCAGGCCAGGACATTGAAGAAAACGCTCAAACTGGATGAAGGAAGACGAAACATGATTATGATTATCATAACATTTCCAAAAATCCCGAACAGAAGCACAAGAGGCAAACCGATTTTCCAGATCAACTTGAATGCGTCGTTGTATGGCTGGTTTAATTCATTCCAAACGGCACCATCCCATCGCCATGCAGACTCGTTTTCAGGCATTCTGGGTGATATTTGTTTTGCTTTTTGTTGGTTTGTTTGATTTATGATTTCTTTGTGCATTAGACAGTATTGTGAGAGGCAAATATGAAGAGTGATTGGGAATTGAACTTATTGGAAAGATATCTCGTAAATGTAATAAAAAGGATGCAGCCTTGAGCTGTACTCACGACCGTGTGCACTGAACCGCCAGTGGCCTCTCAGCAAACGACGCTGACGAAGGGAGCGCGACGCCCCCGAAAGCTCCGAGGTGAGCCTATTCTTTAGCTGAGTGAAATTGTTATAACATTCGTTTTATCATGTAATATAATATAATTAAATTAAATTAAATGATATAGAAATCTGATAATAATAACAAAAAGTCTACAGACACACTGCTGTGCTGTCAAATGTTAGATACAAGAGCCGAATGTATGTATACCTCTCGACTGCCATATAACGTATCACGTACGGGTTGGATGAAATCACCGACGACATCATCAGATGAAGGGGAATAAAACAACAACAACATACAGTATTTACAAGGTGCTGAATCTTGATATAAATCAAATCAAAGCGCACACACACACGTTAGCATTCATAACGCATTCAAACAAGTATGCAATACAAAAGCAAACACACACACGGATAACATAAATAGAATACAGCAGAAACAGACCTAATGGCAAGAGAGAGAATATAAAGAGCGCGGAGCTTTAATGACGGGGGGGGACAGGTGGGGTTTGAGGTTAGCTTTGAAAGCAGAGTGGGTCGGTCGCTGACGGAGGGAAAGAGGAAGTTTCTTCCAGGAGGAGGTCGGTCCTGAGACAGCAAAAGAGCGCCGACCAACAGTTGATAAACTGCTTTTATTTTGCTTTAACACAGTAAAGAGGGGTTATGTCCCCAGACCAGTTTGCCAGACTGGCTCTGCCAGTTCTCCTTTTCATTTTTAGATGGACAATTATGGTGTAGGAAAAAGTACCTGAGATGAGGGACATCCGACGTTTCGTTGGAGTAGTAGTAGTAGTAGTAGTAGAATAGGGACTAATCAAGCCGTTAAGCTGTTTAGCAGTCCCATCGATTTCCAATTGATTTTTATTTTAAAGTTTTAAATTTATTTAATTTTTTTTCTTCTTTTTAGCGGTCAAGGTTTTACGGTTGAATTTTCCTATAATACAAAAATTAATAATCAATGCTTCTAAATACATTTACTAATTTTGGACAATTATCAAGACGATTTTTGAATATATTAACATTAGGTGCACATTTTAAATCAAAAGTTAAATCATTCCAACAATTTGCAACTCTGTTAGTAAAACAATTTTTTCTAGTGTTAGTAATAACAACAACAATAATAATAATAATAATAATAATGATGATGAATATTATACAGTGCTTAATCTTGTCAAAAGCCCTAAGCGCTCACAACCATAATATACAAGAATACTAAAAGAATGAAACAGTAAGTAACACACAAACACTCACCCCCCCCCCCCCACACACACACACACACACACACACATACGCGCGCCCCCACCCCCACATACAAGCACACACACACACACACACACACAAACACACACACACACACACACACACACACACACACACACACACACACACACACACACACACACACACACACACACACACACACACACACACACACACACACACACACACACACACACACACCGACACACACACATAACGACTCAAAGGACAAGCTTAGCGGGGTAGAAAGAGAAAGGTTATTGTTTGAAGAGAGTTATTTTAACCCTTTCCCCACCAGCCATATTTCATCCATAAAATTCAATTAAATTTACCTGGGTAGAGAAAACAAATCCATCTGCTAAGGGAGGACTTGAAAGAAGAGAGGCTATTTGAGGTTCGGAGTGCAGAAGGGAGGTTGTTCCAAGAGGAAGGAGCTTTGGCAGTCAAGCAGGGGACACGTGTGTCGAACTGTTTTCCAAATCCCTTATTAATTAAAGGGGCACCCTGACGGGTGAGTGGTTTTGCAAGAAACACGTCGAGATCACCAGAAAGACAGCCTTTTCAAGGATCGGAACACTCACTTTGCTTTGGTTTCCTACAAATCAAACCGTCAAAACGGCGATTCCTGTTTGGCGGAGTTGCCGTAGAGAGAAGCCATTTTGGACGGGGTGGGTGAAGGACACTCGAGTGGTTGAAGAGTTTTCTTCTTTGTAGTGAAGTTTAAAAGAAAATGGAGCTGTTTCCTTTGTTGTGAGCGAAACTCCTTTTGGTACGCTGTGGTTAAAAAGGCTTATAATGTGAAAATTTCGTGATTTGGTCTGAGCGACTCAGGCGGTCATTATAAAAGAGAAGGCACTTCTCTTTCACTGAAAGAATTTGACTTCCAGCAACTCCGCCAAGGTGGAATCGCCTATTTGACGGTTTGGTTTCTAGGAAACCAGAGCAAAGTGAGTGTTACGATCTCTGTAAATGGTGTTTACCTGGTGATCTCGACGTGTTTCTTGCAAAATGTCATCCGTCAGGGTGCCCCTTTAACAGACCTAACCACCACAGGCTCTTTACCTTGCCAATCTTCCTTTTCCTGATGGAAAATTGTATTTTCATAGTATTTTCATTGCGAATGGCTTGTATTTTTAGGTGGAATAATCAACAAAGGAAAAGAAGCCATTCCACGTTGTTTATGTGGTAAGCATAATTATGACAACAGCACTGAAAGTGAAACAGATTAAAAAAAGGAAGAACAAAGAACCAGCAAAAATATCATTGGTTTGGCTATTAAAACTTACTGTAGCCGCTGATGAGGATAAAGGGCCAACCTCACGCCCATTACAATCGCACGGCTGTATGATACGATTCGATCACGTAGTCTCGAAGCGCGAATTACATTTCGTTCTTCGCGACCACGTGATCCAATCGCATCGTACGATTTTAGTGGACGTCTGGTTGGCCCTTTAAGATACACTGACGCACCACGATTAAGTCCCTGGTAGCTGTGACCCACATACACATGTCCCCGAACTTCAAATTGAGGCTGCTCTTTAAAATGATGTTTCGGTTTGAATTTTGGGGGCATTTGTGAGAGTGAGACCTGGTCAAAGCAAGATTTCTTTCCAGCTATAAGAGGAAAAACACGTCAAACCCGTTATTTTGACACGTGATCTGGTGGGTCTTTAACTTTTATATAGGCAAAAAGGAAACACCTTACACTGCCTCTGCCTATATTAAAAGTGACCCGAAAACATATTGTCTAAGCACTCGATGTTTTTGGTTAGCAAAGTTAATTAATGAAACTGCTAATTGTCCTAACATATGCACTCGTTACAACAATACGCTATACAGATATAGTCACGAGATGACAGCGTTCTGACGAAACCAAGGGTAACAAAAAAAAAATACAAATAAAGCGTCGAGATTTAGGGATTTTATTTCAACAAAATAATGTGAAAGTATTATCCGATTTTACTTTTACCAAGAAATAGCTTAGTTGCACACACACACACACACACACACACACACACACACACACACACACACACACACACACACACACACACACACACACACACACACACACACACACACACACGAACGTATGCATGTACAGAGTTAGAGAGAGAGAAGTACTCACGCACGCACGCACACACGCATGCACTATTATACTATACGCGCGCGCGGGTGTGTGTGTGTGTGTGTGTGCGTGCTTGCGTGCGTGCGCGCGTGCATGTGTGTTCAGGTTTTTTTGTCCAACACAACACAAGCTTCAATGTAAGGTAGCTTAATTCCGTCGTGTAATTTATGTGTTCCACCTGATTTACTGGTTTACTGACTTTCTTTGTCAGCCCACGATCAATGTCTTCCATCACACGGGTGGATGGGAAGGTCTTGATACCCGCATACTACTATGGATCCATGTTAAGCATTCACAACATTCCTTTATAGAAATATATATATATATAGTCAGATATATATATATTAGAAGAAAAGAGAGAGAGAGAGAGAGAGAGAGAGAGAGAGAGAGAGAGAGAGAGAGAGAGAGAGAGAGAGAGAGAGAGAGAGAGAGAGAGAGAGAGAGAGAGAGAGAGAGAGAGAGAGAGAGAGAGAGAGAGAGAGAGAGAGAGAGAGAGAGAGAGAGAGAGAGAGAGAGAGAGTCAAAGTTCCTGATCATTGTGTTCTGATCTCATATCATGAATATCATCCAGTGGATCATTAGCATTTGAGTTTAAACTACCTGTCCTGGAATTGAGGTCACCACATATCGATGGCTTTGAGTCAAACTGGATTAACTTCAGATAGTCCATTTTTTGATTATTACAGAAACAAATGCGCCAAAAAATACTCTTTGTTGTCCCAAATTTTCGTTTTGATATCTTAATAAATAAAAAAGATATAACTGTTGTTCTCTTTTGACTCAAAAATAAATCAACATTTTTTGGGAATCAAACAAGTTTAACTTCAGACGGTCTGCTTTTGACTCAAAAATCACAAGACATTTTAGCATTTTATTTTGAGTCAAATATCTTACAAATAAATGAGTTTGACTCAAAATATTTGACTCGAAAAGTGGGCAACATTTTCAGTAAAAATCAGACAAAATATAAATAATCCTTTTTGATACAAAAATTATTTTTAATATCAGTACTTTTAATTACGAGTCAAAATCGGACATTTTACAGATAACCTGGTTGTTTCTTGTAACAAACCTGTGTTGATTTTGGAGTCAAAACCGGACAATTCATGTTTGTGTGTCCGCATGCGTACGTGTGTACGTGCGTTTATTGCATGTGTGCATGCGCTTCGGTGTGCGCGCGTGTACGTGTGTGTGAAATCTTGATTAGTCACAATGTTAGTCTCATAACCTCTATCACTCATACACAGACACACACACACTCAGATGCACACACTCATATACATACGCGCACACGCGCGCACACACATACACACACGCGCTTGCGCGCGCGCGCACGCACGCACACTGGCAGGGTGGGTGATGGGATTCGTGGAGCTGAAGACAAATGACGTAAGAATGTTAATTGAAGTCGGTAGGTCTTCCGCGATTGTCCGGCCTGTCATGTCTTTGAAGTGAACGTGACACGCCGTAACTGGGTAGAATAGAAGAACGGACGGGATGATTTTTGTTTTTGACTGTTGTAACTTTGTATCACGCGCTTTAACGGGTGTCTTGGGAACAGTAAAAGGCTAACGGTATGGTTTTTGTTTGTTTTAAGAAATAAAAAATATATCGTTATTTAGCTTTTTTCTGTTGGACACGCGAGTGTTTGTGTGTGATATGTCTTTGCGAGCC
The DNA here is from genome assembly GCA_017654935.2 of Phymorhynchus buccinoides. NCBI lineage: Eukaryota > Metazoa > Mollusca > Gastropoda > Neogastropoda > Raphitomidae > Phymorhynchus > Phymorhynchus buccinoides. The sequence goes on from CM065697.1 coordinate 39,627,385, forward strand.
ATGCGTGCATGCATGCGTGTTCGCCTGAATGCATACATGCGTGTGCATATGCGTGTTTATGTGCATGAGTGTTTGCTTGCGTGCGTGTGTGCATATTCGCGTGCGTGATTTCTTGCGTGCGCATGCGCGTATTTGTGCGTGCATGCTTGCGCGTGTGTGTGTGCTTGTGCAGGTAGGAACTAGTCGCACACACACATATACGCATGCACGCACGCACTAATACGTGCATACGCACGCAAGCAAGCACGCACGCGAATATGCACACACATACACACACACACACACGCACGTACACACACACACACACACACACACACACACACACACACACACACACACAGAGGGAGGGATCGGTTGACAGGCTGGTAACAAAAGAACAGAAGGAATGTGTATGCAAATTGCGGGACAGTTGGCCTACAATGAGTTTCTGAGCCTCCGCGGGGTGTCTTTAAAGTAGGCTTGACACGAGTTGACAATTTGACGATGAGCGAGATAAGAGTCAAGTACGAGTGCAGGCAACAGAGCAGATAGCTTAATTTATTCTGTCCTAGCTCTTTTGTCGGCTTAGCGCTTGTGGGCAGAGGACCTCAACAAGGTATCAAAGGGTACCGCGCAGTAGCCTAGGAATGTCACACATCTCCGCGATCCGTATCGGTACTTGTTACTGAAGGCATGATCAAAGATAGGCCAAGCCATGTCAGTCGACGAAGAGAGAGAGAGAGAGAGAGGGGGGGGGGGGGGGGGGGGGGGGGGGGGGGGGATGTGCGAGTTGTAGTAGAAAAACTGAAATATTCTTTAAAATAAATGAATCAGAACATTCTCATTCTCAGATCATTCTACACTCAGCTGCTAGCCGCCGAAGAGAGAGGTCGTGCATAGAAAGAGGAGCGAGAAAGAAAGAAATTGCCTGAACGAATACGTCGCACCGTGCAAAGCGTGCACAAGAAAAAGAAGAGGAGCTACGACTTCGCCTTCAAGTGGAGCAAAGAAGAAAGGAAGAGAAGAAGAGAAGATAGAGAGCAGACAGCTTCCACTAGGCTAAGCCTACTGTTTTGCTCTCTCAACATCACCGCTGCGCAGGGAGCCAGCAAAACCACACCGAGAGAGACCACTACACCACTACCTACACCTCAAGTCAACCACGAGGTACCCCCCTGAAGACCCCTTCCTCCAACCACAAAAAGTTAAGTAACTCAAATCTTGAGTTTAGACTCGAGTCCCGAGTTGATTCTCGGGCCTCCACTTTCTTAACCGCCATATCATTGTGTTGTTCTCTCTGTCCGGGTTGGCACCCTTTGGATATCTTTGTGTATGATTTTTTCCTAACAAACATTTTACCACAATCCTATTATTATTTCTCCCATGTTTTTCGTTTCTTGTTTTTTGGAAAAATAAGGTTCTGAAAGTTGAGGAAGAGAAGAAAAATGAGAAAGAGTAGTACGATAGGGGGGGGGTGTGGTGTGTGTGTGTGTGACCCCCCCGACCCGCAAAAAGATCGGGAGTCCCCTCAGTCACCCAGCCCAAACAAAGACCCCCAAGACCCTCAAACGAATGAAATATACATCGACGAGACAGACGTCTCAATTGACACACCAAAGGGCTCAAACAGTGACGATGTTTTTACATTGTTCACGCCCTCTCGAAAACGTCTCAGAAGGACTGGATCTGTATCCAGTCCCCCAAAAACAGCCCCTGATCCGAAAAAGACTAGAGAAGAGCTCGGGACCATGGAGGGTGAGGGCGCTTGCCCTCTCCCCTCCACTGGCCCCGCTTCACACTCTGTACAAAACGGGGAACCTGACAGTAAGGCCGCATCTCCAATTACGACCCCTGTCAGGCGATCCAACAGCCAAGACACTATTCACAGTGCAACAAACATGCAAACAGACACTACTGATTTGGACTCAACAAAGTCCCACACCAACAGCGACAACTCTCAAAACCCACATTCTATGAAAAAAACACAAAACAAAGGCTACAGAAACCCAAGCCAGCCTCAGCCCCCACCCACATTCGTGAAATACCCGGTCATCGTCCAAGACCTGGGTACGGGCCCGGCAACAATAAGCGGCCTAGGGCCCCTCTCCCAAATGAAAATGTGGACAAACACAATCGGAATCATATTCAGTCAGAGACCCTTGGCGGGCGATCGGTGGTTAATTGGCTGCCAATCCACCGACCAACAAAATAAACTGGCCAAACTCCAAGTAGTTTCTCAAATCCCAATTAAATGTTTCATCCCATCAGCTACCACCGAGGGGGTTATCAAACCCATACCCCTCGGTGAGAACATTCAAGAACTACTACCGTACATTCCTGACGCAAAAGCAATCATGCGTCTGAAAAACAGGGATGGCTCTGATTCCAAAGCCATAAAAATCACTTTTGACAAACCAATCCTCCCCAAAATTACACAAATCTCTGTCACTGAGTACATTGTTTACCCCTTTGTGGCCCCTGTCAGGAGGTGCAGAAAGTGCGCACGGCTTGGTCACAACATGGACCAATGCCGTGCATCAAAGCACGTCTGCACCAAGTGCGCCGGGCCCGGTCACGCAGCCAAAGACTGCGTGGCTGCCATGGCCAAGTGTGTCAACTGCGGGGGCCCACACTCGGCAGCCTACAATGGCTGCCCCCAATACCAAATAAGATTACAAGCTAACAAAATCCGTGCAGAAGTCTTCATCACTTACGCGGAAGCTATCCAGGGCCAAACTGGCCCTCGAAAATGACAGACAACAGAAACAACTTCACCAAGTCCCTCCCCTCTCCCCCCCCCCTGACGTAGACCCCTCGTGGAGACTACCCCCACAACAACCACAACAACAAAAACCGACAACAATCACGTACGCACACATGGCTACAAGAAAAAATCCTCAGCAAAAAAACACCCCTGTCTTCCCACAAAATCAAACCACCACTACTACCAACAAACCCATACCGATCCCCAATCTACCCCCCTCCCCCCCCCCCTCCCAGCAGGCCCAAAATCTCCTACCGTACGCTACGCAGTACGCTCCAGACTCTCCAGTACCATCACAAAAAGTCTCCGCAAAAAAGCCAACAAAGCCAAACTCCATACAGCACAACAAGCACAACAAAATCACCTCGAAGATCTTATCACTGAAAAAATCAACCTCCAAACAGCCACCATGATGGACAAACTTACCACCCACATGGACAAACTTTTCAAAGCTCACACCAAACAGACAAACACCATCCCATCAGCAAAACCTTCAGAAATGACAAATCAGTTGCCGAAACATTCATGACTGAAATTTTAAAACACTTTGCCAGGGCTTGGACCACAAATAAACCTAAAATGCTCCTAGAGGGACTAGTCTCCCTCCTCCCACCTACAACCGACCCTTCCACTATCAACATGGGCCCAGAAAGTAACTTAATGAGATTAGCTGAACTGGCCTGCGGAATTCCCGGGTCAGTAGGTCACGAGGGGAAGGGCAGGATGTCTTCTCAATCCTCTCGTAAGTCACAGCAACAAAAAACATAAACTGCACCTTAACACTAGCATCACTATAGGAGTAACCCCCCTGTAAGCATTCCGGCATCGTTCTGATGCTGGCTTCATGTCGTTTTTGCCATCATGCCATCATTTGAGACGATGCTGGCATGTAATCGTACCTGCTTTGTCACGATTTCCTATGCACACCCCTTTTCGTGTCGGCCCAGCATTGGCAAATGATGGCTCATGATGGGGAGCCAGTTATGGGACGATGCTGGCAACTTACCTTTTGGGCCAGCGTCGTAGTAGTCACATCGTTGCTATGCTGGCAGTGTATTGGCACGATACTGGGCAGTACATCGTTTTGATTCTGATTCCATTCTGGATGAATGATGGCAGACGTGTCGTTTTGATTGTGGCAGTTGTGCGTGTTGATGTGGTAGTGATGGCATGATTCTGGCCCAGATCTGGCAATGCCAGAATCAGTTTGGTTCTGGGCACGTTAGGAAGGGGGAGGGGGTCTGGGCATGGTTATTACTGGGTTAGAGGGGTCTGGGTACCGTGGAGACATACAGGGTTCTGGGTACGGGTATCACTGGGGCAGACAGTTCTGGGTACCGGTATTATTGTGAGATGGATGATTCTGAAAACAGTATTATTGGAACATAGAGAATTCTGAATATGGGTATTCAATGGGAATAGAGGATTCTGAAAACGGGTATTATTGGAACATAGAGGATTCTGAATACAGGTGTTACCCTGTGTCAAAGAGGGCTCTAAATACGGGTATTTATAGGGCATAGAGGGTTCTGAATGGGTATTTATGGGGGGTGGGTGGATACAGGTAGTCAGGGATTATGAGAGTTCCGAATATGGGTATACCTGGGACACAGATCTGGATACAGGGGCATGGAGGGTTCTGAATACGGGTACTACTGGAGCACAGTTGGTTTGGATACAGGTATTACTGGAGCATATAGGGTTTTGAGTACGGCTATATAGCTAGAATTTAACATGAAGGGTCTGGAACATAGGGTTTTGGGCACGGGTATTACTGGAGCATGGAAAGTACAGGCTTTACGGGAGCATAGACTATAGCACTGTTGCGAAATGAAAACGGAAGTAACAGACGAGTTCTGTGCCCGTTAGGACACTTAGTTCCGGTTAGAAAATGCTGTAAACACGACATGGCTGCTCCGTAATCATAATGGAGGGGTGTTTAATGGCTCAGTTATCATTTTGGAGATGTAATAATATTAAGTCCTGGTTCATGTTTTTTTCTTAATGTGTTTACATTCGTTGACTATAAACAGTTATGTTCTTATTTGTTTACTTGATACGACCACATTAATACCCTAAGACTTGAAGACAAGAACAAAATATAGTTGTTTAAGGTAGGTAACTTCCGTTTTTTAATTCTATTTTTGAACCGGAACTACCCCAAACCGACTTCAAAACGAGACAGTAGAGAAAGATAACCCCAAAAGACCGAATTATGAGACAGTGCTATAGAGGGTGTTTTGTATAAATGTTAGCATAGAGCATAGAGTACGGTCAGATGACAACACAAAGAATAAGACCAAGATACATAGAGAGAGGGGAAAGAAGAAAGACTATGGAAAGAGTATAGAAAGAGGCAGAGAAAGAGAGAGGGAAAGAGATAGGAGAGAAAAAGAAAGACATTGATATACATACACACATCGACAGATGGGGAGAGAGAGAGAGAGAGATCTGGGTGGGGTGGGGTGGAAACCATGAGTACCAATACATTTGATGCTTCCAAATTTATATTTTTAAAACAGCAGCATTTTAAAATGAAATCAAGATCATACACAAAACATCTGAAGTTAGTGAACAAAAGCAAATTAACATCAGCAACAACAACAAAATGTTACATGATTAGTCTTAGCATCTTCGCATGGGGACCGTAAATGTTACCACATAATTCAAAATAGGCCTACACACGGTTATGCTAGACTTTTGTTTATTTAAACTACACACACAGACGACTGCTGGGTTATAAGTATTCATAAAATAAAAACAAAGTCGAATTTGAACCCCCATTGATGTGTGCACGGCTGGGTCTCAGTTCTCCGTCTAGCTAGTGGTGCTCAGCCGTGGCACGCCCTAGGAGGCCCTTATTTATCTTTTGTTTTTGTTTTGGGCAGAGGCTCAGGGTATAGGCCCGTATCTCACATTCTCGAGACTGCGGGGTACGGCGCTCGATCATAGGATGCATAAATTTATTTGTGCGCAAATGTCTTAAAAACTACTGACATTAACTCTGACATATTCTAACCCTATCCTATACCTTACCAAGATGCGTTAAACCAGCGTTAAATATACGAAATAAGAAAATTTTACGAAATTTTGACTAGGAAGAAGTGTTGCAACAACGCCGTACCCGTGGCCACTGGTTTGTTTTTTTCTTTCTGCGCGCTGCAGAATTCTTTTAACCCCAGTATTATGCCAGTAATTGCCGGTGACGGCAGGTGGGCATGACTGGTAGAAAGAGAAGAAAATTTTAATAAAAACAAAACAAACAAAAAACGTTTCCAATTCGATAAATTTTAGATAACGGTTTCATCTCAAATTTCATTCCAAACAATACTTTAAATTAAAAGAAAAATGGGCCATTTTGCCGTTGTGTGAAAACTAAAACAACGAAAAAGAGACTTAATTTCACAAGGGAGAGAGAACGTGTGCTTGTATTTCGTGCAGGAATGGTGCTGATGATGACAATAATGAATGAAAGGAGTCCCGGTGTCATGAGAAATAAGTAGCTCCCATGAAATATCTACCCTTCGCATGCGAACTATAACCATCCCTAACCCTATCCCTAACCACGGAAAGAACCAAGACATAGAGCAGGAGGGTGTAAATCCACATATTTGCTGAGAAATCGATGTACAAAGCCATGCCACTTAGTTTTGTAAAAATCACAATGGCGGACAAGCAAACACTTCGAATGAGGAATGCCTACTTATTTCATGAGGTAGAATATTCTCTTCACACCGATGTGAAGACATGGCTTTGTACATCGATTTCTCAGCAAATACGTAGATTTACACCCTCCTGCTCTATTTCTTGGTTCTTTCCGTGGTTAGGGATAGGGTTAGGGTTAAGGATGGTTATAGTTCGCACGCGAAAGGTAGATATTTTATGGGAGCCACTTATTTCTCATGACACCGGCCTGAAAAGTCTAGGCCTAGTTACTCAAATCACGTGTTTTTTTCGTTTGTGACCAGTCGACCACGCATGGAAACAAGAAACTCGAAAATGATTGACATTGTTGTACTGTGGGAGCGTGAACATCATAACTTGCATTAAACTCTGGGACAAGTTCAATAATAATAAAAACAAAAATAATAATGGGAATCTATAAAGCGCTCTTTCTCAGATTAGTTAGTTAGTTAGTCTGTTATAGTCCCGTCAACAGCTATGGTTATCTCAGGACTGTCACCGCATAAAAATCCACCACGTATAGCAAAACACAAATCCATGAATCTTAACGTACAAAAACTGAAAACAAAAAATGTAGTACAATTCATAACATGACACTTCCATCATTATACCCTATAGCTCATAAGTCCACACAGTGCTGGAAACGTGGAGCTACCATACTCTCATTTATCGGATCCAGGTTAAAAAAAACAGTAAAAAATGATAACAAACACATACTAGAAAGCTAAAATACATAAAAAATGCTATATAAGATAATATGCACTGCAGAATGGACAACAGGTGCCCAATCAAGTACATAATTATCACGTATGGATGCCAGACAGTGTACAATAAAAAAAAACTGGCATGTCATAAATTGTAAAAAGGAAAAACGTGGAAGGGTTTTATAGAAAAAATGCAGGTGAATGGACCAACAAGGCAGAAAAAAGTAGACGCCAGAAAGCAAAAAGAAGAGAAAAGGCAGAGTCAAAGAGAGTGACAGAGTAGGGGAAGTTACTAGCATAGAACTTCCAGAAGAAGGGGGAACTATTTCTGCTGAAAGACCCCCCGGTATCCCCACGGGAGGGCCATAACCACATAAGCCAGCCTAAGCCGTTGCCCGCCTCCTACGAGGACGTGTGGTTGGACTTTAGGAGGCTGTTGGGCTACTCTCCGTAAGCCCCCCCCCCCCCCCCCCCCCCCCCCCCATGAAAGGTGGAAGCCCGCCGGGGGGGGGGGGGGGGGGGGACTTTCTCAGATGAACTCAGTGCACTTTACATTGATAACAAGAACATTAAAGGCAAACAAATAATAAACTAGAGCATTAAGACGCTAAATCACCAACCGCGCGGCAGCGTTATTCGGCTCCAGTGACCTTGACCCATAACCTTCATTATCGAACTTGGCCTAGATCTTCCTACTACCTACCCGCATGCAAAATTTGAGCATCCTAAGTCCATCCGTTCAAACGCTAGAGAGAATACATACAAACATACATAGTCCGAGACACGAGTGAAAACATTACCAATCCGCTCTCTACGATCGCGGTTGGTAATCATTAGAAAGTAAAATAAACACATGATGATTGCACGTAACATCTCTCTCTCTCTCTCTCTCACACACACACCTGCATGGACGCACACACACATGATGCGCACAATTATATGAGAGTAAAATAGTTACAATATAAACATTCTTAGAAACATAGACCACATTCACATTCTCAATCAAGAAGGAACATAGACCACATTCACAATCAACGTTGGATACAATACTACAACTTGAAATAAAATCATACTGACATCGACATACCAGTTACATAACTTAAGTATAATAGACCAATTTTGCAAGAATAAAAATAACATTCTACCTCATTTACAAGCATTTAAAGTTCAACATATAACTTACGAATTATAAAATAATTGTAAATTTAAAAAATGTACAAGATTCCTGCAATGAAACGGACCCCCCACCCCCACACAAAACTAATCAAAATATGTCAGAAACAAGTGAGTTTTAAGGGCAGAGCGAAAGGCAGAGATAGTCAGATGAGCGGACATGTTGTGGGAGGGAATTCCATAAGTGAGGTGCTAAATAGTGGAAGGATCGTTCACAAAAAGATTTCATGTGGACCCGAAGAACCTTGAGTGTGCAGCAGTCAGAGCTCGAGGAAGAACGTAGGGAGCAAGCAGGTGTGTAGAGTCACTAGTTCGGAGAGATACAGGACCAGAAGAGTGAACAGCACCGAAACAAAAGCAAGCTATTTTATACATGATTTTAGCCTCTACTGGAAGCCATGGCAGTGCAAGTTATGAAGATGAGGTGTTATATGATCAGAGTGTGCACTGTTTTGCCGTTTTTGAACAATTTGCAGGAGGTACTGAGGACAGTCACAGAGAAGAGAATTGCAATAATCAATGCGGGAAAGAATAAAGGCAGAAATAAGAGTTTTCGTGGCTTCAACAGACAGAAAGTGTCAAACAGCACTGATTCATCTGAGCTCATAATTGATGGAATGTACGAGATTAATAACCTGTGTTATAAGATATTTATATTGTAGACAGAAGAAAAAACAAGAGCATCGCCGAGCGGCAGCTATTGATAACTTAATCAATTGAACCATAGCAAATCCACCACCCAGGGTGTAAGGATCTAACTGCAAATATAAACAAGGGCATCGCCGACAAGCAGCAATGCATTGTAAGTGCATCGCCGAGCAGCAGCAAGGCATTGTGACAATGCAAACCCGGCCAGAGTTATGTCCCCCCCCCCCCCCCCCCCCCCCCAACAAACAATATATATATCTCTCTGTCTCTCTCTCTCCTCTCTCTCTTTTCATAGTTTACGACACGATTCAAAAGTAGTAGGCCGGAAACATGTCTGCCGCCCAGCAACATTGTAGTTCCGGGGGATAATTTATATATGAATGTTTTGTACTGTTAGTGTCACATCCTGACACAACATTTGAAGAGTTTATGTCTTCTAGTTCACGATACAGCTTGGACAATAAATATATAGCGCAAAGAAGGAAATTTCGGTTTTCAAGGTCACACTTCAAGGTCAAGATCATCATGGCGATAATTTATGCTTGGATGTTTTCTACTCTAGGGTATACAGTGCCACACACAATCTGAAGCGCTTCTGTAAAGTACAAATGTGGAAAATATGGCTTAAAACCCAATTTGTAGACCCCTACCACTTTCAAGGCCTACCGATCTCCTGGACCGGACCGTGACCTTGATCAGTATGCCACCATCAGAACGGGCATAAGCCAAAGTACCTACATAACATTGATGCATGACCTTGAAAACGTAAAAGGCTATAACTTCTACACCGTTTGACTTCAAATTTGGCATATAGATGCATTGATGTATGGCAAATTTGATGATGGTAAAGCAATCAAGGTCAATGTCAATGAATTATTGCTTCAGATTGTGTGTCAGTGATGACATAGATTATAAGACATTTTTTTCTCGTTCGCTCAGTTTTCAGTTTTATGAGCGTAGATGCGTCATGCTGCTGTTATGCGCCTAAGAAATAGGCCCAGCATGTCTGACTTCGGCTGAAGAAATCTTTGTAAGAATTTATTGAAAAAAAGGCAGGAGAATGGACCAGTGAGATAGAAAGATAGCAGATAACAGTACGGTAACGTAAAGGGAAAAGGCAGAGTCAAAGAGAATGACAAATTAGAGCATGTTACAAGCACAGAACTTCCGGATGGTGGAGGAACTATTTGTACAAAATATCTCCCGGCATCCCCATGGGCGAGTCAAAATATACATTGACAATAATTATATTTGAATCCATAATCAAGAATAATTAGAAGGCGCCTTATAGTCAGAAAAATACGGTAGAACACGAATACACAGGTCTCAAATAAACAGAGACAGAGATAATTTCATAAAAAGTGTGTGTGGGGGGGGGAAGGGATAGGATGACAGTGATTAGAATTGAAAAGTACCACTGCCTTTCACATTAGAATGCAAGTAAACGTTTTATTTTTACAGTGGAACCTCCTTTATAAGACCTCCCATTATATCGACTCCCTCCCACGTAAAACTTGTTCTCTGAGACATTGCCCTTCTGTGTAAGTATTAAAATTACCCCCCTTATAAGACAGCATTTTGGATGTTTTTTAAAAGCCTTATAAGGGAGGTTCCACTGTATTTCTGTTTCGTTTCAATTCAAATCAAGACAGATTTATATACAACGGAAATCGACCTAACTCACCATAACTTGATAAGTCACAACATTTAGAGTTCTTAGACTAGGGTTGAAAGGTGGACCCTGACGGAAGAGTTTTTGCAAGAAAAACATCAAAATCATCAGAAACACAGCCTTTTCAAGAATCGGAACGCTCACTTTGCTCTGGTTTCCTATAAATCAAACCATTAAAACGTCGATTCCTCCTTGGCGGAGATAGAAGCCATTTTGGATGGGGTGGGTGGAGGCCACTCATTGTGGTTGAAGCATTTTCTTTTTTTTGTAATGCAGTAACAAAAGATGAAGCTATTTCCTTTGTTGTGAGCGAAACTCCTTTAGGTAAACTCCATAAAATTGAAGAAAACAAAATAAGGCCTGTACTGCGAACATTTTGTGTTAACGATTCTGTCTAAACTAATGCAGCCATTAGAAAAGGGAAGGCACATGCCTTCTCTTTCACTGAAAGAATTTGACTTCAGCACCTCTGCCAAGGAGGAATCACCTATTTGACAATTTGATTGTTCTAGGAAACCAGAGCAAAGTGAGTGTTGCGATCTCTGCAAAACTAAAGGGTGTTTTCCTGGTGATCTCCAAGTGTTTCTAAGAATATTTTAAAGCAAATAAGTACTTTTTCAATAACATTTAGAGAGAGAGAGAGAGAGAGAGAGAGAGAGAGAGAGAGTCTCTTGTTTTATGTGTAAAACTTTTTAGTGTTTTGAAAGGCAAACCCCTGTGGGGATACCGGGGGGGGGGGGGGGGGGGGGGTGTCTTCCATACAAATAGTTCTCCCACCTTCTGGGCTTGAAACGTCCTCTAATCTGCCACTCTCTTAGACTGCCTTTTCCCTTTGCTTTCTGTCATCTGCTATCTTTTTGGCTTATTGGTCCTTGGATTCTCCTGCCTTTAAAAAAAAAAAAACTTCCAAATACTTTTTCTCCTTTGAGCTCCTCCAAAATCGGAATGTGTCGGCTGTCCGCAGCAGGGAGACCAGTGAAAACCGGACATATACATACCTTACGCATTATGGCCATATGGCCTGGGAACGCAGAAGAAGAAGAAGAAAGGCAATAAACATTTCACTCAAATCAAACAATATACATTACATTTTTTTTTTTATTAAAGTAGGCCTAACATGTTGGCCAGGGAACAAGCGATGGATGGAGAGGATGGAGGACAGGAGGCAAGTCATGGGCTGTCTGTGCTGCTGTGGAGTCTTCTCTTCCCAGTCTTCGTATCAGATCTCCTTTTCTGCATAAACACAAAAAAGTTGATCTACTGAATTCAAAGATACAATTGATCAGCATAATGTTGGCCAATATATCCAAGGAATGGACACAAAAAAATGTACTCCTCTGCATGGGTGCTTCTAGAAAACCCTGCTATAACCTGAAAACCAGGGATACAAGGATAGCCTAATTCCTGGTACAGTGCAGGAACAGCATCCCTTTGGGGATATAAGGGGGCAATGTAACATTACACAAGTTAAGCCACTACCTGGGCTGTGATAAGTGGTGGTAAGAACAAAATACAGGGAAGATATAAAACGGAGGTTGCTCCTTAAATTAAAAAAAAAAGCATGCAGGCAGAGGTCTTGTAAAAAAGCAGAATCCAGGCACATAAACCGAAGAGAAGCATCAATGTATCTGAAAACATAATATTACTGTACGAAGTTGGTATATTGTAATGACAATCTAAATACAGTTCTGACATCCTTACATCGACAGTAGTAATGCTTGTCGCAGTCAAAAAAGTCGCTCAGCCAAATAAATCGCCTGCTACTATGAGAGTGTGTATTTGCGACAACCAGAAATTTCACTTTTTCTGTACTTGAACCATTTACCTAACCCTAACCCTAGAAAAAAAAAAGTACAATAAAAATAAAAAACTTAGCTATGTGTACACACACACACACACACCATGTTCAATAATTTCACGTTTCTGCACAGCTTTCTTCTTCTTCAGGTCAATCAGCCAACTCCACTCCATGAATGCATTGCCATTGTTCTTTTAGTGTTTCAGACAAAATTGACAGCGTAAGCCATCTTCTGCATTTTGCCCCCAAGGCCATTTTTTGACCCATTCTTATCTACTCAGTTTCCCACTTTGGGCAATAGGGCTAGCGGCCTCACCTTCTGTGTCCAGTAAAATTTCTTTGTCACTGTCAGTATCAACACCACTAGCACCATCGGCACCAGTTTCAGCAGTAATCAGATTCACTGCTTCACTAGTTTTTGCTGGACACGAAGCTGCTATTGCTGGACTTTCTTATTCTGTAGCACAGGTTTTGGCTGTCGAAGTGGGAGTGGAAGTACGTGGTTTTTTTTAAAGAAAAATAGAACAGCGTCGCACTCTTCCGTTTGGTCGCCATTTTACTTTTACTTGGAAGCCCACAAAGTTGGCCGATCACGTTTACAATTGACACTTCTGACCAATGAAATTGCTTTTTATTTGCGCTGTTTGGAGAAGTTGAGGCCCTGCTCGGAATGACTTTCTTCGCGGAGAAAACAATCGCGCATATCGCATGTTGAAAGGCGGGCATTGACTTTTTTTGGGGCGCGCGCGGTCCCGCATGGCTTTTTCACATTTGCGGGATTTTCAAAGAAATTGCGTGAATCGCGCACCCTAGATGCAACTCTGTTACTTTATGACCAAATATTTTTTTCTGTCTGTACTTTTCTTTCTCTTTTACAATATGTGCGACAATTTTGGACAGACCGACAAAGTGAGTTATAGGTTTGTGGCTTGTGCCACAAACAAAAACCAGAATGCACTTTCAATATCACCTAGCACATTTTTAAGGTTTGAAAAAAAGTATTGAACAGCGATAACTTCTGATTCACACACACATTTTGAATTTCTTTCTCCGAGTGTCCCTTACCATGTCAAGCTCACCAATGAGACACACCCCTTTGTTAGCCAGCTGCAGAGCACCTTCCATCCATCATCCACACATGAGGTTCCTCTTGATGTTGCCTGGCCCATGGGGAACACCACCCTGGGCACCATCTTCTCCAGGTACTTCAGGAAATGGACTTGTTCATAAAGGGGTTTCCATACACCAGGATGTTCACACCTTTTATACCACACACAAAAACTAACCCGTTACTGAACACTACAGACAAGAGAAAAGAGATGGTGGTGGTAGGTTAAATTGAAAAAGACGTGGGGCTGGTAATAAATTGGAAATAATAAGAAATTCATATTCAGAATCAATTTAAAATTATGAGTAACTGTATATTCTACTTTGGGCAGTATAGCTTCACAGCTGTACAAATTTGTAATGTTTTTTATTAAAGAAAAGGTATATATAATCATCTTCAGTAGATCTGGCTTACCAGAAATTGCCTCAGGAAGGGATGATTCAGCAAGTAGTCTTGGATTCTGGGGCCTAGTGCACTTGCGTACTCCAACTCCAAACAGAAAACTAGAAAAAAAGAACATTTTCATAATGTGAGAGGAATTAAAGGAACTAAGAAAAACACACATGCCTTCAAGAAACTTAATATTTACAGGGAACCCCCCGTAGGGATACCGGGGAGGGGGGCTTTTGTACAAATAGTTCCCTCACCTTCTGGAAGTTCTGTGCTTGTAACTTCTCTGATGTGCCACTCTCTTTGACTCTGCCTTTTCCTTTTGCTTTCTATCATCAACTATCTTTCTGACAATTGACATATTGGCCCATTCTCCTGACTTTTTAAAAACAAAATCTTCCAAATATTATTTTTCTTTTGAGCTCGTCTGAAATCATAACGTGTTAGCTGTATGCAGCGAGGAGACCAGTGAAAACTGGAAACCGGATATATACGTACATCACCTATTATGGCCATATGGCCTGGGAACGCAGAAGAACATGGAACAAAGAGTATCAATATGGGAAAAGTATAAAACATTAGGCACTGAAACATGACAAAGGCCTTATAAGCAGGTTTTCTTATAAGCGGGTTCGACTGTATGAGTAACTGTATATTCTACTTTGGGCAGTATAGCTTCACAGCTGTACACATTTGTAATGGGTTTTATTAAAGAAAAGGTATATATATATATCTTCTCAGTAGATCTGGCTTACCAGAAATGACAGAAGTCAGTCATATACTTTATGCCGCAGGAAGAGATGATTCAGCAAGTAGTCTTGGATTCTGGGGCCTACTGCACTTGCGTACTCCAACTCCAAAGGGAAAACTAGAAAAGAAAAACAAATACATGTAACAAAAAAGTTTTGCTTTGAATTAATTATTGATCGATATTTTCTTAGCATAGACCGTATCTACTGATCTAGACATCTGCCTGACCGAATTCCCCACGTTCTATACCAACAGAATAGGAGGCGCCGTGGCCGGTTGGTTAGATTCGCCGCTCATAATCCAACAGGTTTGCGGGTGCGGTGGGTTCGAACCCGGCTGGTGACGGTGTTGTATCCTTGGGAAAGATACTTTACTCCTATTTCCTGGTCCTTCAGATGAGACCTAAAACCGAGGTCCCGTGTGCGAACGCACGCACAAGATCTTGCGAGCACGAGCCCATTCCACTATTCGGTACTAGTAAGCCGTGTCGCGAGCAAATCTGTCGCTCGCTACTATGAGAGTGTGTATTTGCGACATTCACAAATTTCAGTTTTTCCGTAGTTGAACCATTTACCTAACCCTAACCCACGGAAAAAGTGAAATCTGTGATTCATGCTCAATGTCGCAAATACACTCTCATAGGTAGCGAGCTACAGATTTGCATGAGCGACAGATTTGCACGTGACAAGCCGTGTGTGCCGGTGGGATGGATGACACAAATTCACATAGCACGCATCCTTCTTCTTCTTTCCTGTGGCTGTAGAGCAACCACAGTCACTTCTGACTATTCTGTGCGTGTCTGAATGAAGACCGGTGAGCGCAGGACAGGATAAATATCCCCAACTGGCAACTGGAAGAAGAAGAACCATCAACTTGATGATGGTGGTTGGGAAAAGAAAGAAGATATAACACGAACACTGAACAGGGCTCCCAATGACAATCGTCCCGCAAAACAAGGGGTCCCAAGGGACTCCTTCACTTACGGCGGGATAGATTAGAGCTAGAGGGTCCCACTCCCAGTCCCAGTGGCAGTGGAATTGCAAATGTTGTCTACTAGACAGTCTGAGTCTAGTGCATCCCTGGGACCCCCTGAACATTCTTTTAGAGGGTCCTGTAGAATTGGAGCCCTGACGAAAAATCATATCACGCTCACTTAGCTACTCAGTACTCTACCAGTACCACCTTGACCGGTTACTAAACTTACAGTTCACACGCCGGCAACGGCCCAAGCTCATAAAACCAAGTCTAGATCTAACACATCAAATCAACATTTTGTTTCCAGATAAAGGTTAAAAACTGGTACTGACTAACTTCAAACCACTACTACAGTAGACCTAAGTAAGAGAATAGTTAAGTTTGACTGGTCACGTAATTATTCCAGGAAGGAAGCAAGAGACAAAAATAAGTATAAACGTCATTCACCTCCTTCAACGTCTGCCGTTTACAAATGGCTGGCTAAAAGTGGATCGATTTGATTGGATGGAAGTAAGTTATGTGCCTACGTCATTTCTTAGCTACCAAAAAAAAAAAGTATGTTCTTATGATATTTAAATTATCGTGTCTTTGCTTCCGCTAGTTGAGCGCCGAGCTAGCTAAACTTTGTTTTTTTCCATCAACATTGTCAAATTATGCCGATCGTTATTTGATCTGTAATTAAGGTTCTCACTTTCCTAAAACAGAGATACAGAGATTAACCCTCTCCCTTCACCCCCCGCCCCCCCCCCCCCCCCCCCCCCCCCCCCACATAGAGATGGTGACATTTACAATGTGTGTGGCACATAAGTATAGAGACGGGGATGCGTAGTCGAAATTGGGGACGCATAGATCGAGAAGGGACAAAATAGTGAAGAGGCCGCGAGGCCTAATGTCCTAACTAACTACCTGGCCTGACCTGACCTGACCTGACCTTATTAATTATGTAGACAGGGACACACATAGTCCTTCTCTCGGCCTACATCGTATCAGAGGACAATGAGTTTTGCCAGCATATCCCCAGAATCGACCCAATGCTGGCAAATCCAACACTGGCACACACGGGCATTTGCCAGCATTCGGCCAGCATCGGCAAAGTACATATAGGATCGATGCCGGCATGCCAGAATAGGACCGATTGAAGGACTGATGCTGGCCAGCGCTTGCCATCATTTGCCATCACGTTGCCAATGTAAGAACGATGCCGGAATGTTTACAGGGTTGTATCGTCCAACCTTGTAGTCAGTCACGAGTGGTATCCCTTTTCTGATACATTATTCTCCGACCACAAACCCATTTCTATTGAATTTAACGTCCACCATGAAGAAGTTAATAATACACAAAAACAACAGCCCAAATACAACTTTGATAAGGCCAATTGGCACCTTTCCCGATCCCTCCTTAATAAATATACAGTTAATAACATTTTACACACAAACATAGAAACTTATTACGACAACATCAGAAAAACAATCCTACAATCATGCGAGAGGTCAATTCCTGTCCCCTGAACCAGATTATACTACTCGTAGTGGTGCCATAGCCGATGAGGTTTAACCGAGGCGTGGTTACCGCTACACCTATCTGTATTAATAAAAAAAAAAATCGGGACTTGTACTGGTTTCGTACTGCCTCCGGGCGCCTCCAGTATTGTTCCCACCATATTTGTATTTACAAATGTCCCATATGTGTCTGATTCAGACCAAGAGGACGTAAAACACCATTTTCGTCGTCAATTCCTGTCCTTCCCCAGTTTGACAACAACAAAACCCAGGGCGAAGCCATGGTGGATCTGACAGGGTAAAGTAAATCAGGCAGTGCAGGCCAAAAAGAAGGCCTGCAACCGGTTTGACCTGCACCCCCCCCCCCCCCCCCCCCCCCCCCCCCCCCCCCCCCCCCCCCCCCCCCCCCCCCCTCTAATCATATATTAAAACTCGAAGCTGAAACCTACTGTAATGACACAATTAACGAGTCAAAAAGAGAATATTTTAATAATAACAACGAAGACATCATTAATTATAAAGACCTTAGCAAGGCTTGGAAAAAATTAAGCCGAAATCTTCTGTATGGGAGCCCAGAGTACTCAAAAATAACAAATTTACAACTAACAACTATGACACAGCCAACACCTTAGCCGAAACATTTGCTCAGGCAAGCCAGACTCAATTTCTACCTACCAAAGAAAAAATTAAGCGCCTTAGTAACCCTCACCATACCAAATCGGACGATAACTCCCACTACATTAATGCCCCTCTCAAAATCACCGAGGTTGCTGCCTCCATTAATTTAATTAAAAAACCCACTAAAGCTACAGGAGAAGATCCTATCTCCTACAAACTAATAAAAGAACTCCCCCAATCCTTTCATAATATCCTACATGACTTTTATTCCAAGTGTTGGGAGGAGGGGGCCGTTCCCCAAGCTTGGAAGGAGGCACAGGTAGTAGGGATCCTGAAGCCAGGAAAACCGGCTAGGGATCCCAAAAACTACCGCCCCATCTCCCTCACCCCTCACTTGGGCAAAATTTACGAGCGTATCGTAAAAAATAGACTAGAATATTTTCTAGACAAAAACAATATTATCCCCAAATTTCAAGCAGGGTTCCGTGCACATAGAAACTGCATGGAACAAGTCGTTAGACTTACCTCCCATGTCAGACGCTCCTTTGCACGCCGCAGAAAAGTCCTGGCCACCTTTTTTGACATAAAAGGGGCCTACGACTCAGTCTGGCATGGGAGACTCCTTGACAAACTCAGCAGCCTCGGTATACAGGGCAACATATTTAACTTCATTTTGTCATTTTTACATAACCGCAGCCTAAGAGTAAAAGTGGGTCAGTCGTTGTCTCTGTTACACCATCTCGACATGGGAGTTCCCCAGGGCAGTATTATTGCTCCCACACTTTTCAATATCATGGTCCACGACATCCACAAATTAAAACTGAATAATTGCAAAATATCAATGTACGCAGACGACATTGCCATCTGGTCCATCAACACCCCCCCCGGAAATAAACACAGTTTAGACCCCGACCTCCTAATTCACCAAATCAATACAAACAAAATCACAGACTACTTACACAGCAACGGCTTTACAGTCGCCCCACAGAAATGTGAATTCATAGTTTTCGCCACAACAAAAACCGACGACTTAACCCTTAAAATTGATAACGTTTCTAAACTTTGTGCACAATCTGTTAAATTCCTTGGAGTTATCCTAACACGTAACCTATCCTGGAACGATCACATCAACCACTTAATTCTGAAAGCCCACAAAGCACTCAACTTTATTAAAATCATTTCAAGACAACCATGGGCTAAAGAACCCAAATTCTTAACATACTTAGTACAAGCACTAATAAGAAGTAGACTCACTTACGGCATGGAAGCCTTCTATTCCCTGTCCCAACAAAACCTTAAAACCCTCCAACGCCTAGAACTTAAAGCACTAAAGACTGCCCTGGGCCTCCCAAAATTCGCAGTCACCTCCCTCATATATAGAGACATCGGCTGGCTTCCACTACCACAATTAATAAAATATAACTGTGCCTCTTTTTTAGTCCGCGTACATGCCACCAATAATTTTGTAGATAATGAATTCATGACATCCTTCGCAGATCCCTATTTCGCCAACTCAAAAAAAAACAAATTTTTTATCAACATTCATGATTTTGTCCAAAACCTAATGACCGAGGCAAAAGTATCCTTTGATGATATAGCTACATTTCCCCAACACAGACCTCCCCAGTGGGATTGGGATCCACCAGATTTCGACATAAACCTTCATCTCCTTTACAACAAAGAAAACGATATTAATTACCTCACAGCTGCAGCAAAAGAAAAAATAGACAATCTAAGCCACTACCTAACAATCTACACAGATGGCTCCCTGTTAAACAACCATAAAATAGGATGTGCCTTCCATATTCCAAACTTAAAAATCTCTAAATCTTTCCAACTTAATAATAACATTTCTATTTTTTCCGCCGAGCTTTGGGCCATACTAGAAGCCCTGGCCTTCATTAACAACCTCCCCATCTCACCCTATTAGATAGTTATCTTTTCAGACTCTCTTTCATCCATTAAAGCCCTACAAGGGTCCAATCACAATAGAGCAGAAATAAAATTTGAAATAAGAAATCTTATACACCTACTTAATATCAGAGGAACTAAGGTTCTTCTAGTGTGGATCCCTTCCCACTGTGGCCTCACAGGCAATGATCAGGCAGATAAGAACGCCAAGTCGGCCGCATCCGGCCAGTCGGGTAATCCCACCAATATTAAGCTCTCTGTGGGTGAAGCAAAAAACCTACTGAGAAAAACTATTAACCAGGAGTGGGCACAAGAATTGGAAAATTATGCCAAAGCCCACTCCTGGGACCATAAAATACCCCAAGGGGGACTGTTCCTGCTCATCCCACCCAAAACACTATCATTATTATTCCGTTTAAGAACCGGGTCTTACTACTGTAAATACAAAAAAATTCTCTGTAACTGCAGTAAAATATTAGACCTGGACCATCTGTTTACTCCCTGTAACTTTATTTTAAATCAAATCGCAACTTTTTTGGACAAATTAACGAAAACAAATATCCCCTTCACCCAAACAGCAATCTTTACTTATGGCCCACAGGAATGGTCCCCCTTAGTCTGGCTTGCGGAGGCTATTAGAAAATCCTCCTTCAGGCAAGAATTTTAACCAACTACAAACAAAAACTACTTCAGCCCCTACACAAGTCTTTCACCGGAGAGGGAGGGGTCCCCCCGGACAGCGGCCCGCGTACCTATCCACACTCCTTACCCACACTCCCCACCTTGCTTTTCCCCCTTTTTTTTAATACACAGCACGCCTTGATGTTAGTGCTGACTCCTTTTGAGTACCATTGTTTTACTCCCTTCCCCCCTGTGGATGGGTGCGCGGCCCGAACTCCGGGGGGGTGCCTTCGTAGCCGTCACGCCACAGCGTCGCGCTTCGGCGCCTGGGGTCCCTCCGCATTCATGCAGGACCTCTGCACACGGCGCCTCCCCTCTGTCTGGGGCGGGGAGGAGGGGTCCCTCTCCCTCCCTCCCCCCGCCCCAGTCAAGGGAGAATCGTTAACCTCCCCCTCCACTCTGTCCCACTCTACACTTAACCTGGGCTCCCATATTAAACCATCTTAATAGTAACAACATAAGAATATGCCCCTCCGTGGACAACGAGGGCGGGGTGGATTTTGTGCCCCCCCCCCCCCCCCCGGGACCCCACAACTGGGCATACTATCAAGTTAAACCAAACCCTCTATATTCTGCCATACTAAACATTTAATTAACAAGCTATTCTTTGCCCCACATAACTATACCACTGTACAGCTCTGCACGGGAATTCCCCAGGCATTTCATTGGCCCTGGCAAATCCAATAGAGAAACCCAAGCTGTGTGATGAAGATTTCTGTAAAAAGCGTATATTCGCACAAACTATCAAACCCCTGTGGTCCCCCCACCATTTATGAGGACAAAAACCCCCACATACAATACCAAGGCCACCGATTGCCAGCCGGGTCTCATAAAATACACATATTTTAATCCTAACTTAACTCTTAATAATTACTATTTTATTCTAACAATAAACATCACCCCCTAATCCCCAAAGAACTCACCCCATTAATATATATTTTATAATGTTTAAAAACTTTTTTACACAACTTATCATACCCACCAGCGTATCAAACATTTTACACTTTTTTTTTTATTGGAACGGCCTTACTTTTTAACTAGGTCACAGGATGACTGGGTGTTCTCCCTTTCCAGCAGCGAGTTTGTCGCGAAATACAGAGATAGGAAGAAACGAATGAAAGTATGAATGTTAAAAGAATAACTAGGCATTATTGTTCTACCCCCACGCTCTGGGAACCTTTTCTTTCACTTATTTTCTCTACTTTCTTCGTTGAGCTGATCTCCCCCTTGTTGGGGTGGGCCCACGGGAGGGTGCTGACGCAGGGATGGCCTGCGTATCGCTCCCTCTCGTTCGCCCCGCCCCCTCATTGTGTGCTGAGACCCTCCGAACCCCCCCCCCCCTCCTATCCCCCTCTTTCGTTGTTCCCAGAGCTGTATGTATATATAAATAAAAATAAAAATAACCTTATCCTTTTTACAAAATTTTATAAGCCAACAACCCAAGATGCACATATTTCCCCCTGCTCTACTCCCCTGGGATGTCCCAGGGGTAAGAGTTATTCCCCATGGCTGAAAACTTTTAACCTTTTATAAAATGGGGCCTTCGCCCCGTGATCTGTATCCATTGATCACAAATTTTGTCAATAAATTACATAAACTTTGTAAATAACATTCTTTTAAAATAAATTTGGGCCAGTTAGGCTTTTAATAATAAAATATAAACTCTCGGATTTTACAACCTGTAGCCTTGAATTTTAATTTAAATGGATTGTTTCGGTTGGACCAGACGATTTATATGAATTTTATTTAACATTTAATATAAAATAGAATCTTTTACTACGAACTTCGGTTCCAAATTCTTCTTAACCCGAACTTCGGTTCCAGATTTTTTCAAATTGACAGTTTTAACTTGCCGCTAAGCAGAACAAACCCCCTTTATTATATGTTTGTCATGTTTTTGTTTTGTTCTTGTTTTGTTTTTTTTACCCATACCCGACTAATACACATGTCCCATATGTGCCTTCCCGGGTCGAGAGGACGTAAAACACCAAAATTATATATATATATATAAAATAAATGAATAGGCATATAGATAGACAGATACATAAAATTTTATATAGAACGATCCGAGATAGTGATGTTCTTATACAAATTTGTCTTAGTCATTTAAAAAAATAATAAAAGTGATGCGCGAATTGTAGTTAGTTCCTAATCATTGTAATTTATATTTTAAGTTATTGCTATTCTGAGGATTAGGTACTGAAAAAGCAGGAAAGTCCCTAGTTTTTAAACGATAAAGATGGTCTAAAGCCAGAATTATGGCTTTTGCTTTCGGTTTTTATGAACAATTAACGGGTTTCTTTCGATCGTTGCATAGACTACCCATTAAATTATTTTTTAGTGGTAGGAAAGGGGAGGGGGTGGAGGGCGGGGTAGACAGAAGTAGGCGTGGGGGGTGGGGAGAGAGAGAGAGAGAGAGAGAGAGAGAGAGAGAGAGAGAGAGAGAGAGAGAGAGAGAGAGAGAGATAATTGTGTGAATAATGTAACGACATTAAGGTAACAACAATTGCTTGAATATTTGCAGGAATTATATTTATTATGTTCTAGTCATATATAAGAAATAAACACGGTTCAAGCCCATGCCATGTTTCAAAACAAGAGGAGATCCTTACCCCACTCCCCTCTAAAATCAATATTTTGACTACGATCCAAGATTTTAAAAAATCATCATAAGTCCCTTAAAAGTAAAGACAATTGCCTGAAACTTTGCAGGGATAACGTTTATTATGTTGTTGTCAAATAAAGCAAATAAACAAGATACAATCCCTTGCCATATTTTAACACAAGAGGAAACACATACTCTACCCCCCTCTAAAATCAATATTTTGGCTACGAGCATAGACTAAAATAATCATAAGTCCCTTACAAGTATCGACAATTGTACGAAACTTTACAGGAATAATGTGTATTATGATCTTGTCATATACAAGAAATAAACAAGATACAATCCCTTGCCATATTTTAAAATCAAAGGGAAATACATATCCACCCCCCCTCTAAAATCAATATTTTGACTACGATCAGAGACTAAAATAACCATAAGTCCCTTAAAAGTAACGACAATTGCCTGCAACTTTGCAGGCATAACGTTCATTATGTTCTTGGCATATAAAGCAAATAAACAAGATACAATCCCTTGTCATTTTTTAACACAAGAGGAAAAACCTAACCTACCCCCCTCTAAAATCGATATTTTGACTACGTGCAGAGACTAAAATCCTCATAAGTCCCTTAAAAGTATCAACAATTGCCTGAAACTTTGCAGGAATAATGTTTGTTGTGTTCTTGTCATATAAAGCAAATATACAAGACACAATCCCTTGCCATATTTTAACACAAGAGGAAACACCTACCCTACCCCCCTCTAAAATCAATATTTTGACTACGGGCAGAGACTAAGATCATCATAAGTCCCTTAAACGTACCGACAATTGCCTGAAATTTTGCAGGAATAACATTGAGTATGTTCTTGTCATATAGCACAAATAAAAAAGGTACAATCCCATGCCATTTTGTAACACAAGAGGAAAGACCTACCCTACCCCCCTCTACAAACAATATTTTGACTACGATCAGAGACTAAAATCATCTTAAGTCCCTTAAAAGTAACGACAATTGCCTGAAACTTTGCAGGAATAATGTATGTTATGTTCTTGTTATATAAAGCAAATAAACAAGATACAATCCTTTGCCATATTTTAACACAAGAGGAAACACATACCCTACCCCCCTCTAAAATCAATATTTTGACTACGAGCAGAGACTAAAATCATCCCCTTAAACGTACCGACAATTGCCTGAAGTTTTACAGGAATAATATTTAGTATGTTCTTGTTATATAGCACAAATGAAAAAGGTATAATCCCATGCCATTTTGTAACACAAGAGGAAACACCTACCCTACCCCCCTCTAAAATCAATATTTTGACTACGATCAGAGACTAAAATCATCAGAAGTCCCTTAAAAGTAACGATAAGTGCCTGAAACTTTGCAGGAATAATGTAGTTATGTTCTTGTTATATAAAGCAAATAAACAAGATACAATCCCTTGCCATTTTTTAACACAAGAGGAAACACCTACCCTACACCCCTCTAAAATCAATATTTTGACTACGAGCAGAGACTAAAATCATCATAAGTCCCTTAAAAGTATCGACAATTGTTTGAAACCTTACAGGAATAATGTTTGTTATGTTCTTGTTATATGCAACAAAGAAACAAGATACAATCCCTTGCCATTTTTGAAAACAAAGGGAAAAGCATGTCCCACCCCCCTCTAAAACCAATATTTTGACTACGATCAGAGACTAAAAGCATCATAAGTCCCTTAAAAGTACCGATAATTGCCTTAAACTTTGCAGGAATAATGTTTGTCATGTTCGTGTCATATAAATTAAATAAACAAGATACAATCCCTTGCCATAGTTTAACACAAGAGGAAACACTTACCCTACCCCCTCTCTAAAATCAATATTTTGACTACGAGCAGAGACTAAAATCATCACAAGTCCCTTAAAATTAACAACAGTTCCCTGAAACTTTGCAGGAATAATGTTTATTATGTTCTTGTCATCTAAAGAAAACAAACAAGATACAATCCCATATCATGTTTAAACCCAAAAGAAAATACTTACCCTCCCCATCTAAAATCAAAATTTGGATTATGGAAATAACTTACACCAACCCCATCTAAATCAATTTGGAAATACAATTATAGAGAGGCATTGTAACAAAAAGAATTCCTTATAACTGGGAGTTCTATTAAAACATTCAGACAGTATGCGTGCGCACGCACACACACACACACACACACACACACACACACACACACACACACACACACGCACACATGCACAAAATGATTACAACCTGTCTACACAAACTCATATAAAAACATGCAAACACCCCCACACACACACACAGACAGACAGACACACACACACAATGGCTTGCACACCCACACATGCAGGCACTGCATTTCAGCACAATATTAAAATTAATGTATGAATGTGACCAAACCACCAAACCACCACAGCCCACACAGTGAGAGTTGAGATGTGTGCCTTGCTTCTTACTGACTCCCTATGTGCGTGAATCAGATTGAAAACAGTAAGGGAAATATTAGTGTTCTAACTTCACATCATGGTCTCTTTTGACCGTATTTTATATCTATATACTCATAACATTTTTTAAATCAAACCCATTTATCTGAAAGTTATCCCGTTTTTACCCAAAAATACAGACCTTGCAATACCAAAAATATTTGAGTCAAAAGGGCCCAAGTTTTAGTTGGTCCAGTTTGACCCAAAATCATTTGAAAATGTTGAGGCCACCAATTTCGTGTCAAAACGGACTATCTAACAATAATGTCAAATACTCCATTGTTTGTATTCTAAATAACTCCCGATTTTTCAATAATATCTTTGAGACCCTAATACACCACCACTCCAAAATTAATGTAATAGGGAAGCTTAGATTTTTTACAGGAATTATTCAAAGCTTTAGAAGCGTTTTTCTCGAAACAGGCCTTTTCGAGTTAGTCTGTTTTGACTCCAAGCCATCGATATGATCAGAGGGATGTTTCCAAAATCACTAACCAAATCAAGAAGGAGTGACTCAAGCATTGTAACGCCATTATAAATATCACTAACCAAATCAAGAAGGAGTGACTCAAGCATTGTAACGCCATTATAAATATCAGTCTCTACATAATATGGTGAACTTTCAGGAGGAATGTACATACCAAAAAACAAACAATCAGAAGTGGTTCCAAGTAGTCTATGAGATAGTTTTAGAACAACAACATTATCAAATTCTACATCTATGCGTTCAACAAAAGTTATCAATTCTTTACGGACAAACACCACAACACCACCAGACAAACGACCATGCATACTATCAGACACTTTAACTCCCGGCGAAACGAAAGGCACATGTGACTGCACAAATGAGTCAGAAAGGGAATCAAGAAAAGTTTCCACTAATAAAACAAAATCATACTTGGAAAGAAAATGATGAAAATCCAAATCGTTTAGTAAAGAAAACAAACCCTCAACATTATAAGAAACAAAAGATAGCAAACAATTATTCAAAAAATCGTTTCCACTCTTTAAGCAGTTAATAGCATTCCCTGTGTCAATTATGCTTAATGCATTTGGGGCAATGTCACTATTACTTGGGCCATGGCCTGCCCGTTATTTGTTGGACCCAGACTCATGGCATTCTCGCTCAGTGACCTCACTGTCACCGTACTCTGGCCAATCAAGGGACCACTCAATGGGCAGAGTGCTCTGCTGTGAGGCACTGCGGTTACGGGTCATCATGGGGGGACCTTTAGGAAGACTGTCTTTGTTACCTCCCTTTCCCATTGTTTCCAGACTTATCCCCGCTATGCATTTCCGTTCCACAAGTATTTCCACTCTTGCCCCCGCTAGCAGTCCTGGCATCCCTTTCGCTCCCTCCCTTTCCCTCCCTCCCAACACTGGCAGACCCATTAACCCTTTGGGGACAGGGAGACCCGCGTCCCATGCCTTGGACTCTCAGGCAGGATTCACTTCGGACAGAGGAGATCAGACTGTTTGGGGAGGGGCCATGCACAGGGGCACTGGCTGAAGCCAAAGGGGTAGACGCCACACTGTCTTGATGGACCTGACCACTGGAGAAGGGCTTTGTGGTTGTTTGCCTGTTATTTACAGAACCTGT
>CM065697.1:39660657-39712980 GCA_017654935.2 Phymorhynchus buccinoides
TGTCTGCATGGTGTACTGGGTGCATATGGTCGGGTTTGGTTAAGTCGCGCCGACTGTCACGTCAAGATCGGAGGCGAATTAATTTGCTTTATCAGCTCAAGGCACTTCCACTTGGAAAGACCAAAACCAAGACATTCAATTCAAGAGACATCAAACTTTGAAACTAGTCGCGTCAAAAAAATGTAAAAAACTGAAATTTTTCGGAGGCTTTGCATGCCCTGCTCTATGGACCTGTTTTAGGTTCCAATCCAGTCTATGCTTGGATGAGTTTGTGTCAAAAGAATAATAATAAAATATCTACATTTATATTAGCGATGACCTCAAATCGAGCCAAAGCGCTTTACAACCAAATGCCCTCAACAAATGACATGTGGATGTGACCTGCTTCTGACGGCCAGCAACGATGATACAAAGCGACTTCGCGAGCGTGAGGCGAAGTGAGTGAACGTTTTGCACTTCGGCAAAATCAGGGTGAAACTTTAGACGGAAAGATCGCAGCGGTTTGCACTCCAAATTCTAACGTACTACCGAAGTGCAAAACGGTAACTCACTTCGCCTCGCTCGCGCGCTTTGTCACATCGTTCGCTGGCTCCGAAGCTACATGGTCATCCACAGTAGAGGTCTGTCAGTCAATCCTAGACTGATTTTTGTTTACAAGTGAGAGTTCGTTCGCGAGAGTTGAGCGTGTCAATTTTTCGGTCGGATTTCTAGGTGAACAATGCGAATGGTCAGTGGATGTAAGAAAAGTGCCTCTGGATGCAAATTCATTCATTTTGCTACACGCCTGCTAAATTGGTTGCATGTAGGTTTACGCTGTGATAACTCCTAGAAATCGCTGGATACGGAGGTGTCAGAGTCGAGTCCGACACTCCACAAGTTCCTAAGTAGGCCTAGTGATAGTGATAAAGTTTTCCAGTTAAAATACGTTCTACATCGTTTTCATGTAACAGAAAATGATTTTTGTAAAATGATACAACTGTTTTACTTTTATTCATTGAAATTATTTTGATGGCGTGGACAGACTATCTGTTTGAGACTATCTGTGGGTCCACTGATAAAGACATGAGTGGGTAAAAATTCAGAAAAGGTTGTCTTGATTGTGCTGCTACATGGTCAGCTTTCATAAGACAAAGATTGGTTAAATATCTAATGTAGGCTAATCTCGTGTTATCAACATTATGCGGTTATTTTCATTCCCAGTTTACTACTGCCACTGCAATAATTGTTCTTGTTGTTCTCTGGGTTTTGGTTTGTTTTGGAGTCTTTTAAAACTAATATAATACATTTTAGCAGGGTACGTCATTAACTCGTGAGAATATGATCGCTTTCTTTGAATTCTGGCATTCATTTGATTCACTTATGATGATATTTATTAATATAATACTAGTAATTAATGATGTATATAGCCACTTTACCTAAAGTGAGCCAAGCGCTATGTTAATTCAACTGAGTTGCTGGTAGCTTGTAATAACTTTAATATCATTTATTTTAAAACTTCAGTTATTGTTAACAGGCAGAATTTTTTTTACATTGTTACACTTTTATTTTATTTCTTAAATATAAAAATGTGTGTGTGTGTGTGTGCGACTGTGTCTGTGTGTGTGTGTGCGACTGTGTGTGTGTGTGTGTGTGGGTGTCGGTGTGTGTGTGTTTCTGTGTGTGTGTGTGTGTGTGTGTTTGGGCCACTTTACCGTAAAGAAATTAATAAATGAATTGTTTAAAGAAGTATACATTCCAAATTTTTTTTAGTTCAGTTTAGTTTTATGGTTTTTCTTTTCTAATGAATTTTATCCCCCCCCCCCCCCCCCCCCCGCCCATGCTTTTGAACTATGCATATATGTACAAGACATTCTACTCCCCATGAAAATAGCATGGACTCATTTGTAGCTTAAAGGGAAAATGCGGATAAAAAGCACGTCACTCCAGCATAAGTGAGAGTCGGGTGAGAACATGAGTATGAAAATTGAGATATAAAGAACAAAGCATGCTATTGCTAACAACAAGCTTGATAACAACGGCAACAAACACAACAGTGTCTAACAAAGACAGCACTGCATTAATTACATCTTAATATGCCTTGTGTGTTTCACTGCATTCTCAGACCGTGTGATGCTAATCAAAAGTCTTGGAGTGTACAAAATAATATTTCAGTTAGAACTTATAAACCAGTGGGTCTCTTACTCTTAGTCTGTGAAAGATTCCTTGGTAGAGGTTTGTATTAGAAGTTTGCACTGTAAAATGTGTTATTTTAAATTCAATTTAATGTAAGTAAACTAAGTTCACTATGCACTGATTATGCTGATCGAGAACATGGGTCTTGGTCACAGACTCTTTAACTCTCTACTGTGAACTCTGAGTCAGAATGGTAGAATGGTCCCTTGGTGGATTATTGCAATAAGTGCTTGCTCTGTCAAAATGTGCTTTTTGTGTCCTTCTTTTGATGCTGACAAAGAATATGTATCTAATGGACTAGTGTCATGATGCTGACAAAGAATATGTATCTAATGGACTAGTGTTTCGTGGGCAAACAGTATTTGAGTTTGTGTGGTCAACAACTACTAAGTACTAGTACTTGAGTCAGTAGTGATGCCCCTTGATGAAGTGTCTTAGTCAAAACGAGCTTTTCACTTACGACAACATGCCTGATAGCATTCTTAAACTTGTGTAATAATGATTGAAAAAAAAATTATACACATTGGTCACTGGGTTTACACTTACAATCTTCTTCTTGGTTTCGCTCAGACAGTTTACTGTCAATTATGAGTGTAGATGCGCCAAGTTGCTGCAGTTATGCGCCTATCATATTAAAAATAGTTAGGGCCCAGCTATGTCTGAAGTCGGAATGAAGAAATCTTTGTAAGAATTTATAGAAACAAAGGCAAGGAGATAGGAAAGGATATCAGATAACAAAGGGAAAAAGGCAGAGGCAAAGCACAGTGACTGATTAGTGGAAGATACAAGCACAGAAATTCCAGAAAATGAGGGAAATATTTTTACAATAGACCCCCCCCCCCCGGTATCCACACGGGGGTGTACTTTACACTGTTACAGTTCTAATATGTTTTAAGTTGTTATAGAGCCAAGTCTAAATAGTTATTAGTGTAAGACTCATTGTCTTAAGACAGAGGCTCCTGTGTGGAAGGGGTATACTGTTCAACATATGCTTCATTGTTACTCATTAATTGATGCTGATCAAGAGTATACGACATGTGGGTTTTTGGGTCTGAAATAAACATTTTTTTTAGTTACGGTAAACTCGCTTTCATACAATCAGGCAGTCAGTCAAACAGACAAAACGAGGCTTTATAACTAACGCGTTCAATACAAATAAAATGTATTATTTAAAGGACACATTTTCTATTGAATAAGCTTCATTTTGGTATCAAGTTTATGTTAATTGGTCGAAAAATAAGCAAGTTATGGCTGGTTGAAGTTCAGATTAATCCAAAGCTTGATCAAACTTTTCTTATATATGACAGACAATGTCAAATGGTGCCATGCCCCACCCATACCTCACTAAATTGTCCATAACTTAATCTCATGATGCGTATGATCTCAGTGATTAATCTGTCTGTGTTGCAGTCGCACCATTCCCCCTGTTTCTTTCCCCCGTTCACACACGCTCTTGCCGACCTCAAATTCAACCCACTATATCGCGCCCCTACCAGCCCTCGATGGCCTGAAATCGGTGTGCATTTTGACTGTGGTGAACAGTGCACCACTTTGAGGGCTTGTGGTTCCAAATAGATGCAATATAGCAAACCCATTTTCAGAACTTTGTATTATGATGTTCTGTAATCTTTGAAACTATAATAAAGTTCAAAATAAAATGTTCATGTGTATATTTACGGTAATATTACCTCAAAGTCGATATGTTACTTGCTACAATTGTCGTCAAATTGAGAGCTAGCAGATAACTGTTTACCATGACTAACAAAAATATGGAACAAGTCTAAAACAAAGGTTAAAACTTAGATCCATTGGAAGTTGCTCTTTTTTAACACCTATTTAGTACAATAGGTTTTTTTTGGTAATAGTTAGCAAAATTACATCATTAACGGATTGTCGTCACGACGTCACAAGTAACACTTAAGTGACTTATGAGCTTTCAATGTTTATTACAATAAAAAAAATAAGTCAACAAGAACAGAACCCACAGTTTATGTAAACCTTCGACTCAGTGTGCAATGCTCAATAGCTTTTACACTCTTTTCAACATAGAAAGAGCGAAGAGAAGGCTCATAAATTTTTGTTGTCACGGAGGAATTTATGTCACAAGTAACATAATCTTGTAGCAAGTAACACACAAACCATAAATCATTTTTATATCAATCCGATTGAAGCAATAATTTGGATGGAAATACTTTGTATTGACAACTTGGCACAAAACTTCTTTATTTTGACCTACTCTTCTGCTAGTGGGTGCCAAAATCATGTTGTAGGGTAAGAGACCCCCTGTGACAGGAGATCTCGTGTTGTCACATGTCACAAGTAACTTCGGCAAAATAACTTCGGCAAAATCGGGGTGAAACTTTAGACGGAAAGATCGCAGCGGTTTGACCCAAATTCTAACGTACCTAACATATACAAATCTTAGTATATTTTTCTAACCATCCTATCTAAAAAATAAAATTCAAAAATAGGGAAAGCATTATATATATATATATTAGTGTCATTCAATAAGGCGCAGTTGTCAGTTGATTGCATTTCTTTCTATTCTACTGTGGCTCACCTTTCCCTGCGAGGCAGCCCAATGCATGGGTGTCCAACCGAACAATCCATCTTCCTGGTAAACTTGATCGGCACCAGCCGACATCAACAATTCCCTCAAATAGGCTTCATTACCGTGATAACAAGCCCAGTGTATTGGATAATGACGCTGTAGAATGTCTTCATTCAAACCAAGAACGTTATCAGCCATCGCTGATGCATACATTTCTGTCATTTTAGACCACACCTCGTCTTTGTTTGAAAACAAAAAGCACGCCGCCCGGTTTGGCCTAAATAGCCTCCATTCCACATACGGGTTACAAAGCTTATTAGCATATTTTATTGGTTGAACGAACCTGTGTCATAATGAATAAGTAGTCGTATGAAATATTTTACCTCTGCGCATGCGCATTAGAACAGTTACTTATTTCCCGTGATTACTACTAACCCTAACCCTATCCCTAACCCTAACCCTATTCCTAACGAAGTTGAAACAACGGAAAGAAACAAGAAATAGAGCAGGAGAGTGTAAATCTACATATTTACAGAGAAATCGATGTACAAATCCATGCAATTAGTTTCGTAATTATTCACAATGGCGGACAAACAAACGATTCTGATTGGCTACGCGGCTAGAGGTAAAATCTTATAGAGGTAAAAATACACTGCCACACCTGTGGTCATAGGCTAGGCCTAGTCCACGGCTACAATAAAGGCAAAACATTTGCGAGAAAGATCTGGAAAGGCAAAACATGGAACATTAGGAGGGAACAAAATAAGTTGTTCATTCAAAATATATTTCTTGAAAATAAGTGAGATCATTTATCTGTGACAGTTTATTCTACAAGCACCAACGCTAATACAGATTTATTTTATTTGTTTTCTTTACAAATTATGACGAAATTTTGGTGTTTTACGTCCTCTCGGCCCGGGAAGGCACATATGGGACATGTATTATTTGTTAGTTATTAAATAAGACATAAAACATGTACAAAACAACAAAGGTTGACCGACATCACAAACATGGACACAAAACATAAAAAGGGGGGTAAAGGTAACTGTTAACAACATGCCAATAAATAAGCATTTGTATTTGAAAATGGCATGAAAATGTAAAATCTAACTACCTATGATATTTGAGATTGTAAAATAGTATTCTTATTTGTAAAATTATCTATACTAAAATGATTTTGTTACTCTGGCGAACCGAAACCCAACCGAAACCTCCCTATTCGATTAAAATTTTCCAGGCTGACATATTTAAAAAGATGGTCTTTATTTTATTATTAAAAGCCTGAAATATTAGCCCCGTAATTTACTTTAAAAATATGTAATTTGCGAAAAATTTATTATTATTTACACAAGTGTAAATTTTATTATAACTATATACAGGAATACGTTAAAATTATAATGTCCAACCGGGGGAAGGAACTCCATCCCCCGGGACTTCCCAACTAAGGGGCAATATTTACATCATGGACTATTAATTTTAAAATCGGATCCCTAAAAAGAGGAGAAAAGAGGGGGGGAGGGGGTCCGGAGGATCTGCACAGCCCGTGGGAGGGCGAACCCACAGGGTACGCGGGCCATCCCCTTGTTTTCTTTTACCATCAGTCAGCTCAGTTTTATAGTCTCCAAAAGAATGCAAAGAGGGGGGGGGGGGGGGGGGGGGTAACCCCAAGGCCACAACCAGATAAGCCCTGTAAAGAGTGGAGGTGGAGAAAGAAAGATTAGCATTGACAAACGTGGAGGAAGAAGCAATAGTGTGGACAAGGGAGCTGGTTTCGTTAGTGCTGAGAGTAGCTCAAGGAAGTTTTATCTTGTGTCTGAAGTGCTCTGACGAGGTGGGTGAGGATGGCTTTGACAATGCTGTTGAGTGTCATGACTGCAAGCAGTGGGCTCATAGGGACTGCACGGACCTGACCCAGTCAGAGTTCAGGCAGGTCGGGAGAAAGCCTTCCATGCAGTGGGTTTGCCCAGATTGTCTGTCAGGGGAGAAGGAGAAGAAGGGTCCTTTGGGAGCAAAAATTGAGTTGCTTTTCAAAATGTTCATGACGGTGGATGAAAGGCTAAAGAATATTCAGTCAGCTACAGGGGTCAACTTGGATGAGAAGATAGAAGAAACAGTGGACAAGAAGCTTGGGAAAAGCTCCAGGAGAAGGAAGACAATGAGAAAAGATAAATGAATTTGATCTTCGTTGGTCTGGCAGAGAGCAGCAAAACTGAGGCTAAGGAAAGACGAGAAGACTGAGACGTGAAGAAAGTTGAGGAGTTGATTGAGAAAATCTGTCCAGAGTTGGAGCAAAAGAAAATTGAGGAACCTGTGAGACTAGGAAAAGTGGGGTGTGAATATCAAGAAAGTGCTTGATTCTGTTTAGTTGAAATATTTTTTTTTAGATAACTTACGAGTGAGAATAGATGCATGGTACGACCAAGAAAGATTGTTGTCAACCCCCAGAAAAAAAACAAACCCAAGTATATATGCGAGAGAGAAGAGCAGAGAGAGCTTAGAGCAGAGAGAGAGAGACTAGATGATGCTGGAGAGCATGAGGAGAAGAGTTGATAGGACAACTTAGACGAGAGAGAGAGATGAGATCGAACGGTCAGGGTGGCCAGCATTGAGACAGTAAAGGAGGAAGTAAGGAGAGAGTAGATAGAGAGCGAGGCGAGACGGTTTGACGGAGGGTTTAGGTGTTTAGGCAAATGGAGATGTAGAGAAATGCGGACAGACAGATTACAGTCGGGAGGGAGAGAGAGAGGGGTGCGGCGGGGACTGAGGAAGGAGAGAAGAGGAGGCGAGAAGAGAAGGGAGAGAGAGGAGATCCAAAGAGAGAGGAAGCGAGCCGAGGACGGGACCGCGACCGTACACGTGAGGGGAAGTGAGGATGAACACCACTGAACATACTGAGCGAGAGGGAGGGGGGATACGATCTTCCCTATAACTACACACCCACAGAACGAGAAAAGCAGAAAGAGCTTAGGGCAGAACTAAAAAGGCTAAAGGATGCTGGACAACATGACTGGAAGATCAGAGGGGACAAACTGGTCAAGGGAAAGCCGCCATCGGCTGGTCAGTCTGGCCAGCATTGACACACTCCAAGACACACCAAACACAATGTAGATAATGTTGTAATATAGATGGTTTGAATGAATGTAAAGTTGTTTATACAAATGCTGATGTAGTGTTATGCGGACAGACAGATTAAAGTCCAGAGGGAGACAGAGGGAGGACATACATTCTTTCATACTTTTTAGGGCTTCATACAATCGCGTGGTGTTCGTTCAGCCATGTATATAAATGTATATAATCTAACCAAGACGGAATAGGAAGTACAAATCAAAGGGCTACAATCATGCCCAATAAATGAGAATCATTTAACAGGGTAGCTTGCCTTTAACTATTAGTGGCTTTAGAGATTACCAAACACCTTCCCCCAAAGATTTTTACCAATAAAATCTTTAACCCGATTTCTTTTCAAATTACTATTCAGTAATTCACCTTATACCAAATCTCAAAATTCTAAAATAAAATTCTGCTGGCTAAAATTAAAGAACATTTTCTTTTGCAAAGAAAAAGAAATAAAGCGTCTATGTTTCAAAATCTTTGAATTTGACTGGTGGCTTGGTCACTCTGCCAAAGCGGGTGGTGTAGACTCTGGCTGGTGTTGACGGTGGGCCCACAGGAGGTGAAGAGGGCCTCGGCTGGTCTGGATCAGGGTTGACAGGGGCAGGCCGTGGCAACGGCTGCAGGCTGGACGTCAGCAGGGGCTGCAGTCGTTGGGTCGCCCTCATCACCAGGGTTGGCTGCGGGCGGACGGGGGGGGGAGGGGGGGGGGGGGTGGGGGGGGGGAGGGGAGGGGAGGGGGGGCCGGGGTCTGGAGGGGAGGGGGAGGGGGGGGGGGTGGGGTGGGGGACTTCTGGGGGGGGGGGCGGGGACGGGGGGGGGGGGGGGGGGGGGTGGCGGGGGGGGAGGGGGGGGGGGGGGGGGTTGTGGGGGGGGGAGGGGGGGGGGGGGACGGGGGGAGGGGCGGGGGGGGGGGGGCCGGGGGCGGGGGGGAGCGGGTGAAGGGAGGGGGTTAATCTCTGTATCTCTGTTTTAGGAAAGTGAGAACCTTAATTACAGATCAAATAACGATCGGCATAATTTGACAATGTTGATGGAAAAAAAAAAAAGTTTAGCTAGCTCGGCGCTCAACTAGCGGAAGCAAAGACAATAATTTAAATATAATAAGAACATACATTTTTTTTTTTTTTGGTAGCTAAGAAATGACGTAGGCACATAACTTACTTCCATCCAATCAAATCGATCCACTTTTAGCCAGCCATTTGTAAACGGCAGACGTTGAAGGAGGTGAAAGACGTTTATACTTATTTTTGTCTCTTCCTTCCTTCCTGGAATAATTACGTGACCAGTCAAACTTAACTATTTTCTACTTAGGTCTACTGTAGTAGTGGTTTGAAGTTAGTCAGTACCAGTTTTTAACCTTTATCTGGAAAAAAAAATGGTGATTTGATGTGTTAGATCTAGACTTGATTTTCTAAGCTTGGGCCGTGCCGGCGTGTGAAAAACTGTAAGTTTAGTAACCGGTCAGAAGGTGGTGAATAAGAGTACTGAGTAGCTACAGTGAGCTCTGCAAATATGTAGTGATATGACTTTTTCGTCAGGGCTCCAATTAACTGTTATGCGCAGAGGACCCTCTGAAAGATAGTGTGTGTAACCGGTCAAGGTAGGGGGTCCCAGGGATGCACTAGACAACATTTGCTAAAAAAATATGCAGGGGGTCCCATTCCACTGCCACTGGGAGTGGGACCCTCTAATCTATCCCGCCGTAAGTGAAGGAGTCCCTTGGGACCCCTTCAGGCCCTTGTTAAAGTTGTTTTGCGGGACGATTGTCATTGGGAGCCCTGTTCAGTATTCATGTTATATATCTTCTTTCTTTTCCCAACCACCATCATCAAGTTGATGGTTCTTCTTCCAGTTGCCAGTTGGGGATATTTATCCTGTCCTGCGCTCAGTCCCGGTCTTCATTCAGACACGCACAGAATAGTCAGAAGTGACTGTGGTTGCTCTACAGCCACAGGAAAGAAGAAGAAGGATGCGTGCTATGTGAATTCGTGTCATCCATCCCACCGGCACACACGGCTTGTCGCGTGCAAATCTGTCGCTCATGCAAATCTGTAGCTCGCTACCTATGAGAGTCTGTATTTGCGACATTGAGCATGAATCACAGATTTCACTTTTTCCGTGGGTTAGGGTTAGGTAAATGGTTCAAGTACGGAAAAAGTGAAATTTGTGAATGTCGCAAAATACACACTCTCATAGTAGCGAGCGACAGATTTGCACGAGCGACAGATTTGCACGCGACACGGCTTACTGGTACCGAATAGTGGAATGGGCTCGTGCGCGCAAGATCTTGTGCGTGCGTTCGCACACGGGACCTCGGTTTTAGGTCTCATCCGAAGGACCAGGAAATAGGAGTAAAGTATCTTTCCCAAGGATACAACACCGTCACCAGCCGGGTTCGAACCCACGGCGAATCTAACCAACCGGCCACGGCGCCTCCTATTCTGTTGGTATAGAACATGGGGAATTCGGTCAGGCAGATGTCTAGATCAGTAGATACGGTCTATGCTAAGAAAATGTCGATCAATAATTAATTCAAAGCAAAACTGTTTTGTTACATGCATTTGTTTTTCTTTTCTAGTTTTCTCTTTGGAGTTGGAGTACGCAAGTGCAGTAGGCCCCAGAATCCAAGACTACTTGCTGAATCATCTCTTCCTGCGGCATAAAGTATATGACTGACTTCTGTCATTTCTGGTAAGCCAGTATTCATGTTGAGATAGCATGAGACTTAGCATGATGCTAATATAGCTCTTCCAATGTTCTATTAATAAAAAGGACTTTTGGAAGAGCTTCTAAGTTAGCATGAATGCTAAGTCTCAATCTGTGAATACAGCCCCAGCTGAGAAGATATACTGCCTTTTCAAAGTACCCAATATGTGTACAGTGAAGCTCATACAGTCGAATATACAGTTACTCATACAGTCGAACCCGCTTATAAGAAAACCTTTGTCATGTTTCAGTGCCTAATGTTTTATACTTTTCCCATATTGATACTCTTTGTTCCATGTTATTCTTCTTGCGTTCCCAGGCCATATGGCCATAATAGGTGATGTACGTATATATCCGGTTTCCAGTTTTCACTGGTCTCCTCGCTGCATACAGCTAACACGTTATGATTTCAGACGAGCTCAAAAGAAAAAAAATATTTGGAAGATTTTGTTTTAAAAAAAAGTCAGGAGAATGGGCCAATATGTCAATTGTCAGAAAGATAGTTGATGATAGAAAGCAAAAGGAAAAGGCAGAGTCAAAGAGAGTGGCAGATTAGAGGAAGTTACAAGCACAGAACTTCCAGAAGGTGAGGGGAACTATTTGTACAAAAGCCCCCCCTCCCCGGTATCCCTACGGGGGGTTCCCTGTAAATATTAAGTTTCTTGAAGGCATGTGTGTTTTTCTTAGTTCCTTTAATATTTAATTCCTCTCACATTATGAAAATGTTCTTTTTTTCTAGTTTTCTCTTTGGAGTTGGAGTACGCAAGTGCAGTAGGCCCCAGAATCCAAGACTACTTGCTGAATCATCCCTTCCTGAGACAATCTCTGGTAAGCCAGATCTACTGAAGATATATATACCTTTTCTTTAATAAAAAAACATTACAAATTTGTACAGCTGTGAAGCTATACTGCCCAAAGTAGAATATACAGTTACTCATAATTTTAAATTGATTCTGAATATGAATTTCTTATTATTTCCAATGTTATTACCAGCCCCACGTCTTTTTCAATTTAACCTACCACCACCATCTCTTTTCTCTTGTCTGTAGTGTTCAGTAACGGGTTGGTTTTTGTGTGTGGTATAAAAGGTGTGAACATCCTGGTGTGTGGAAACCCCTTCATGAACAAGTCCATTTCCTGAAGTACCTGGAGAAGATGGTGCCCCGGGTGGTGTTCCCCATGGGCCAGGCGACATCAAGAGGAACCTCGTGTGTGGATGATGGATGGAAGGTGCTCTGCAGCTGGCTGACAAAGGGGTGTGTCTCATTGGTGAGCTTGACATGGTAAGGGACACTCGGAGAAAGAAATTCAAAATGTGTGTGTGAATCAGAAGTTATCGCTGTTCAATACTTTTTTTCAAACCTTAAAAATGTGCTAGGTGATATTGAAAGTGCATTCTGGTTTTTGTTTGTGGCACAAGCCACAAACCTATAACTCACTTTGTCGGTCTGTCCAAAATTGTCGCACATATTGTAAAAGAGAAAGAAAAGTACAGACAGAAAAAATATTTGGTCATAAAGTAACAGAGTTGCATCTAGGGTGCGCGATTCACGCAATTTCTTTGAAAATCCCGCAAATGTGAAAAAGCCATGCGGGACCGCGCGCGCAAAAAAAAAAGT
Source organism: Phymorhynchus buccinoides (assembly GCA_017654935.2). Taxonomy (NCBI): domain Eukaryota; kingdom Metazoa; phylum Mollusca; class Gastropoda; order Neogastropoda; family Raphitomidae; genus Phymorhynchus; species Phymorhynchus buccinoides. The sequence goes on from CM065697.1 coordinate 39,672,820, forward strand.
CAATGCCCGCCTTTCAAACATGCGATATGCGCGATTGTTTTCTCCGCGAAAAAAGTCATTCCGAGCAGGGCCTCAACTTCTCCAAACAGCGCAAATAAAAAGCAATTTCATTGGTCAGAAGTGTCAATTGTAAATGTGATCGGCCAACTTTGTGGGCTTCCAAGTAAAAGTAAAATGGCGACCAAACGGAAGAGTGCGACGCTGTTCTATTTTTCTTTTAAAAAAACACGTACTTCCACTCCCACTTCGACAGCCAAAACCTGTGCTACAGAATAAGAAAGTCCAGCAATAGCAGCTTCGTGTCCAGCAAAAACTAGTGAAGCAGTGAATCTGATTACTGCCGAAACTGGCGCCGATGGTGCTAGTGGTGTTGATACTGACAGTGACAAAGAAATTTTACTGGACACAGAAGGTGAGGCCGCTAGCCCTATTGCCCAAAGTGGGAAACTGAGTAGATAAGAATGGGTCAAAAAATGGCCTTGGGGGCAAAATGCAGAAGATGGCTTACGCTGTCAATTGTGTTTGAAACACTAAAAGAACAATGCATTCACGGAGTGGAGTTGGCTGATTGACCTGAAGAAGAAGAAAGCTGTGCAGAAACGTGAAATTGTTGAACATGGTGTGTGTGTGTGTGTACACATAGCTAAGTTTTTCATTTTTATTGTACTTTTTTTTTCTAGGGTTAGGGTTAGGTAAATGGTTCAAGTACAGAAAAAGTGAAATTTCTGGTTGTCGCAAATACACACTCTCATAGTAGCGGGCGATTTATTTGGCTGAGCGACTTTTTTGACTGCGACAAGCATTACTGTCGATGTAAGGATGTGAACTGTATTTAGATTGTCATTACAATATACCAACTTCGTACAGTAATATTATGTTTTCAGATACATTGATGCTTCTCTTTGGTTTATGTGCCTGGATTCTGCTTTTTTACAAGACCTCTGCCTGCATGCTTTTTTTTTAATTTAAGGAGCAACCTCCGTTTTATATCTTCCCTGTATTTTGTTCTTACCACCACTTATCACAGCCCAGGTAGTGGCTTAACTTGTGTAATGTTACATTGCCCCCTTATATCCCCAAAGGGATGCTGTTCCTGCACTGTACCAGGAATTAGGCTATCCTTGTATCCCTGGTTTTCAGGTTATAGCAGGGTTTTCTAGAGGCACCCATGCAGAGGAGTACATTTTTTTGTTGTCCATTCCTTGGATATATTGGCCAACATTATGTTGATCAATTGTATCTTTGAATTCAGTAGATCAACTTTTTTGTGTTTATGCAGAAAAGGAGATCTGATACGAAGACTGGGAAGAGAAGACTCCACAGCAGCACAGACAGCCCATGACTTGCCTCCTGTCCTCCATCCTCTCCATCCATCGTTTGTTCCCTGGCCAACATGTTAGGCCTACTTTAATAAAAAAAAAAAAAATGTAATGTATATTGTTTGATTTGAGTGAAATGTTTATTGCCTTTCTTCTTCTTCTTCTGCGTTCCCAGGCCATATGGCCATAATGCGTAAGGTATGTATATGTCCGGTTTTCACTGGTCTCCCCGCTGCGGACAGCCGACACATTCCGATTTTGGAGGAGCTCAAAGGAGAAAAAGTATTTGGAAGACTTTTTTTTTTTAAAGGCAGGAGAATGGGCCAATAAGCCAAAAAGATAGCAGATGACAGAAAGGAAAAGGCAGTCTAAGAGAGTGGCAGATTAGAGGATGTTTCAAGCACAGAAGGTGGGAGAACTATTTGTATGGACCCCCCCCCCCCCCCCCCCCCCCCCCCCCCCCGGTATCCCCACAGGGGTTTGCCTTTCAAAACACTAAAAAGTTTTACATATAAAATAGACTCTCTCTCTCTCTCTCTCTCTCTCTCTCTCTCTCTCTCTCTCTCTCTAAACGTTATTGAAAAAGTACTTATTTGCTTTAAAATATTCTTAGAAACACTTGGAGATCACGAGGAAAACACCCTTTAATTTTGCAGAGATCGCAACACTCACTTTGCTCTGGTTTCCTAGAACAATCAAATTGTCAAATAGGTGATTCCTCCTTGGCAGAGGTGCTGAAGTCAAATTCTTTCAGTGAAAGAGAAGGCATGTGCCTTCCCTTTTCTAATGGCTGCATTAGTTTAGACAGAATCGTTAACACAAAATGTTCGCAGTACAGGCCTTATTTTTTTTTCTTCTTCAATTTTATGGAGTTTACCTAAAGGAGTTTCGCTCACAACAAAGGAAATAGCTTCATCTTTTGTTACTGCATTACAAAGAAAATGCTTCAACCACAATGAGTGGCCTCCACCCACCCCATCCAAAATGGCTTCTATCTCCGCCAAGGAGGAATCGACGTTTTAATGGTTTGATTTATAGGAAACCAGAGCAAAGTGAGCGTTCCGATTCTTGAAAAGGCTGTGTTTCTGATTTTGATGTTTTTCTTGCAAAAACTCTTCCGTCAGGGTCCACCTTTCAACCCTAGTCTAAGAACTCTAAATGTTGTGACTTATCAAGTTATGGTGAGTTAGGTCGATTTCCGTTGTATATAAATCTGTCTTGATTTGAATTGAAACGAAACAGAAATACAGTGGAACCTCCCTTATAAGGCTTTTAAAAAACATCCAAAATGCTGTCTTATAAGGGTCTTTAATACTTACACAGAAGGGCAATGTCTCAGAGAACAAGTTTTACGTGGGAGGGAGTTGATATAATGGGAGGTCTTATAAAGGAGGTTCCACTGTAAAAATAAAACGTTTACTTGCATTCTAATGTGAAAGGCAGTGGTACTTTTCAATTCTAATCACTGTCATCCTATCCCTTCCCCCCACACACACACTCTTTATGAAATTATCTCTGTCTCTGTTTATTTGAGACCTGTGTATTCGTGTTCTACCGTATTTTTCTGACTATAAGGCGCCTTCTAATTATTCTTGATTATGGATTCAAATATAATTATTGTCAATGTATATTTTGACTCGCCCATGGGGATGCCGGGAGATATTTTGTACAAATAGTTCCTCCACCATCTGGAAGTTCTGTGCTTGTAACGTGCTCTAATTTGTCTCTCTTTGACTCTGCCTTTTCCCTTTACGTTACCGTACTGTTATCTGCTATCTTTCTATCTCACTGGTCCATTCTCCTGTCTTTTTCAATAAATTCTTACAAAGATTTCTTCAGCCGAAGTCAGACATGCTGGGCCTATTTCTTAGGCGCATAACGGCAGCATGACGCATCTACGCTCATAAAACTGAAAACTGAGCGAACGAGAAAAAAATGTCTTATAATCTGTCATCACTGACACACAATCTGAAGCAATAATTCATTGACATTGACCTTGATTGCTTTACCATCATCAAATTTGCCATACATCAATGCATCTATATGCCAAATTTGAAGTCAAACGGTGTAGAAGTTATAGCCTTTTGCAGATTTTACGTTTTCAAGGTCATACATCAATGTTATGTAGGTACTTTGGCTTATGCCCGTTCTGATGGTGGCATACTGATCAAGGTCAAGGTCCGGTCCAGGAGATCGGTAGGCCTTGAAAGTGGTAGGGGTCTACAAATTGGGTTTTAAGCCATATTTTCCACATTTGTACTTGACAGAAGCGCTTCAGATTGTGTGTGGCACTGTATACCCTAGAGTAGAAAACATCCAAGCATAAATTATCGCCATGATGATCTTGACCTTGAAGTGTGACCTTGAAAACCGAAATTTCCTTCTTTGCGCTATATATTTATTGTCCAAGCTGTATCTCGTGAACTAGAAGACATAAACTCTTCAAATGTTGTGTCAGGATGTGACACTAACAGTATAAAACATTCATATATAAATTATCCCCCGGAACTACAATGTTGCCGGGCGGCAGACATGTTTCCGGCCTACTACTTTTGAATCGTGTCGTAAACTATGAAAAGAGAGAGGGGAGAGAGATATATATAAATATTGTTTAGTGGGGGGGGGGGGGGGGGGGGGGGGGAGGACATAACTCTGGCCGGGTTTGCATTGTCACAATGCCTTGCTGCTGCTCGGCGATGCACTTACAATGCGTTGCTGCTTGTCGGCGATGCCCTTGTTTATATTTGCAGTTAGATCCTTACACCCTCGGTGGTGGATTTGCTATGGTTCAATTGATTAAGTTATCAATAGCTGCCGCTCGGCGATGCTCTTGTTTTTTCTTCTGTCTACAATATAAATATCTTATAACACAGGTTATTAATCTCGTACATTCCATCAATTATGAGCTCAGATGAATCAGTGCTGTTCGACACTTTCTGTCTGTTGAAGCCACGAAAACTCTTATTTCTGCCTTTATTCTTTCCCGCATTGACTATTGCAACTCTCTTCTCTGTGACTGTCCTCAGTACCTCCTGCAAATTGTTCAAAAACGGCAAAACAGTGCACACTCTGATCATATAACACCTCATCTTCATAACTTGCACTGCCATGGCTTCCAGTAGAGGCTAAAATCATGTATAAAATAGCTTGCTTTTGTTTCGGTGCTGTTCACTCTTCTGGTCCTGTCTATCTCTCCGAACTAGTGACTGTCTACACACCTGCTCGCTCCCTACGTTCTTTCCTCTGACTGCTGCACACTCAAGGTTCCTCGGGTCCACACGAAATCTTTTTGTGAACGATCCTTCTACTATTTAGCACCTCACTTATGGAATTCCCTCCCACAACATGTCCGCTCATCTGACTATCTCTGCCTTTCACTCTGCCCTTAAAACTCACTTGTTTCTGACATATTTTGATTCAGATTTGTGTGGGGGTGGGGGGTCCGTTTCATTGCAGGAATCTTGTACATTTTTTAAATTTACAATTATTTTATAATTCGTAAGTTATATGTTGAACTTTAAATGCTTGTAAATGAGGTAGAATGTTATTTTTATTCTTGCAAAATTTGTCTATTATACTTAAGTTATGTAACTGGTATGTCGATGACAGTATGATTTTATTTCAAGTTGTAGTAATGTATCCAAAGTTGATTGTGAATGTGGTCTATGTTCCTTCTTGATTGAGAATGTGAATGTGGTCTATGTTTCTAAGAATGTTTATATTGTAACTATTTTACTCTCATATAATTGTGCGTTCATGTGTGTGTGTGTGTGAGAGAGAGAGAGAGAGAGAGAGAGAATGTTACGTGCAATCATCATGTTTATTTTACTTTCTAATGATTACCAACCGCGATCGTAGAGAGCGGATTGGTAATGTTTTCACTCGTGTCGGACTATGTATGTTTGTACGTATTCTCTCTAGCGTTTGAACGGATAGACTTAGGATGCTCAAATTTTGCATGCGGGTAGGTAGTAGGAAGATCTAGGCCAAGTTCGATAATGAAGGTTATGGGTCAAGGTCACTGGAGCCGAATAACGCTGCCGCGCGGTTGGTGATTTAGCGTCTTAACGCTCTAGTTTATTATTTGTTTGCCTTTAATGTTCTTGTTATCAATGTAAAGTGCACTGAGTTCATCTGAGAAAGTCCCCCCCCGCGGGCTTCCACCTTTCATGGGGGGGGGGGGGGGGGGGCTTACGGAGAGTAGCCCAACAGCCTCCTAAAGTCCAACCACACGTCCTCGTCGTAGGAGGCGGGCAACGGCTTAGGCTGGCTTATGTGGTCATGGCCCTCCCGTGGGGATACCGGGGGGTCTTTCAGCAGAAATAGTTCCCCCTTCTTCTGGAAGTTCTATGCTAGTAACTTCCCCTACTCTGTCACTCTCTTTGACTCTGCCTTTTCTCTTCTTTTTGCTTTCTGGCGTCTACTTTTTTCTGCCTTGTTGGTCCATTCACCTGCATTTTTTCTATAAAACCCTTCCACGTTTTTCCTTTTTACAATTTATGACATGCCAGGTTTTTTTTTTATTGTACACTGTCTGGCATCCATACGTGATAATTACGCACTTGATTGGGCACCTGTTGTCCATTCTGCAGTGCATATTTGCTTATATAGCATTTTTTATGTATTTTAGCTTACTAGTATGTATTTGTTATCCTTTTTTACTGTTTTTTTTAACCTGGATCCGATAAATGAGAGTATGGTAGCTCCACGTTTCCAGCACTGTGTGGACTTATGAGCTATAGGGTATAATGATGGAAGTGTCATGTTATGAATTGTACTACATTTTTTGTTTTCAGTTTTTGTACGTTAAGATTCATGGATTTGTGTTTTGCTATACGTGGTGGATTTTTATGCGGTGACAGTCCTGAGATAACCATAGCTGTTGACGGGACTATAACAGACTAACTAACTAACTAATCTGAGAAAGAGCGCTTTATAAATTCCCATTATTATTTTTGTTTTTATTATTATTGAACTTGTCCCAGAGTTTAATGCAAGTTATGATGTTCACGCTCCCACAGTACAACAATGTCAATCATTTTCGAGTTTCTTGTTTCCATGCGTGGTCGACTGGTCACAAACGAAAAAAACACGTGATTTGAGTAACTAGGCCTAGACTTTTCAGGCCGGTGTCATGAGAAATAAGTGGCTCCCATAAAATATCTACCTTTCGCGTGCGAACTATAACCATCCTTACCTTAACCCTATCCCTAACCACGGAAAGTACCAAGAAATAGAGCAGGAGGGTGTAAATCTACGTATTTGCTGAGAAATCGATGTACAAAGCCATGTCTTCACATCGGTGTGAAGAGAATATTCTACCTCATGAAATAAGTAGGCATTCCTCATTCGAAGTGTTTGCTTGTCCGCCATTGTGATTTTTACAAAACTAAGTGGCATGGCTTTGTACATCGATTTCTCAGCAAATATGTGGATTTACACCCTCCTGCTCTATGTCTTGGTTCTTTCCGTGGTTAGGGTTAGGGTTAGGATGGTTATAGTTCGCATGCGAAGGGTAGATATTTCATGGGAGCTACTTATTTCTCATGACACCGGGACTCCTTTCATTCATTATTGTCATCATCAGCACCATTCCTGCACGAAATACAAGCACACGTTCTCTCTCCCTTGTGAAATTAAGTCTCTTTTTCGTTGTTTTAGTTTTCGCACAACGGCAAAATGGCCCATTTTTCTTTTAATTGAAAGTATTGTTTGGAATGAAATTTGAGATGAAACCGTTATCTAAAAAAATATAAAAACAAAGTCGAATTTGAAACGTTTTTTGTTTGTTTTGTTTTTATTAAAATTTTCTTCTCTTTCTACCAGTCATGCCCACCTGCCGTCACCGGCAATTACTGGCATAATACATGTACTGGGGTTAAAAGAATTCTGCAGCGCGCAGAAAGAAAAAAAAAAACCCAGTGGCCACGGGTACGGCGTTGTTGCAACACTTCTTCCTAGTCAAAAGTTTCGTAAAGTTTTCTTATTTCGTATATTTAACGCTGGTTTAATGCATCTTGGTAAGGTATAGGATAGGGTTAGAATATGTCAGAGTTAATGTCAGTAGTTTTTAAGACATTTGCGCACAAATAAATTTATGCATCCTATGATCGAGAATGTGAGATACGGGCCCGTACCCTGAGCCTCTGCCCAAAACAAAAACAAAACAAGATAAATAAGGGCCTCCTAGGGCGTGCCACGGCTGAGCACCACTAGCTATACGGAGAACTGAGACCCAGCCGTGCACACATCAATGGGGGTTCAAATTCGACTTTGTTTTTATTTTATGAATACTTATAACCCAGCAGTCGTCTGTGTGTGTAGTTTAATATAAACAGAAAAGTCTAGCATAACCGTGTGTAGGCCTATTTTGAATTATGTGGTAACATTTACGGTCCCCATGCGAAGATGCTAAGACTAATCATGTAACATTTTGTTGTTGTTGCTGATGTTAATTTGCTTTTGTTCACTAACTTCAGATGTTTTGTGTATGATCTTGATTTCATTTTAAAATGCTGCTGTTTTAAAAATATAAATTTGGAAGCATCAAATGTATTGGTACTCATGGTTTCCACCCCACCCCACCCAGATCTCTCTCTCTCTCTCTCTCTCTCTCTCTCTCTCTCTCTCTCTCTCTCTCTCTCTCTCTCTCTCTCTCTCTCTCCCCATCTGTCGATGTGTGTATGTATATCAATGTCTTTCTTTTCTCTTTTCCTCTTATCTCTTTCCCTCTCTCTTTCTCTGCCTCTTTCTATACTCTTTCAATAGTCTTTCTTCTTTCCCCTCTCTCTATGTATCTTGGTCTTATTCTTTGTGTTGTCATCTGACCGTACTCTATGCTCTATGCTAACATTTATACAAAACACCCTCTATAGCACTGTCTCATAATTCGGTCTTTGGGGGTTATCTTTCTCTACTGTCTCGTTTTGAAGTCGGTTTGGGGTAGTTCAGGTTCCAAAATAGAATTTAAAAAAACGGAAGTTACCTACCTTAAACAACTATATTTTGTTCTTGTCTTCAAGTCTTAGGGTATTAATGTGGTCGTATCAAGTAAACAAATAAGAACATAACTGTTTATAGTCAACGAATGTAAACACATTAAGAAAAAAACATGAACCAGGACTTAATATTATTACATCTCCAAAATGATAACTGAGCCATTAAACACCCCTCCATTATGATTACGGAGCAGCCATGTCGTGTTTACAGCATTTTCTAACCGGAACTAAGTGTCCTAACGGGCACAGAACTCGTCTGTTACTTCCGTTTTCATTTCGCAACAGTGCTATAGTCTATGCTCCCGTAAAGCCTGTACTTTCCATGCTCCAGTAATACCCGTGCCCCAAACCCTATGTTCCAGACCCTTCATGTTAAATTCTAGCTATATAGCCGTACTCAAAACCCTATATGCTCCAGTAATACCTGTATCCAAACCATCTGTGCTCCAGTAATACCCGTATTCAGAACCCTCCATGCCCCTGTATCCAGATCTGTGTCCCAGGTATACCCATATTCGGAACTCTCATAATCCCTGACTACCTGTATCCACCCCACCCCCCCATAAATACCCATTCAGAACCCTCTATGCCCTATAAATACCCGTATTCAGAACCCTCTTTGACACAGGGTAACACCTGTATTCAGAATCCTCTATGTTCCAATAATACCCGTTTTCAGAATCCTCTATTCCCATTGAATACCCATATTCAGAATTCTCTATGTTCCAATAATACTGTTTTCAGAATCATCCATCTCACAATAATACCGGTACCCAGAACTGTCTGCCCCAGTGATACCCGTACCCAGAACCATGTATGTCTCCACGGTACCCAGACCCCTCTAACCCAGTAATACCCATGCCCAGACCCCCTCCCCCTTCCTAAGCTCCTTGATATTACCCATAACGTACCCAGAACCAAACTGATTCTGATTCTGGCATTGCCAGATCTGGGCCAGAATCATGCCATCACTACCACATCAACACGCACAACTGCCACAATCAAAACGACACGTCTGCCATCATTCATCCAGAATGGAACCAGAATCAAAACGATGTACTGCCCAGTATCGTGCCAATACACTGCCAGCATAGCAACGATGTGACCACTACGACGCTGGCCCAAAAGGTAAGATGCCAGCATCGTCCCATAACTGGCTCCCCATCATGAGCCATCATTTGCCAATGCTGGCCCGACACGAAAAGGGGTGTGCATAGGAAATCGTGACAAAGCAGGTACGATTACATGCCAGCATCGTCTCAAATGATGGCATGATGGCAAAAACGACATGAAGCCAGCATCAGAACGATGCCGGAATGCTTTACCAGAGTTAATAACCAGTAATTGTAAAATATTTGCTGATGATACCAAGATCTATAATACATCTGAGAATAACAAAATGTTACAACAAGATTTAGACAAGTCAATTAAGTGGTCAGAAACCTGGAATTTATATTTTAATGCTACCAAGTGCAAAGTCATGCATATAGGCAGAACCAACCCCCAGTACTATTTACAATATTTATAAATGATTTACCAGAGTTAATAACCAGTAATTGTAAAATATTTGCCGATGATACCAAGATCTATAATACATCTGAGAATAACAAAATGTTACAACAAGATTTAGACAAGTCAATTAAGTGGTCAGAAGCCTGGAATTTACATTTTAATGCTACTAAGTGCAAAGTCATGCATATAGGCAGAACCAACCCACATACTGCTTATACTATGAAAACGGAAGGTGGAGATATCAAACCATCTAAATGCAGAGAGGAGAAAGACCTAGGAATAATTTTTGATGAAGCTTTAAGTTTTGATCAACATATTCAGAGTGCGACAAGGAACGCGAATAAAATGCTTGGCATAATTAAAAGAACATTTTCATTTCTAGACAAAGATACATTTACTTATTTATACAAAGCACTGGTAAGATCTCATCTCGAGTATGGCAATGTAATCTGGCATCCATATTTGAAAAGGCAATCTGCCTTAATCGAAAAGGTACAGAGAAGAGCTACCAAGTTAGTACATGGTATTCAGAACTTGTGTTATAGAGACAGATTGAAACATTTAAATATCCCTTCATTGAAAGCTAGAAGAGTTAGAGGAGACTTAATTCAAGCATTTAAGATTTTTAATAATAAATGTTTTTTATTGATAATAATATGCATGATTTCTTTAAATTAACAAACTACAATCTTTCCAGAAATAGTACTAACAAAATCTTTATTGAATACAGTCGTACTAACAAAAGAAAATTCTGTTTCAGTAATCCTTTTGCACCTCTATGGAATATGTTGCCCACTAACATCAAATGTGCACAAGACATTAACACTTTCAAAGACCTAATTGACAAATGGCATTACTTTGCTGACATAAAATATGATTATGACGACTAAGATCGTCACTAAAGACTGAGCGATCACATATGACCTTATATGACCTACTTTTTTTTAAATTATCAAAATGATGGGACAATTAAAAGCCCAAAAGGGCTATGTGTTGAACACACGTCCCTATATCCTGAATCCTATAGTACTCATTAGTAGTCGTTGGCAAAAAAAAGCCCTCCATCACTTTTCTTCCTGTTCCACACTTATCTTGTGAACAGCTGCTTAGAATCACTTCAAATTTAGTATACTTATTTCTGAAGTGATTCTAAGCTGCTGTTCACAAGATACTCGTACTTAATGTGGAAGAAAGAGTAGAAACGGTGGACTCCAGCAGCGCTGAAAATACCCAGGAGTTGCCATCTGCAAAGATCTAAGCTGGATATATCTTTCAGCCAAAGATGTGTTGCTTTCCTTTCGTTTCCACACGATCCTGTAGTATCTCCTGTGTGTTTTCGGTTCAGTTTGTTGTGACATGATCATCCTTGCACACAACTATTTACTATATTTAACTTTAAGTTTAAATGCAGAGTATGGAACATAACATACCCAAAGTCAAGGTTACCAGTAAAAAAAAAAAGCCAAAACCCTTCTGGTTAAATAATAAGTTAATGAGGACTCTAAAAAAGAACAACCAGGGACGCGTCGCTAAGCTGCTCGAAGCGCTGCTCGAAGCAGCTGTTCACAAGATAAGTGTGGAACAGGAAGAAAAGTGATGGAGGGCTTTTTTTTGCCAACGACTACTAATGAGTACTATAGGATTCAGGATTCAGGATATAGGGACGTGTGTTCTAACACATAGCCCTTTTGGGCTTTTAAGGGACAACTATTTACCATCTTACTTATTTTGATTGCTGATTAATATTTTTCCAAGTCTGGTGTTTGATCTAGCGAAAACGCGGTAGGCCTAAGCCGAAGAGAAAGTAAGAAAGTCAAGAACGAACATAGGCCTACTGACGGTAAACCCGAAACTACCTAGGCCTATCTGACCGACTTACGTTAGGCCTAACGGCCCAGCATACCGATACGGCGATAGCATAAATAAATGAACGTGAACCCGCCGTTCACCCTGCGGCTGCCTTCCAAGTCATCACAGATCAATTCGATGGCTTGGAGTCAAAACGGACTATCTTTAGATAGTCCATTGACGTATTATTGAACATATTACGAAAACTAATAAATTGTATATAAAAAAAAAGACTGCTGAAATATAAAAAGCAAAACCCCCATTTTTTATATTTCTCCAGTCATTTTTTTGATACAAGTTCTTTAGTTTTTTGTAATCAATCCAAATAATAAGTCAATTGAGCTTTCTAAAGATAGTCTGTTTTGACTCCAATTATCGACTACATCGTCTTTAATAAAGTTAAATGATTCACTATCTATTAGTTATTAATAATAAAATTATGACAGAATTATTTACCGCACTTTGTCACTGTCAATTCGTCATTTGTAAGGAGGCAATAAAGAAACAAAAACCATCGAAGAAAAAACCGCACACATTCGACGCCATTTCGCTTTTCAAGTTAGCATGCTCCCAACTCGGCTAGCAAGCGCTTCGAGCAGCTTAGCGACGCGTACAAAGGGCGGCCAAGCGCAAGGCGAGCGCTCGCTCTACGGTACACGCTGCAACTGTTAAGTGGCCAACAAGACTCGGGTTTTTAAGAAGAAACCTACAGTTCCCAGACCATCAGGGAAAGAACGAGCTTACAAGACATTTGTGCGTCCCATACTGGAATACGCTTCCATAGTAGGCGTACTAGTGGGACCCTCACCAGCAGCAGGACAATGACAAAATTGAAGCGGTCCAAAGAAGAGCAGTACGATTTGTTCAACGGTTTTACGTCGCTTCAGAAACGTATCAACCGTGACGTCATGATAGTCATTCAGTCAGGTATGCAATGGACATAAGAAGTAGGGCCTTGATCTTCTCATTCTTAACTAAACAAGAATGTAAATAAGTAGTAGGCCTACTAATAAAACTAAAGAGCCCTCCACCTTCCCACCCACCCTAACCCCCTTCCCATACTAGTGAGTAAACACATCATTGTAAGGATAATCATGAAGAACGCAACCAACTAACAACAACAACAGCGTGACAAAAAAAAATCTCACCCACACATAACAAAAACTAAAACAAACAATGACAATAAACAAAATACCAAAACTAACTTATATATACCCCCCTAACAAAATTTCCACAAAAACGATGAGCCCTACTCTGCGTGCACCAAGAAGTGCACTGATAGGAGGTATACTGTTTGCCCCCGATCCCCCAGCTCAGAAAGGAAAATACAGTCAACACCCTATGATAAGACCCTCCGTTAAAAGAACCCCTCTCATTTAAGACTTGATTGTTTCTGTGCAACGGATGTAATGCACCTTACTATAATTCTTATGTACATAAACCCACCTCACATTATCTAAGACCCCTCCAATTAAAGGCCGATTTTTCCTGACGTCTTGGAAAAAGAAAAAAAAAATTTTTGTTTCTTAAAATAGAGGTTTGTCTGTATTACAAAGTGCTTTGCAATTTTGTGGGCTAAAGAACAAAATGTGTTGGTGAATTGCCCAGTTGAGTGGATATTTTACGTCCTCACAGCAATTGCTCCAAGGGACAAGTGGTATGTAGTCTACATGCTGCTGTAGTCTTCACGTTATTCATCCACGTTGGTCTTCATTGTCCAGCTTATTCTAGCTGCTAAATACTGACCCGTTGTAGTGCTGGTTGGTCAACTCAAGTAATTTGCATCTAAATGTTACTTATTTGTTTAATTTAAACAAAATGATTCCTTTCCCCTTTGTGTTCTGATTCATTTGCCATTTACTCAAACTCAATTCGTTAGTTCAATATGTTGTGCTTCCGTAGCATTAGAGCGAAATTGCTATGTCCAATGGAAAAACAAATCATATTCTTCTCTGTAGAACAAGAAACAGTTTACATTCGTTTGAAACGAAACTTAACACAGCAGTAAAGCAACAAGCGTGACGACCCCCCAGTGAAGCCTTTCTATATAATTATATAGTTTCTAAACCCTCTTGAACTTTGTTTTTCCCCTCGCCCCGACTCATTGGCATTTCCAATCAAGCATAAAGCCGTGTTTTCAGGAATTCAATGAAGCATGTATCCTGGTACAATACTCGAGTCTATAGCGCCTACATATATCTGGAGTCGGTATGAAGTTCAACAGACACCTTATGCGTGTATTTGTCTACACCAACGCCACCGCTCAGAAATACTGATGAGAACATTATAAAGACTGAAATTTTAGCAGCCACCCACCGGCTATGTGTAAGCTTATTACGCTAGCGGCACTCCTCATAAGAGAAAATGACTAAAGATTGAGGTTAGTTAAGTAGGCCTACTTTTCAAGTTTAACGTTCTCTTCAATGTGAGAAGGGGTAGTAGGAGACATGATTATATGAATTCATACACCTGCTTATGGATGACTATGAGTGACTATCTATTGTAATTGACGCGATGATTGGCAGGAGAAGAAACGATATGAAGGAAATCCATTTAACGTCCTCCGACCTGAAACTTAATTATGGTGGGACGATCCTGGAGGTATTGCAATAAGCTTACCTGGAAAGTCCGGGGTTTTGTGAACAATAAAGATATGAAATAACCGTGAGAATACAAGGATACAAGTTTATGTTTAATATCAATAAAAACACCTTTTCTACACGGGTGTGTAGCTTTGTGATCGGCGATTGAGAGAGAAAACCCCAAAACAGACAGATTTTTGATTGAATTTTATTTATAGAGGGTAGTAGAGTAAGCAAAAACATGGGTTTTTACATCCAGCCCAAATGGACAAAATACATATATAAAAGTAGAAAATGGAAAACGAAAATAGGCACAGACAAAGCAATATGTTAACATAGAATCCATAGGCAATATAAAGCATGCAAAATACATTCCCTATATTGTAACACATCAATAACAAAAAATCAAACCTATTATTATTAACAATACTCATTTTTAACATTCAAAATTTGGAAAGTAAGCGCATACACACGGGAAAATAAAACCCAATCCTACTTTTCACACTCATCTTTAACATTCACAAATTGAGAAATGCACAAACATATGAACCCTAATCAACCCTAATCATACTTTATATACTTCATCATTAAAATGTACTTATTTGAAAAGAACACACATACACATAATAAAATCAAACATAGTATTACTCTACTTACTCATCTTAACATGCACAATATTAACATGTAATACATGTACACATGGCAAAATCAAACACGCACAATTTTCATTCATTCAACATCAAAACATATTCCTACATTACATTATTCATCTTTATCATGCACAAATTAAGAGGTAAACGCACACACGTAACAAAAAGAAGACCTAGTCATATTGTATGCATGCGGATACACATATTTAAAAGTAAATACATACACATGACGAAATCAAGCCTAAACCTACTTTATATAGGCTACTCATCTTTAACATGCACGATAGTAAAGCTTACAATATGCTAACTTTACTTATGTGCAGTTAAGAATGAGTCGCCTATATAAGTGGTTTATGCTTGATTTCGTCATGTGTTGTATTTACTTTTCAATTGTGCACCACTCGCAAAATATGCTAGGTCTGCCTTTTGTTCACGTGTTGTGCGTTGCCTCTTATTTGTGCATGATAAAGAGAATGTATGTGATGTAGGGATAGGTTTTGATGTTGAGGTGATGAAAAATGTGCTTGTTGTTGCCATGGTACATATATTTACGTGTTAAAATTGTGCATGTTGAAGATGAGTTAGTAGAGTAATGACTATGTTTTGACTTTATTATGTGCATGTGTTTCTTTTCCAAATAAGTACATTTTAATATGATTATATAAAGGTATGATTAGGTTGATTGTGTCATAATGTTTTTGTTGCAACTTCTCAATTTGTGAATGTTAAAGATGAGTGTGAAAAGTAGGATTGGTTTTATTTTTCCCGTGTGTATGCGCATACTTTCCAATTTTTTAATGTTAGACATGATTATTGTCGATAAATTGGTTTGATTTTGTTATTTGATGTGTTAGCGATATAGGGAATTTTTTGCATGCTTATATTGCCATGGATTCTATTTCACATATTGCATTTGTCTGTGCCTATTTTCATTTTCCAATTTCTACTTTTATATATGTATTTTGTCCAGAGGGCTGGTGTAAAAACTCATGTTTTTTGCTACTCTACTACCCTCTATAAATAAATTCATTCAATTCAATTCTCTGTGTCTCTCTCTCGTCCGCTCACAGCTACACACCCGTGTGAAAAGGGGTGTTTTTATTGAATTAGACATAAACTTGTATCCTTGTATCTCACGGTTATTTCATATCTTTATTGTTCACAAAACCCCGGACTTTCCAGGTAAGCTTATTGCAATACCTTCCATGATCGTCCACCATAATTAAGTCAGGTCGGAGACGTTAAATGGATTTTTCATATCTTGTTTTCTCCTGCCAATCATCGCGTCAATTACAATAGATAGTCACTCATAGTCATCCATAAGCAGGTGTATGAATTCATATAATCATGTCTCCTACTACCCCTTCTCACATTGAAGAGAACGTTAAACTTGAAAAGTAGGCCTACTTAACTAACCTCAATCTTTAGTCATTTTCTCTTATGAGGAGTGCCGCTAGCGTAATAAGCTTACACATAGCCGGTGGGTGGCTGCTAAAATTTCAGTCTTTATAATGTTCTCATCAGTATTTCTGAGCGGTGGCGTTGGTGTAGACAAATACACGCATAAGGTGTCTGTTGAACTTCATACCGACTCCAGATATATGTAGGCGCTATAGACTCGAGTATTGTACCAGGATACATGCTTCATTGAATTCCTGAAAACACGGCTTTATGCTTGATTGGAAATGCCAATGAGTCGGGGCGAGGGGAAAAACAAAGTTCAAGAGGGTTTAGAAACTATATAATTATATAGAAAGGCTTCACTGGGGGGTCGTCACGCTTGTTGCTTTACTGCTGTGTTAAGTTTCGTTTCAAACGAATGTAAACTGTTTCTTGTTCTACAGAGATGAATATGATTTGTTTTTCCATTGGACATAGCAATTTCGCTCTAATGCTACGGAAGCACAACATATTGAACTAACGAATTGAGTTTGAGTAAATGGCAAATGAATCAGAACACAAAGGGGAAAGGAATCATTTTGTTTAAATTAAACAAATAAGTAACATTTAGATGCAAATTACTTGAGTTGACCAACCAGCACTACAACGGGTCAGTATTTAGCAGCTAGAATAAGCTGGACAATGAAGACCAACGTGGATGAATAACGTGAAGACTACAGCAGCATGTAGACTACATACCACTTGTCCCTTGGAGCAATTGCTGTGAGGACGTAAAATATCCACTCAACTGGGCAATTCACCAACACATTTTGTTCTTTAGCCCACAAAATTGCAAAGCACTTTGTAATACAGACAAACCTCTATTTTAAGAATTCCAAAAAGTCAGAAAAAATGGGTCCTAAATCGGAGGGGTCTTAGATAACAGAGGTCAGTTTTATACATAAATTATAGTAAGATACATTACATCCGTGCCAAAAAAACAAAATCAGTCTTAAATGAGAGGAGGTCTTTTAACGGAGGGTCTTATAATAGGGTGTTGACTGTATTTTCCTTTTCTGATCGCAAACAGTATACCCCTATCAAGCACTTCTTGGTGCACAGAGTAGGGCTATGTTTTGTGGAAATTTTGTTAGGGGGGTATATATAAGTTAGTTTTGTATTTTGTTTATTGTCATTGTTTGTTTAGTTTTTGTTGTTGGTAGATTTTTTTGTCACGCTGTATTGTTATTGTTGTTTTTATGTTTTTATTATTTTTGGGGTGGGAAGGGGGTTAGGGTGGGTGGGAAGGTGGAGGGCTCTTTAGTTTTATTAGTAGGCCTACTACTTATTTACATTCTTGTTTAGTTAAGAATGAGAAGATCAAGGCCCTACTTCTTATGTCCATTGCATACCTGACTGAATGACTATCATGACGTCACGGTTGATACGTTTCTGAAGCGACGTAAAACCGTTGAACAAATCGTACTGCTCTTCTTTGGACCGCTTCAATTTTGTCATTGTCCTGCTGCTGGTGAGGGTCCCACTAGTACGCCTACTGTGGAAGCGTATTCCAGTATGGGACGCACAAATGTCTTGTAAGCTCGTTCTTTCCCTGATGGTCTGGGAACTGTAGGTTTCTTCTTAAAAACCCGAGTCTTGTTGGCCACTTAACAGTTGCAGCGTGTACCGTAGAGCGAGCGCTCGCCTTGCGCTTGGCCGCCCTTTGTACGCGTCGCTAAGCTGCTCGAAGCGCTTGCTAGCCGAGTTGGGAGCATGCTAACTTGAAAAGCAAAATGGCGTCGAATGTGTGCGGTTTTATCTTCGATGGTTTTTGTTTCTTTAATTGCCTCCTTACAAATGACGAATTGACAGTGACAAAGTGCGGTAAATAATTCTGTCATAATTTTCTTATTAATAACTAATAGATAGTGAATCATTTAACTTTATTAAAGACGATGTAGTCGATAATTGGAGTCAAAACAGACTATCTTTAGATAGTCAATTGACGTATTATTGGATTTATTACAAAAACTAATAACTTGTATCAAACAATGACTGCAGAAATATAAAAAAAAGGGGGTTTTGCTTTTTATATTTCAGCAGTCTTTTTTTTTATACAAGTTATTAGTTTTCGATGATAATTTCAATAACATGTCAATGGACTATCTAAAGATAGTACGTTTTGACTCCAAGCCATCGAATTGATCTGTGATGACTTGGAAGGCAGCCGCAGGGTGAACGGCGGGTTCACGTTCATTTATTTATGCTATCGCCGTATCGGTATGCTGGGCCGTTAGGCCTAACGTAAGTCGGTCAGATAGGCCTAGGTAGTTTCGGGTTTACCGTCAGTAGGCCTATGTTCGTTCTTGACTTTCTTACTTTCTCTTCGGCTTAGGCCTACCGCGTTTTCGCTAGATCAAACACCAGACTTGGACAAATATTAATCAGCAATCAAAATAAGTAAGATGGTAAATAGTTGTCCCTTAAAAGCCCAAAAGGGCTATGTGTTCAACACACGTCCCTATATCCTGAATCCTGAATCCTATAGTACTCATTAGTAGTCGTTGGCAAAAAAAAGCCCTCCATCACTTTTCTTCCTGTTCCACACTTATCTTGTGAACAGCTGCTTCGAGCAGCGCTTCGAGCAGCTTAGCGACGCGTCCCTGGTTGTTCTTTTTTAGAGTCCTCATTAACTTATTATTTAACCAGAAGGGTTTTGGCTTTTTTTTTTTTACTGGTAACCTTGACTTTGGGTATGTTATGTTCCATACTCTGCATTTAAACTTAAAGTTAAATATAGTAAATAGTTGTGTGCAAGGATGATCATGTCACAACAAACTGAACCGAAAACACACAGGAGATACTACAGGATCGTGTGGAAACGAAAGGAAAGCAACACATCTTTGGCTGAAAGATATATCCAGCTTAGATCTTTGCAGATGGCAACTCCTGGGTATTTTCAGCGCTGCTGGAGTCCACCGTTTCTACTCTTTCTTCCACATTAAGTACGAGTATCTTGTGAACAGCAGCTTAGAATCACTTCAGAAATAAGTATACTAAATTTGAAGTGATTCTAAGCAGCTGTTCACAAGATAAGTGTGGAACAGGAAGAAAAGTGATGGAGGGCTTTTTTTTGCCAACGACTACTAATGAGTACTATAGGATTCAGGATATAGGGACGTGTGTTGAACACATAGCCCTTTTGGGCTTTTAATTGTCCCATCATTTTGATAATTTTTAAAAAAAAGTAGGTCATATAAGGTCATTTGTGATCGCTCAGTCTTTAGTGACGATCTTAGTCGTCATAATCATATTTTATGTCAGCAAAGTAATGCCATTTGTCAATTAGGTCTTTGAAAGTGTTAATGTCTTGTGCACATTTGATGTTAGTGGGCAACATATTCCATAGAGGTGCAAAAGGATTACTGAAACAGAATTTTCTTTTGTTAGTACGACTGTATTCAATAAAGATTTTGTTAGTACTATTTCTGGAAAGATTGTAGTTTGTTAATTTAAAGAAATCATGCATATTATTATCAATAAAAAACATTTATTATTAAAAATCTTAAATGCTTGAATTAAGTCTCCTCTAACTCTTCTAGCTTTCAATGAAGGGATATTTAAATGTTTCAATCTGTCTCTATAACACAAGTTCTGAATACCATGTACTAACTTGGTAGCTCTTCTCTGTACCTTTTCGATTAAGGCAGATTGCCTTTTCAAATATGGATGCCAGATTACATTGCCATACTCGAGATGAGATCTTACCAGTGCTTTGTATAAATAAGTAAATGTATCTTTGTCTAGAAATGAAAATGTTCTTTTAATTATGCCAAGCATTTTATTCGCGTTCCTTGTCGCACTCTGAATATGTTGATCAAAACTTAAAGCTTCATCAAAAATTATTCCTAGGTCTTTCTCCTCTCTGCATTTAGATGGTTTGATATCTCCACCTTCCGTTTTCATAGTATAAGCAGTATGTGGGTTGGTTCTGCCTATATGCATGACTTTGCACTTAGTAGCATTAAAATGTAAATTCCAGGCTTCTGACCACTTAATTGACTTGTCTAAATCTTGTTGTAACATTTTGTTATTCTCAGATGTATTATAGATCTTGGTATCATCAGCAAATATTTTACAATTACTGGTTATTAACTCTGGTAAATCATTTATAAATATTGTAAATAGTACTGGGGGTTGGTTCTGCCTATATGCATGACTTTGCACTTGGTAGCATTAAAATATAAATTCCAGGTTTCTGACCACTTAATTGACTTGTCTAAATCTTGTTGTAACATTTTGTTATTCTCAGATGTATTATAGATCTTGGTATCATCAGCAAATATTTTACAATTACTGGTTATTAACTCTGGTAAATCATTAAGCATTCCGGCATCGTTCTGATGCTGGCTTCATGTCGTTTTTGCCATCATGCCATCATTTGAGACGATGCTGGCATGTAATCGTACCTGCTTTGTCACGATTTCCTATGCACACCCCTTTTCGTGTCGGGCCAGCATTGGCAAATGATGGCTCATGATGGGGAGCCAGTTATGGGACGATGCTGGCATCTTACCTTTTGGGCCAGCGTCGTAGTGGTCACATCGTTGCTATGCTGGCAGAGTATTGGCACGATACTGGGCAGTACATCGTTTTGATTCTTGTTCCATTCTGGATGAATGATGGCAGACGTGTCGTTTTGATTGTGGCAGTTGTGCGTGTTGATGTGGTAGTGATGGCATGATTCTGGCCCAGATCTGGCAATGCCAGAATGCCAGAAGTTTGGTTCTGGGTACGTTATGGGTAATATCAAGGAGCTTAGGAAGGGGGAGGGGGTCTGGGCATGGGTATTACTGGGTTAGAGGGGTCTGGGTACCGTGGAGACATACAGGGTTCTGGGTACGGGTATCACTGGGGCAGACAGTTCTGGGTACAGGTATTATTGTGAGATGGATGATTCTGAAAACAGTATTATTGGAACATAGAGAATTCTGAATATGGGTATTCAATGGGAATAGAGGATTCTGAAAACGGGTATTATTGGAACATAGAGGATTCTGAATACAGGTGTTACCCTGTGTCAAAGAGGGTTCTGAATACGGGTATTTATAGGGCATAGAGGGTTCTGAATGGGCATTTATGGGGGTGGGGTGGATACAGGTAGTCAGGGATTATGAGAGTTCCGAATATGGGTATACCTGGGACACAGATCTGGATACAGGGGCATGGAGGGTTCTGAATACGGGTATTACTGGAGCACAGATGGTTTGGATACAGGTATTACTGGAGCATATAGGGTTTTGAGTACGGCTATATAGCTAGAATTTAACATGAAGGGTCTGGAACATAGGGTTTTGGGCACGGGTATTACTGGAGCATGGAAAGTACAGGCTTTACGGGAGCATAGACTATAGCACTGTTGCGAAATGAAAACGGAAGTAACAGACGAGTTCTGTGCCAGTTAGGACACTTAGTTCCGGTTAGAAAATGCTGTAAACACGACATGGCTGCTCCGTAATCATAATGGAGGGGTGTTTAATGGCTCAGTTATCATTTTGGAGATGTAATAATATTAAGTCCTGGTTCATGTTTTTTTCTTAATGTGTTTACATTCGTTGACTATAAACAGTTATGTTCTTATTTGTTTACTTGATACGACCACATTAATACCCTAAGACTTGAAGACAAGAACATAATATAGTTGTTTAAGGTAGGTAACTTCCGTTTTTTTAATTCTATTTTGGAATCTGAACTGCCCCAAACCGACTTCAAAACGAGACAGTAGAGAAAGATAACCCCCAAAGACCGAATTATGAGACAGTGCTATAGAGGGTGTTTTGTATAAATGTTAGCATAGAGCATAGAGTACGGTCAGATGACAACACAAAGAATAAGACCAAGATACATAGAGAGAGGGGAAAGAAGAAAGACTATTGAAAGAGTATAGAAAGAGGCAGAGAAAGAGAGAGGGAAAGAGATAAGAGGAAAAGAGAAAAGAAAGACATTGATATACATACACACGTCGACAGATGGGGGAGAGAGAGAGAGAGAGAGAGAGAGAGAGAGAGAGAGAGAGAGAGAGAGAGAGAGATCTGGGTGGGGAGAGATCTGGGTGGGGTGGGGTGGAAACCATGAGTACCAATACATTTGATGCTTCCAAATTTATATTTTTAAAACAGCAGCATTTTAAAATGAAATCAAGATCATACACAAAATATCTGAAGTTAGTGAACAAAAGCAAATTAACATCAGCAACAACAACAAAATGTTACATGATCAGTCTTAGCATCTTCGCATGGGGACCGTAAATGTTACCACATAATTCAAAATAGGCCTACACACGGTTATGCTAGACTTTTCTGTTTATATTAAACTACACACACAGACGACTGCTGGGTTATAAGTATTCATAAAATAAAAACAAAGTCGAATTTGAACCCCCATTGATGTGTGCACGGCTGGGTCTCAGTTCTCCGTCTAGCTAGTGGTGCTCAGCCGTGGCACGCCCTAGGAGGCCCTTATTTATCTTTTGTTTTTGTTTTGGGCAGAGGCTCAGGGTACGGGCCCGTATCTCACATTCTCGAGACTGCGGGGTACGGCGCTCGATCATAGGATGCATAAATTTATTTGTGCGCAAATGTCTTAAAAACTACTGACATTAACTCTGACATATTCTAACCCTATCCTATACCTTACCAAGATGCATTAAACCAGCGTTAAATATACGAAATAAGAAAACTTTACGAAACTTTTGACTAGGAAGAAGTGTTGCAACAACGCCGTACCCGTGGCCACTGGTTTTTTTTTTTCTTTCTGCGCGCTGCAGAATTCTTTTAACCCCAGTATTATGCCAGTAATTGCCGGTGACGGCAGGTGGGCATGACTGGTAGAAAGAGAAGAAAATTTTAATAAAAACAAAACAAACAAAAAACGTTTCGAATTCGACTTTGTTTTTATATTTTTTTAGATAACGGTTTCATCTCAAATTTCATTCCAAACAATACTTTAAATTAAAAGAAAAATGGGCCATTTTGCCGTTGTGCGAAAACTAAAACAACGAAAAAGAGACTTAATTTCACAAGGGAGAGAGAACGTGTGCTTGTATTTCGTGCAGGAATGGTGCTGATGATGACAATAATGAATGAAAGGAGTCCCTGTGTCATGAGAAATAAGTAGCTCCCATGAAATATCTACCCTTCGCATGCGAACTATAACCATCCTAACCCTAACCACGGAAAGAACCAAGACATAGAGCAGGAGGGTGTAAATCCACATATTTGCTGAGAAATCGATGTACAAAGCCATGCCACTTAGTTTTGTAAAAATCACAATGGCGGACAAGCAAACACTTCGAATGAGGAATGCCTACTTATTTCATGAGGTAGAATATTCTCTTCACACCGATGTGAAGACATGGCTTTGTACATCGATTTCTCAGCAAATATGTAGATTTACACCCTCCTGCTCTATTTCTTGGTACTTTCCGTGGTTAGGGATAGGGTTAAGGTAAGGATGGTTATAGTTCGCACGCGAAAGGTAGATATTTTATGGGAGCCACTTATTTCTCATGACACCGGCCTGAAAAGTCTAGGCCTAGTTACTCAAATCACGTGTTTTTTTCGTTTGTGACCAGTCGACCACGCATGGAAACAAGAAACTCGAAAATGATTGACATTGTTGTACTGTGGGAGCGTGAACATCATAACTTGCATTAAACTCTGGGACAAGTTCAATAATAATAAAAACAAAAATAATAATGGGAATTTATAAAGCGCTCTTTCTCAGATTAGTTAGTTAGTTAGTCTGTTATAGTCCCGTCAACAGCTATGGTTATCTCAGGACTGTCACCGCATAAAAATCCACCATGTATAGCAAAACACAAATCCATGAATCTTAACGTACAAAAACTGAAAACAAAAAATGTAGTACAATTCATAACATGACACTTCCATCATTATACCCTATAGCACATAAGTCCACACAGTGCTGGAAACGTGGAGCTACCATACTCTCATTTATCGGATCCAGGTTAAAAAAAACAGTAAAAAAGGATAACAAACACATACTAGAAAGCTAAAATACATAAAAAATGCTATATAAGATAATATGCACTGCAGAATGGACAACAGGTGCCCACTCAAGTGCGTAATTATCACGTATGGATGCCAGACAGTGTACAATAAAAAAAAAACCTGGCATGTCATAAATTGTAAAAAGGAAAAACGTGGAATTGTTTTATAGAATAAAATGCAGGTGAATGGACCAATAAGGCAGAAAAAAGTAGACGCCAGAAAGCAAAAAGAAGAGAAAAGGCAGAGTCAAAGAGAGTGACAGAGTAGGGGAAGTTACTAGCATAGAACTTCCAGAAGAAGGGGGAACTATTTCTGCTGAAAGACCCCCCGGTATCCCCACGGGAGGGCCATGACCACATAAGCCAGCCTAAGCCGTTGCCCGCCTCCTACGACGAGGACGTGTGGTTGGACTTTAGGAGGCTGTTGGGCTACTCTCCGTAAGCCCCCCCCCCCCCCCCCCCCCCCCCCCCACCATGAAAGGTGGAAGCCCGCGGGGGGGACTTTCTCAGATGAACTCAGTGCACTTTACATTGATAACAAGAACATTAAAGGCAAACAAATAATAAACTAGAGCGTTAAGACGCTAAATCACCAACCGCGCGGCAGCGTTATTCGGCTCCAGTGACCTTGACCCATAACCTTCATTATCGAACTTGGCCTAGATCTTCCTACTACCTACCCGCATGCAAAATTTGAGCATCCTAAGTCTATCCGTTCAAACGCTAGAGAGAATACATACAAACATACATAGTCCGACACGAGTGAAAACATTACCAATCCGCTCTCTACGATCGCGGTTGGTAATCATTAGAAAGTAAAATAAACATGATGATTGCACGCAACATTCTCTCTCTCTCTCTCTCTCTCTCTCACACACACACACACACACAAATGAACGCACGCACGCACAATTATATGAGAGTAAAATAGTTACAATATAAACATTCTTAGAAACATAGACCACATTCACATTCTCAATCAAGAAGGAACATAGACCACATTCACAATCAACTTTGGATACAATACTACAACTTGAAATAAAATCATACTGTCATCGACATACCAGTTACATAACTTAAGTATAATAGACAAATTTTGCAAGAATAAAAATAACATTCTACCTCATTTACAAGCATTTAAAGTTCAACATATAACTTACGAATTATAAAATAATTGTAAATTTAAAAAATGTACAAGATTCCTGCAATGAAACGGACCCCCCACCCCCACACAAAAATGAATCAAAATATGTCAGAAACAAGTGAGTTTTAAGGGCAGAGCGAAAGGCAGAGATAGTCAGATGAGCGGACATGTTGTGGGAGGGAATTCCATAAGTGAGGTGCTAAATAGTGGAAGGATCGTTCACAAAAAGATTTCGTGTGGACCCGAAGAACCTTGAGTGTGCAGCAGTCAGAGCTCGAGGAAGAACGTAGGGAGCGAGCAGGTGTGTAGACAGTCACTAGTTCGGAGAGATAGACAGGACCAGAAGAGTGAACAGCACCGAAACAAAAGCAAGCTATTTTATACATGATTTTAGCCTCTACTGGAAGCCATGGCAGTGCAAGTTATGAAGATGAGGTGTTATATGATCAGAGTGTGCACTGTTTTGCCGTTTTTGAACAATTTGCAGGAGGTACTGAGGACAGTCACAGAGAAGAGAATTGCAATAGTCAATGCGGGAAAGAATAAAGGCAGAAATAAGAGTTTTCGTGGCTTCAACAGACAGAAAGTGTCGAACAGCACTGATTCATCTGAGCTCATAATTGATGGAATGTACGAGATTAATAACCTGTGTTATAAGATATTTATATTGTAGACAGAAGAAAAAACAAGAGCATCGCCGAGCGGCAGCTATTGATAACTTAATCAATTGAACCATAGCAAATCCACCACCGAGGGTGTAAGGATCTAACTGCAAATATAAACAAGGGCATCGCCGACAAGCAGCAATGCATTGTAAGTGCATCGCCGAGCAGCAGCAAGGCATTGTGACAATGCAAACCCGGCCAGAGTTATGTCCTCCCCCCCCCCCCCCCCCCCCACTAAACAATATTTATATATATCTCTCTCTCTCTCCCCTCTCTCTTTTCATAGTTTACGACACGATTCAAAAGTAGTAGGCCGGAAACATGTCTGCCGCCCGGCAACATTGTAGTTCCGGGGGATAATTTATATATGAATGTTTTATACTGTTAGTGTCACATCCTGACACAACATTTGAAGAGTTTATGTCTTCTAGTTCACGATACAGCTTGGACAATAAATATATAGCGCAAAGAAGGAAATTTCGGTTTTCAAGGTCATACTTCAAGGTCAAGATCATCATGGCGATAATTTATGCTTGGATGTTTTCTACTCTAGGGTATACAGTGCCACACACAATCTGAAGCGCTTCTGTAAAGTACAAATGTGGAAAATATGGCTTAAAACCCAATTTGTAGACCCCTACCACTTTCAAGGCCTACCGATCTCCCGGACCGGACCTTGACCTTGATCAGTATGCCACCATCAGAACGGGCATAAGCCAAAGTACCTACATAACATTGATGTATGACCTTGAAAACGTAAAATCTGTAAAAGGCTATAACTTCTACACCGTTTGACTTCAAATTTGGCATATAGATGCATTGATGTATGGCAAATTTGATGATGGTAAAGCAATCAAGGTCAATGTCAATGAATTATTGCTTCAGATTGTGTGTCAGTGATGACATAGATTATAAGACATTTTTTTCTCGTTCGCTCAGTTTTCAGTTTTATGAGCGTAGATGCGTCATGCTGCCGTTATGCGCCTAAGAAATAGGCCCAGCATGTCTGACTTCGGCTGAAGAAATCTTTGTAAGAATTTATTGAAAAAGACAGGAGAATGGACCAGTGAGATAGAAAGATAGCAGATAACAGTACGGTAACGTAAAGGGAAAAGGCAGAGTCAAAGAGAATGACAAATTAGAGCACGTTACAAGCACAGAACTTCCAGATGGTGGAGGAACTATTTGTACAAAATATCTCTGGCATCCCCATGGGCGAGTCAAAATATACATTGACAATAATTATATTTGAATCCATAATCAAGAATTATTAGAAGGCGCCTTATAGTCAGAAAAATACGGTAGAACACGAATACACAGGTCTCAAATAAGACAGAGATAATTTCATAAAGAGTGTGTGTGTGGGGGGAAGGGATAGGATGACAGTGATTAGAATTGAAAAGTACCACTGCCTTTCACATTAGAATGCAAGTAAACGTTTTATTTTTACAGTGGAACCTCCTTTATAAGACCTCCCATTATAGACTCCCTCCCACGTAAAACTTGTTCTCTGAGACATTGCCCTTCTGTGTAAGTATTAAAGACCCTTATAAGACAGCATTTTGGATGTTTTTTAAAAGCCTTATAAGGGAGGTTCCACTGTATTTCTGTTTCGTTTCAATTCAAATCAAGACAGATTTATATACAACGGAAATCGACCTAACTCACCATAACTTGATAAGTCACAACATTTAGAGTTCTTAGACTAGGGTTGAAAGGTGGACCCTGACGGAAGAGTTTTTGCAAGAAAAACATCAAAATCAGAAACACAGCCTTTTCAAGAATCGGAACGCTCACTTTGCTCTGGTTTCCTATAAATCAAACCATTAAAACGTCGATTCCTCCTTGGCGGAGATAGAAGCCATTTTGGATGGGGTGGGTGGAGGCCACTCATTGTGGTTGAAGCATTTTTTCTTTGTAATGCAGTAACAAAAGATGAAGCTATTTCCTTTGTTGTGAGCGAAACTCCTTTAGGTAAACTCCATAAAATTGAA
Source organism: Phymorhynchus buccinoides (assembly GCA_017654935.2). NCBI lineage: Eukaryota > Metazoa > Mollusca > Gastropoda > Neogastropoda > Raphitomidae > Phymorhynchus > Phymorhynchus buccinoides. Next base: position 39,700,983 of record CM065697.1, read on the forward strand.
GAAGAAAAAAAAATAAGGCCTGTACTGCGAACATTTTGTGTTAACGATTCTGTCTAAACTAATGCAGCCATTAGAAAAGGGAAGGCACATGCCTTCTCTTTCACTGAAAGAATTTGACTTCAGCACCTCTGCCAAGGAGGAATCACCTATTTGACAATTTGATTGTTCTAGGAAACCAGAGCAAAGTGAGTGTTGCGATCTCTGCAAAATAAAGGGTGTTTTCCTGGTGATCTCCAAGTGTTTCTAAGAATATTTTAAAGCAAATAAGTACTTTTTCAATAACAGTTGAGAGAGAGAGAGTTTTATATGTAAAACTTAGTGTTTTGAAAGGCAAACCCCTGTGGGGATACCGGGGGGGGGGGGGGGGGGGGGGGGGGGGGGGGGGGGGGGGGTCTTCCATACAAATAGTTCCCCCACCTTCTGTGCTTGAAACATCCTCTAATCTGCCACTCTCTTAGACTGCCTTTTCCCTTTGCTTTCTGTCATCTGCTATCTTTTTGGCTTATTGGCCCATTCTCCTGCCTTTAAAAAAAAAAAGTCTTCCAAATACTTTTTCTCCTTTGAGCTCCTCCAAAATCGGAATGTGTCGGCTGTCCGCAGCGGGGAGACCAGTGAAAACCGGACATATACGTACCTTACGCATTATGGCCATATGGCCTGGGAACGCAGAAGAAGAAGAAGAAAGGCAATAAACATTTCACTCAAATCAAACAATATACATTACATTTTTTTTTTTTTTTTTATTAAAGTAGGCCTAACATGTTGGCCAGGGAACAAACGATGGATGGAGAGGATGGAGGACAGGAGGCAAGTCATGGGCTGTCTGTGCTGCTGTGGAGTCTTCTCTTCCCAGTCTTCGTATCAGATCTCCTTTTCTGCATAAACACAAAAAAGTTGATCTACTGAATTCAAAGATACAATTGATCAACATAATGTTGGCCAATATATCCAAGGAATGGACAACAAAAAAATGTACTCCTCTGCATGGGTGCCTCTAGAAAACCCTGCTATAACCTGAAAACCAGGGATACAAGGATAGCCTAATTCCTGGTACAGTGCAGGAACAGCATCCCTTTGGGGATATAAGGGGGCAATGTAACATTACACAAGTTAAGCCACTACCTGGGCTGTGATAAGTGGTGGTAAGAACAAAATACAGGGAAGATATAAAACGGAGGTTGCTCCTTAAATTAAAAAAAAAGCATGCAGGCAGAGGTCTTGTAAAAAAGCAGAATCCAGGCACATAAACCAAAGAGAAGCATCAATGTATCTGAAAACATAATATTACTGTACGAAGTTGGTATATTGTAATGACAATCTAAATACAGTTCACATCCTTACATCGACAGTAATGCTTGTCGCAGTCAAAAAAGTCGCTCAGCCAAATAAATCGCCCGCTACTATGAGAGTGTGTATTTGCGACAACCAGAAATTTCACTTTTTCTGTACTTGAACCATTTACCTAACCCTAACCCTAGAAAAAAAAAAGTACAATAAAAATGAAAAACTTAGCTATGTGTACACACACACACACCATGTTCAACAATTTCACGTTTCTGCACAGCTTTCTTCTTCTTCAGGTCAATCAGCCAACTCCACTCCGTGAATGCATTGTTCTTTTAGTGTTTCAAACACAATTGACAGCGTAAGCCATCTTCTGCATTTTGCCCCCAAGGCCATTTTTTGACCCATTCTTATCTACTCAGTTTCCCACTTTGGGCAATAGGGCTAGCGGCCTCACCTTCTGTGTCCAGTAAAATTTCTTTGTCACTGTCAGTATCAACACCACTAGCACCATCGGCACCAGTTTCGGCAGTAATCAGATTCACTGCTTCACTAGTTTTTGCTGGACACGAAGCTGCTATTGCTGGACTTTCTTATTCTGTAGCACAGGTTTTGGCTGTCGAAGTGGGAGTGGAAGTACGTGGTTTTTTAAAAGAAAAATAGAACAGCGTCGCACTCTTCCGTTTGGTCGCCATTTTACTTTTACTTGGAAGCCCACAAAGTTGGCCGATCACGTTTACAATTGACACTTCTGACCAATGAAATTGCTTTTTATTTGCGCTGTTTGGAGAAGTTGAGGCCCTGCTCGGAATGACTTTCTTCGCGGAGAAAACAATCGCGCATATCGCATGTTTGAAAGGCGGGCATTGACTCTTTTTTTTGCGCGCGCGGTCCCGCATGGCTTTTTCACATTTGCGGGATTTTCAAAGAAATTGCGTGAATCGCGCACCCTAGATGCAACTCTGTTACTTTATGACCAAATATTTTTTCTGTCTGTACTTTTTTTCTTTCTCTTTTACAATATGTGCGACAATTTTGGACAGACCGACAAAGTGAGTTATAGGTTTGTGGCTTGTGCCACAAACAAAAACCAGAATGCACTTTCAATATCACCTAGCACATTTTTAAGGTTTGAAAAAAAGTATTGAACAGCGATAACTTCTGATTCACACACACATTTTGAATTTCTTTCTCCGAGTGTCCCTTACCATGTCAAGCTCACCAATGAGACACACCCCTTTGTCAGCCAGCTGCAGAGCACCTGCCATCCATCATCCACACACGAGGTTCCTCTTGATGTCGCCTGGCCCATGGGGAACACCACCCGGGGCACCATCTTCTCCAGGTACTTCAGGAAATGGACTTGTTCATGAAGGGGTTTCCACACACCAGGATGTTCACACCTTTTATACCACACACAAAAACCAACCCGTTACTGAACAAAAACACTACAGAGAAGAGAAAAGAGATGGTGGTGGTAGGTTAAATTGAAAAAGACGTGGGGCTGGTAATACATTGGAAATAATAAGAAATTCATATTCAGAATCAATTTAAAATTATGAGTAACTGTATATTCTACTTTGGGCAGTATAGCTTCACAGCTGTACAAATTTGTAATTTTTTTTTTTATTAAAGAAAAGGTATATATATCTTCAGTAGATCTGGCTTACCAGAAATTGCCTCAGGAAGGGATGATTCAGCAAGTAGTCTTGGATTCTGGGGCCTACTGCACTTGCGTACTCCAACTCCAAAGAGAAAACTAGAAAAAAAGAACATTTTCATAATGTGAGAGGAATTAAATATTAAAGGAACTAAGAAAAACACACATGCCTTCAAGAAACTTAATATTTACAGGGAACCCCCCGTAGGGATACCGGGGAGGGGGGGCTTTTGTACAAATAGTTCCCTCACCTTCTGGAAGTTCTGTGCTTGTAACTTCTCTGATGTGCCACTCTCTTTGACTCTGCCTTTTCCTTTTGCTTTCTATCATCAACTATCTTTCTGACAATTGACATATTGGCCCATTCTCCTGACTTTTTAAAAACAAAATCTTCCAAATATTTTTTTTCTTTTGAGCTCGTCTGAAATCATAACGTGTTAGCTGTATGCAGCGAGGAGACCAGTGAAAACTGGAAACCGGATATATACGTACATCACCTATTATGGCCATATGGCCTGGGAACGCAGAAGAAGAACATGGAACAAAGAGTATCAATATGGGAAAAGTATAAAACATTAGGCACTGAAACATGACAAAGGCCTTATAAGCAGGTTTTCTTATAAGCGGGTTCGACTGTATGAGTAACTGTATATTCTACTTTGGGCAGTATAGCTTCACAGCTGTACACATTTGTAATGGGTTTTATTAAAGAAAAGGTATATATATCTTCTCAGTAGATCTGGGCCTGTATTCACGTTGAGATAGCATGAGACTTAGCATCATGCTAACTTAGAAGCTCTTCCAAAAGTCCTATTAAATCCTATAGAACATTGGAAGAGCTTCTAAGTTAGCATCATGCTAAGTCTCATGCTATCTCAACATGAATACAGGCCCTGGCTTACCAGAAATGACAGAAGTCAGTCATATACTTTATGCCGCAGGAAGAGATGATTCAGCAAGTAGTCTTGGATTCTGGGGCCTACTGCACTTGCGTACTCCAACTCCAAAGGGAAAACTAGAAAAGAAAAACAAATGCATGTAACAAAAAGTTTTGCTTTGAATTAATTATTGATCGACATTTTCTTAGCATAGACCGTATCTACTGATCTAGACATCTGCCTGACCGAATTCCCCACGTTCTATACCAACAGAATAGGAGGCGCCGTGGCCTGGTTGGTTAGATTCAGTGGGTTCGAACCCGGCTGGTGACGGTGTTGTATCCTTGGGAAAGATACTTTACTCCTATTTCCTGGTCCTTCGGATGAGACCTAAAACCGAGGTCCCGTGTGCGAACGCACGCACAAGATCTTGCGAGCACGAGCCCATTCCACTATTCGGTACGAGTAAGCCGTGTCGCGTGCAAATCTGTCGCTCGTGCAAATCTGTCGCTCGCTACTATGAGAGTGTGTATTTGCGACATTCACAAATTTCAGTTTTTCCGTAGTTGAACCATTTACCTAACCCTAACCCACGGAAAAAGTGAAATCTGTGATTCATGCTCAATGTCGCAAATACAGACTCTCATAGGTAGCGAGCTACAGATTTGCATGAGCGACAGATTTGCACGCGACAAGCCGTGTGTGCCGGTGGGATGGATGACACGAATTCACATAGCACGCATCCTTCTTCTTCTTTCCTGTGGCTGTAGAGCAACCACAGTCACTTCTGACTATTCTGTGCGTGTCTGAATGAAGACCGGTGAGCGCAGGACAGGATAAATATCCCCAACTGGCAACTGGAAGAAGAAGAACCATCAACTTGATGATGGTGGTTGGGAAAAGAAAGAAGATATAACACGAACACTGAACAGGGCTCCCAATGGCCAATGACAATCGTCCCGCAAAACAAGGGGTCCCAAGGGACTCCTTCACTTACGGCGGGATAGATTAGAGGGTCCCACTCCCAGTGGCAGTGGAATTGCAAATGTTGTCTAGTGCATCCCTGGGACCCCCTGAACATTCTTTTAGAGGGTCCTGTAGAATTGGAGCCCTGACGAAAAATCATATCACAACGCTCACTTAGCTACTCAGTACTCTACCAGTACCACCTTGACCGGTTACTAAACTTACACTAGTTCACACGCCGGTGTCATAATGAATAAGTAGTCCTATGAAATATTTACCTCTGCGCATGCGCATTAGAACAGTTACTTATCTCCCGTGATTACTACTAACCCTAACCCTATCCCTAACGAAGTTGAAACAACGGAAAGAACCAAGAAATAGAGCAGGAGAGTGTAAATCTACATATTTGCAGAGAAAGCGATGTACAAAGCCATGCACTTAGTTTCGTAATTATTATGGCGGACAAACAAACGATTCTGATTGGCTACGCGGCTAGAGGTAAAAATCTCATAGAGGTAAAAATACACTGCCACACCGGCAACGGCCCAAGCTTATAAAACCAAGTCTAGATCTAACACATCAAATCAGCATTTTGTTTCCAGATAAAGGTTAAAAACTGGTACTGACTAACTTCAAACCACTACTACAGTAGACCTAAGTAAGAGAATAGTTAAGTTTGACTGGTCACGTAATTATTCCAGGAAGGAAGCAAGAGACAAAAATAAGTATAAACGTCTTTCACCTCCTTCAACGTCTGCCGTTTACAAATGGCTGGCTAAAAGTGGATCGATTTGATTGGATGGAAGTAAGTTATGTGCCTACGTCATTTCTTAGCTACCAAAAAAAAAAAAGTATGTTCTTATATTTAAATTATCGTGTCTTTGCTCCGCTAGTTGAGCGCCGAGCTAGCTAAACTTTTTTTTTTTTTCCATCAACATTGTCAAATTATGCCGATCGTTATTTGATCTGTAATTAAGGTTCTCACTTTCCTAAAACAGAGATACAGAGATTAACCCTCTCCCTTCACCCCCCCCGCCCCCCCCCCCCCCCACCACACACACAGATGGTGACATTTGCAATGTGTGTGGCACATAAGTCATCAAGTCATCAAGCAGATCGCACCACGGTCGTACCTTCTCCAGACTGAGGGGGGAGATAACCAGCTGAGGCGTAATCGCAAGCAGATTATGCCCCGTCCGCCCGCAGCCAACCCTGGTGATGAGGGCGACCCAACGACTGCAGCCCCTGCTGACGTCCAGCCTGCAGCCGTTGCCACGGCCTGCCCCTGTCAACCCTGATCCAGACCAGCCGAGGCCCTCTTCACCTCCTGTGGGCCCACCGTCAACACCAGCCAGAGTCTACACCACCCGCTTTGGCAGAGTGACCAAGCCACCAGTCAAATTCAAAGATTTTGAAACATAGACGCTTTATTTCTTTTTCTTTGCAAAAGAAAATGTTCTTTAATTTTAGCCAGCAGAATTTTATTTTAGAATTTTGAGATTTGGTATAAGGTGAATTACTGAATAGTAATTTGAAAAGAAATCGGGTTAAAGATTTTATTGGTAAAAATCTTGGGGGGGAGGTGTTTGGTAATCTCTAAAGCCACTAATAGTTAAAGGCAAGCTACCCTGTTAAATGATTCTCATTTATTGGGCATGATTGTAGCCCTTTGATTTGTACTTCCTCTTCCGTCTTGGCTAGCTTATATCATGGCTGAACGAACACCACGTGCTTGTATGAGGCCCTACAAAGTATGAAAGAATGCATGTCATCCCCTCTGTCTCCCTCTGGACTTTAATCTGTCTGTCCGCATAACACTACATCAGCATTTGTATAAACAACTTTACATTCATTCAAACCATCTATATTACAACATTATCTACATTGTGTTTGGTGTGTCTTGGAGTGTGTCAATGCTGGCCAGACTGACCAGCCGATGGCGGCTTTCCCTTGACCAGTTTGTCCCCTCTGATCTTCCAGTCATGTTGTCCAGCATCCTTTAGCCTTTTTAGTTCTGCCCTAAGCTCTTTCTGCTTTTCTCGTTCTGTGGGTGTGTAGTTATAGGGAAGCTACCCTGTTAAATGATTCTCATTTATTGGGCATGATTGTAGCCCTTTGATTTGTACTTCCTCTTCCGTCTTGGCTAGCTTATATCATGGCTGAACGAACACCACGTGCTTGTATGAGGCCCTACAAAGTATGAAAGAATGCATGTCATCCCCTCTGTCTCCCTCTGGACTTTAATCTGTCTGTCCGCATAACACTACATCAGCATTTGTATAAACAACTTTACATTCATTCAAACCATCTATATTACAACATTATCTACATTGTGTTTGGTGTGTCTTGGAGTGTGTCAATGCTGGCCAGACTGACCAGCCGATGGCAGCTTTCCCTTGACCAGTTTGTCCCCTCTGATCTTCCAGTCATGTTGTCCAGCATCCTTTAGCCTTTTTAGTTCTGCCCTAAGCTCTTTCTGCTTTTCTCGTTCTGTGGGTGTGTAGTCTGGATTAATGAAAATCCGGTTTTGGGGGTCTTTCACATCTTTGTTTACCTTGGACGCATTCCTAAGGATCTCTTTTTTTTTTTATAGCGTATATGGATTTTACTTTGACTCACAGGAGTCTAGGCCTTGTCCACCCCACTTTTCCTAGTCTCACAGGTTCCTCAATTTTCTTTTGCTCCAACTCTGGACAGATTTTCTCAATCAACTCCTCAACTTTCTTCACGTCTCAGTCTTCTCGTCTTTCCTTAGCCTCAGTTTTGCTGCTCTCTGCCAGACCAACGAAGATCAAATTCATTTCTCTTTTCTCATTGTCTTCCTTCTCCTGGAGCTTTTCCCAAGCTTCTTGTCCACTGTTTCTTCTATCTTCTCATCCAAGTTGACCCCTGTAGCTGACTGAATATTCTTTAGCCTTTCATCCACCGTCATGAACATTTTGAAAAGCAACTCAATTTTTGCTCCCAAAGGACCCTTCTTCTCCTTCTCCCCTGACAGACAATCTGGGCAAACCCACTGCATGGAAGGCTTTCTCCCGACCTGCCTGAACTCTGACTGGGTCAGGTCCGTGCAGTCCCTATGAGCCCACTGCTTGCAGTCATGACACTCAACAGCATTGTCAAAGCCATCCTCACCCACCTCGTCAGAGCACTTCAGACACAAGATAAAACTTCCTTGAGCTACTCTCAGCACTAACGAAACCAGCTCCCTTGTCCACACTATTGCTTCTTCCTCCACTTTTGTCAATGCTAATCTTTCTTTCTCCACCTCCACTCTTTACAGGGCTTATCTTGTTGTGGCCTTCTTTTGGAGACTATAAAACTGAGCTGACTGATGGTAAAGAAAACAAGGGGATGGCCCGCGTACCCTGTGGGTTCGCCCTCCCACGGGCTGTGCAGATCCTCCGGACCCCCTCCCCCCCTCTTTTCTCCTCTTTTTAGGGATCCGATTTTAAAATTAATAGTCCATGATGTAAATATTGCCCCTTAGTTGGGAAGTCCCGGGGGATGGAGTTCCTTCCCCCGGTTGGACATTATAATTTTAACGTATTCCTGTATATAGTTATAATAAAATTTACACTTGTGTAAATAATAATAAATTTTTGTAAATACATATTTTTAAAGTAAATTACGGGCTAATATTTAGCTTTTTAATAATAAAATAAAGACAATCTTTTTAAATATGTAGCCCTGAAATTTTAATCGAATAGGGAGGTTTCGGTTGGGTTTCGGTTCGCCAGAGTAACAAAATCATTTTAGTATAGATAATTTTACAAATAAGAATACTATTTTACAATCTCAAATATCATAGGTAGTTAGATTTTACATTTTCATGCCATTTTCAAATACAAATGCTTATTTATTGGCATGTTGTTAACAGTTACCTTTACCCCCCTTTTTATGTTTTGTGTCCATGTTTGTGATGTCGGTCAACCTTTGTTGTTTTGTACATGTTTTATGTCTTATTTAATAACTAACAAATAATACATGTCCCATATGTGCCTTGCCGGGTCGAGAACGTAAAACACTATTTTTCATTCATTTGTAAAGAAAACAAATAAAATAAATCTGTATTAGCGTTGGTGCTTGTAGAATAAACTGTCACAGATAAATGATCTCACTTATTTTCAAGAAATATATTTTGAATGAACAACTTATTTTGTTCCCTCCTAATGTTCCATGTTTTGCCTTTCCAGATCTTTCTCGCAAATGTTTTGCCTTTATTGTAGCCGTGGACTAGGCCTAGCCTATGACCACAGGTGTGGCAGTGTATTTTTACCTCTATGAGATTTTTACCTCTAGCCGCGTAGCCAATCAGAATCGTTTGTTTGTCCGCCATTGTGAATAATTACGAAACTAAGTGCATGGCTTTGTACATCGATTTCTCTGCAAATATGTAGATTTACACTCTCCTGCTCTATTTCTTGGTTCTTTCCGTTGTTTCAACTTCGTTAGGGATAGGGTTAGGGTTAGGGATAGGGTTAGGGTTAGTAGTAATCACGGGAGATAAGTAACTGTTCTAATGCGCATGCGCAGAGGTAAATATTTCATACGACTACTTATTCATTATGACACAGGTTCGTTCAACCAATAAATATGCTAATAAGCTTTGTAACCCGTATGTGGAATGGAGGCTATTTAGGCCAAACCGGGCGGCGTGCTTTTTGTTTTCAAACAAAGACGAGGTGTGGTCTAAAATGACAGAAATGTATGCATCAGCGATGGCTGATAACGTTCTTGGTTTGAATGAAGACATTCTACAGCGTCATTATCCAATACACTGGGCTTGTTATCACGGTAATGAAGCCTATTTGAGGGAATTGTTGATGTCGGCTGGTGCCGATCAAATTTACCAGGAAGATGGATTGTTCGGTTGGACACCCATGCATTGGGCTGCCTCGCAGGGAAAGGTGAGCCACAGTAGAATAGAATGCAATCAACTGACAACTGCGCCTTATTGAATGACACTAATATATATATGGGTCTCTCTCCTGAAAACTGGTCCAATATGTGACATAGAAGTCAAAAAAATAAAATTGGGCAAATTGAACAGAAAATGCATGCATAGAGTAGCTTTATGAATCAACTTTCTTATGAAATGAAAACAAAATCAGTCAAGGCTATCGTTGCTGGGTTTTATTACTTTATATATATGCGTCCAGAGCTGGTAGCGCTGACAACACGGTGTCCTTCATTACATAATTTCATCAACTTAAATAAACTTTATGATGCATTTATCTCTTTAGAATAACACTTAACAGACTGTCTTGAAATAAAGAGTTATGAATGATTTCATTAAAAACTTTTTTTTTTTTAAGTTTAATATTGGTCAGGTCAGGTCAGGTAGATAAAGACGACTAGGCCTCGCGGCCTCTCAAGCGTCTTTTCTTTTTTTTTCTTCTTTTTTTTTTCTTTTTTTTTTGGGGGGTTGGCACAGCTGTGACGGTTTTGGTAGACTATTCGTCATACTGGTACTTTAATTTACCAAGGTTTGGGTCTTTGTCCAGGAGGTTTTTGAATTTGTTAGTATCAGGTGCAAGTTTTGTCTGAGCAGGAAGTGTGTTCCAATAGTTAGTCACTCTGTTACTGAAAAAGTGTCTCCTGATGTTAGTTCTACTATACTGTGTTAGTATTTTTAATTCATGATTTCTAGTCTTGGAAAAATTTGAAATCTGAAACAAACTTTTGTTAGTATTGTCAGGACCATTAAGAATTTTATATACATTAATTAGGTCACCACGAATTCTTCTGTATTTCAAGGATGGTAGATCAAGTTTGTGTAGCCTTTCACTATAATCCGAATTCTTAAGAACTTTTATTAATTTAGTAGCTCTCCTCTGTACACGCTCAATTGAAACTGATTGTCGTTTAAGATATGGATTCCAAATTTGGTTCCCATACTCCAGATGTGGTCTAACCAAACTTTTATATAGATTAATAAACACATTATTATTTAGTCCTGTAAAAGTTCTCCTGATTAACCCTAACATTCTATTAGCTTTATTTACAGCTGTTGGTTTATACCGTCTTTGGATCTTACCATAATTGATTGTTTTATTTTTCGTTATATAATGTCGTGCCACTCAAAATGCCATTTATTTTATTTCAAATGTGTTAGAATAGTTTCATTATTATCTCTGATATTCCATTAATTTGACAATTAAAAAATAAGTGTTAAATTTTAACAAATAAATTTCTGGGTAGCGCTGACAACAGGACACCATCTGGTAGCGCTGACAACATGGTGTCCTCCATTATATAATTTTACCCACTTAAATAGACTTTATGGTGCATTTATCACTTTAACATGGCAGACTTTCTTGAAATAAAGACTTACAAATGGTTTCATTTGCAAAATAATACAAAAGAAATGTGTTTAAATACTAGTGTTGGTTTGTGTCATCTATGCACATTACCATGGTTCATATCAAAATGTCGTTATATAATGTCTCACCACTCAAAATGACAATTTTTCATAGCGGATGTGTTAGAATAGTTTCATTACCACCAGGAATAACCCATAGATACGGTAATTTACAATATAAAGAGCTTAATAAAAATTCAAAAATTCTGGGTAGCGCTGACAACAGGGACGCCAACTGGTAGCGCTGACAACATGGTGTCCTACATTACATAATTTTACCTACTTAAACAGACTTTATGGTGCATTTATCACTTTTAACTTACAGATTACCTTGAAATGAAGACATGTTTTCAATGATAGAAAAAAAAGTAAAATATAAAGAGCTTAATAACAAAAATAATTTCTGGGTAGCGCTGACAACAGGGACACCAACTGGTAGCGCTGACAACATGGTGTCCTCCATTATCATTACATGATTTCACCTACTTAAACAGACTTTGCGGTGCATTTATCACTTTTAACTTACAGATTACTTTGAAATGAAGACTTTTATATGTATCCAATGATAAAAAAAAAAGAATAAGATTTAAATTTGAGAAAAAAATTGTGGGCAACACAGACAACAACAAGGACGCCATTGTCATCCATCCACTAAAAGAAAATTGTATGAATTAAATTTCTTGTGAATTGAAAGATATGTCTGCTACAAGAATAAATGTGTATTGTATTGGCAAATTTGGCCTTATGGTTAAGAACTTAACTGTGAACAAGCTATTCTACACATAGAAGGCCCATTCAGTGGCCAGGTAGCGCTGACAACGGGCCTTTTAGGGGTGGACACCATAC
>CM065697.1:39713480-39723480 GCA_017654935.2 Phymorhynchus buccinoides
ATTGAGGAGCTCTATGCGGTATAAAATAACGAATAATGTTAAGTTTCAGAAAGCCCTGGAATGACTATGGTCTCCTAATAGCATGGAAAATAAAAGCATAAATGTTACAATGGCGTATATGTCCCGCAATTTCATTTGTTTAAAATTTCAGTCGTTGAGTTTTGAGACAGTTTTGATGGGGGTTTGGTTGGGTTTTTTTTTTGAGAAGGGGGGGGGGGCGGGTTGGGGGTTTGTGGTTGAGTTTATAGGCTAATTTGTTCTGGCCTATTGCAATCGTTTAAAATTACGATTCAACACAAAAAATTAAAGTGGTTATTATCTTCTTCTCTCGGTTTTGAAACACAGATGGAGAGACAGCCCCGGCCTCACGAATGCATATAGCGCTAGGATGATCTAGTCAGGTTTCCGTGCAGCTTTGTCCCTCACAGTGCAGTGTTGGGTCTCGGGCCACGCCGTTTATTTAATTTCTAGGACATTTGTTGCTTGATTGCCGTTAAACAGTCTCGCAGTGGGCAACAGTGTGAAGGTTAAAGACAACCAGGTCACGGGTCAAAGCGTGGTAAGATAAGAAAGTTAAAAATCTTCCTAGCATAAGAGGTGACGGTGACACGTGACGTGGGGGGGGGCAGGGGGGGTTTAAATAATATTGATCTAAAGTGCTGCAGCAAAGTTAAAGGTTACCAGCTTAATGTAAGCAAGAAGGAAGAGAAGGGGGGCTTGAAATCGATTCGTGAAACAACCTCGATTTGTAGCAACTTCAAAAAGAGGTAACCTCTTTTTTTTAACTTTCGAATCAGAAACATATCCAACTGACGGGGACATGCGGAGGAAGCAATCGGTTGAATACCATAATCAAAGGGATGCAAAGGTCGCCACAAGCGCAAATGTAGGCTATGCTAGAAGGGCGAGGACACTTGCACCGAAAAACAAATTAGAGCTCGGTGCTGGTTCAGAGGACTGAAAGCATTCAGGGGTTTCTGGAGGAGTAGAGCGTTATGGGTGGATCAGAAAGCCAAAATGGCACAGTCAGAGTCTCTCTCTCTACTCTCTCTCTATGCTCTCTCTACTTATTCTCTCTACGATCTCCTCTTCATCTATCGATAACGTTAACTCCTCGGATCTAGTCTCTTCTTCTCTGAACCCCCCCTCTCTATCTCTCTCCCGTGCTCTCTCATCTCTCTCTCTCTTCTCTCTCTATCTTCCCAACCTACCACTCCTCCTCTCCTTCTCACCCCCTCTCTCTCTCTCCTCTCCTCTCTCTCCTCTCTTCTCCCCCCCACCTACTCTCTCTTTCTCTCTCTCATATCTCTCTCTCTTTCTCTCTCTATCTCTCTCTTCTCTCTCTCTCTCTCTCTCCGTGTTTATTTGACTTCTCAATTTCTGAACGTTAAAGATGGGTGTGAAAAAAAGTAGGACCTTCCGAGGCGTAGATAGTCACCCGTTTTCCCGTGTGGAGCATTAAGTCCAACATTTTGAATTGCAATAATGAGTGTAGTTCAAATAATAGGTTTGATTTGCTATGAGTTTTACCAATATAGGGAGTATTTTGCATGTTTATATACTTTATTTTGTGCTCTTTTCGTTTTCATTTTATTAATTGATATATAGTAATTTTGGTCATAGTAGGCAGGATGTAAAAAGCATGCTATTGCTTACTCTATTACCCCCTATAAAGAAAAGTCATCAGCATTCATTATTCATTCATTACTCTAATCTCCCAAACCACCACGCAAGTCGAACTCTCAAGTATAATGTTTGCTTTAATTACATTTTGACTCGTTTCAGGTATTTCATCATGCTAATGTTTGTTTTTTTCTTGATTGATGGCTTTTATGGCCATTGTTAATTTGCTCGTGGATGGTATGTGAAGTGAGAGGCAAGTGCAAGACGCACTGTAGCTTAATCATTTTTACCCTCAATAAAACCTCGTATTCGTATACTCTCTCTCTCTCTCTGGTCCTGTATCTGATTTTGGGCTTAGGACCTAGAGGGGTTGTGAGCGTTTAAATAAAGCACATCTAATGTCACTTCCCATTCCTTTAAGCGGGGTGACAGCCCCGATAGGACGCTTAAGTTGTCGACGAGGCTATCATTGTTAATTCTAATTAATCTTAATCCTTAATGGAACTGCCAACACCTACACCACCCCCTAAACAGCACCATAATCCATCATCCAGCATTCAATAATCCATATCATCACCATAATCATATGAAATCATCAGTTTCATCATCACCATCATCATCAGCACTCACATCTCTCATAATCACCAATTCTCAGATCATCATCATCATATCATCATCACCATCAATCAATCATCAGCGATCATCCATCCCTATCGACATCACATCCTCAATCATCATCAATGTGATCTTCGTTCCCCATCCTGTCATACATGAATCATAACCATGATCATAAAACAATGATATAACAATGATCTATAACCAATGATCACGATCAGCATCATAATCATCATCTACCATCATAATTCATCATCATCATCACCATCAATCATCATCATCTATCTATCATCACCTCCTCATATCACATATCATATACTGAACATCATCATCAATCATCACCATCATCATCATCAGCGTGACTTCGTCACCATGTCATGGACATGCTCATAAAAGATCATAAACATCGATACATCAGATCACCGATCATCATCACATCATCATCATCATCATCATCATCACATCATATCATCATCACCATCTTATCAATCGTCATCATCGTCATTCATCGTCATCATAACATCACATGACCATCTAATCAAGCTCCCATCAGCATCAAACCAGAATTAAACTCATCATCATCATCATAATCTACATCATGATATCATCATCATCATCACAGTCATCATCACCAGAACACACCACATCATAAGCATCATCATCGATATCCTCCCATAGTCATCATCTGTGCATCATCTATCATTACAGGTAATCATCGTCATCATCGTCATCTCGTCATCATCATATCAGCAACAAATCACATCATTCTATCAGCTCACCATCATATGCACCAGCATACAATCATAATTCACCTATCGTCACCATCATCATCAAATTCATCAAACATCATCTTCATCATCTTCACTCACATCATCTCAATCACATAACTAATCATCATCGGCACACCATAATATTATATCATCATCATAAAGAGTATTATCATCCATCATTATTCATCCTGCTCCTCCTCCTTATGATCAGATCTTGTCATCATTATCATATTTTTGAAATTATAATTATTCTTCATAATATTCTCTCAGAAAGATGAGAAGTTCAACCAGATAGACAGACGTTATTCTCTGTGTTGGAATCCCTGATCACAGATGGAGAAGTCAAGTAAGTTTTTCTCACTTCTTTTAATATGCTTTGAATTTCTAGATGATGGATTCTGTATCAATACTTTGTTGCGCGTGTATGAGTATTTTGCTCATGAAATCATGTAACGGATGAATATGACTCGGTTTTAAAGAACCGACGCCCCAAACGTATAAGATCGTTGTTTTTTTGGGCAGCTGTGAAACCACACACAAATAGTCCCCATAATCAAATGAGGCTGCTCTTTAAATGAGGTTCGGTTTGAAGTTTGGGGGCCATTTGTTATGGAGTGAGACATGGCACAAAACAAGATTTATTCCAGCTATAAGAGGAGAAACCACGTGCAAACCCGTGATTTTGACACGTGATCTGTACGGGATCTCTTCAAACTGTGGCTACGAGCTCTCTTCTTTTAGCGACGTTCCTTTTCTCTGGTGCTTTTGGCCATGGTAATACGTTTATAGATTCGTTTTTATTCAACATTAAACATTACGTCGTCTTCCTATCTCGCTCATTGTTAAGCGCACCGAGCATTTGTTTTTCAATTGCATTGTTTCCCCATCGCTATCATAATATATAAAAAATGGTCTCAATTTTACCATATAATAGTATCTAAATAGGCTGAACGTTGCCTGACACGAACCATCTACCCTCCACCCTCACACACACACACACACACAAAACCACAAATCACACACACAAACCACACACACAAACAAAACACACACACACACCCACACACAACGAACACACACACACCACACACACACACACACACACACACACACACTCTCTCTCTCCCGAACCCGTTGGCTTTACACATACGACATAAAAATTCTGCCCTCTGTCACACGCAACGTTTTGTTCTTTAGTTTCTCCAAGGACGGAATGGAATTATTAATGTACGATCTGAATAAAGAGAAGAAGAACGAAGGAGGAGGAAGGGCGGAAGGAAAGAAGAAGAATAATAAAATAATAATAATAATAATAATAATAATAGAATCGTAAGGAGGAGGAGAAGCAGAAGAAGAAGAAGACAGAAGAAGAAGAAGAAGAAGAAGAAGAAGAGAAGACAGAGAGAAAAAGAAGAAGAAGAAGAAGAAGAAGAAGACGAAGGAGAAGAAGAAGGAGAAGGAAGAGAA
Source organism: Phymorhynchus buccinoides (assembly GCA_017654935.2). Classification (NCBI taxonomy): domain Eukaryota; kingdom Metazoa; phylum Mollusca; class Gastropoda; order Neogastropoda; family Raphitomidae; genus Phymorhynchus; species Phymorhynchus buccinoides. Next base: position 39,717,956 of record CM065697.1, read on the forward strand.
GAGGACCGAACCGGGGAGGGAGGAGGAAAGAAGGAAGATGAAGAAGAGAAGAAGAAGAAGACGGAGAAGAAAGAAGAAGAAGATTGATGAACTTTTTTTTAATGGGAAAGATGTAGGGCACATTGAAGGCCCTTTTCTCTCCAAATCCGTCATTAAATAATACGACAAAAACGTAAAGAGGATTGAAAAAAAAACAAATAATAAAGAGAAATAAAACACTAATAACATTCATGCAAATAGCGAAAACAAGGAACTCTATCTCTTCTGCTCTCTTTTCTTCTCTCTCTCCTCTCTCCTATATATCCTCCTCTCTATTCTCGCTCAGGCTGGGTTGTTAAAAATGTATGCTTACTCATTACCCTGTACTAAATTAAAATTTCGCTCGTTCGTTCTCGCTATCTCCGTCCTCTCTCTCTCTCTCTCTCTCTCTCTCTCTCTATTCTCTTCTCTCTCTTCCTCTCTCTCTCTCTTTATCTCTCTCTCTCTCTCAAAGATACACACATGCACACAGACGCGCATACACACCGCGCGCGTGATAAGAAGAAGAAAGAAAAAAGGAAGAAGACTAAAGGAGGACAGGGGTTGAGTGGGGGGGGGGGGGGGGGCGGGGGTGTCAGGAGGACACGAAAAAATAAGAGAATTAAATGAGGAGAGGAGAAGAAGAAGGAGGAGGAAGAGGAGGTAGGAGGTGACGGAGGAACAATGGGAAAAAAACCACCTACATGAGCTGTTATAAGCATACCATATAGATTTCATCTAAGATAAATTATATTTACATTTGCATATTTCCATCTTACCTTACCTGCAAGGCGCAGTTAGAACAACATTGCATTAGTCGCACACGATTAGAGATTAGCACGTTCAACACGGGCCATCATAAATAACACGCGGTTTTAGAGAGCAACAGATCTCTGCGCACGTTTTCTCAAAAGTTTAGACCAATTCTGCCCCTTGTTTCTAACGTGATTTATAAATCAAGGTAGCTGCTTATTAATCTGACATGTTCACCACCAGGTAACGAAAATTCCACCGTTCAAGCAAGCAACAGCTGAAAACTTAATACGTTATTTCATAATATTATATTTATATCACCGTACTTATATCTCTGTCTCTATGATGTATATCTTTTCACGATTTTTGACGATAACCCCTTGATTGCCATATAAGATCACGTACTGAATGATAGCATCACTGATCAACGGTAATCAGAGAAGAGGAAATATTCTTGAGTATGCTGGGAGTTTTGAGCCAACACTGTAAAGAGAGTCTATTCCAAATTCTATTTTTTGCCAGATTGGCTATTTATCAGTTGTTTGTTTCATGGCATGATTGACATGATTTTTGTCTTATTTTCTCTGGCAGTTCAAGGGGTAATGTTAACTTGTCTCTGTTTACATACTGGAAGTCCTGTGTTACCACAAAACGTCAATGAATGATAAAATTCACACATGAAAGGCAATACATAACAAAAATTATAAAGACATAGGTAAATGTAAACAAAAAGGAAGCTGAAAAATAATAGACAAAACACACGTTGTGTCAAATAGAAAAGGAAAAACAGAAAAAAAACATGAGAGCTAAAGAAAAGTGAAAGTACTAGCAGAACTATAATCCTCCGGTAGAAGAAGAATCTGGAACTTTATCAGAAAAACACTCATTTAACCTTCAATCCATGTCGCTACTTGGCACCACATGATGTAAACACCCATGTCACGAAAGGCATCAATCAAATGGAGGGTACTGATATCAAGTGGACCTTGTTCTTCATTTTGGGAGGTGAAGACAGGGACCTATGCTATGCGTGTCGGAGAGTGAATCCCCACATATTGCCAGACAATATTTTCTATACCCAGTTAAAGTCATGGAAAGTTTTGGCTGAAAAATGGTGGAAGTTGAAAGGGTTGTAAAATACTAATGTATGTTAAAAACAAAAAGGTCGGACGCGTTTGAGAATTGACTTAATGAATGCATGAATCTCTAAGTTGTTTTTTTTTTCTGCGTTTCTCACATTATTTGTGATATTAGACAGGAAAAAAAAGAGAGAAACAGTATCATATAAAAATATAAAAACAGGCATAAAGCCAAATAAACTTAAAACTTCCTTACAGCAAATGTACCAAGGATGGAGTTAGGCCTACTAAACATGGACTCTTGCAATTATATTAAATATTAAGATCTATTTGCTTAAAGATTATTTCAAAGTATGGTATTCTGAAAAAAAAGTCCATATTAAACATTTTGTATTTAGAAAGCATACTGCCATCTAGCAATGATGGTGACGTGATAAATGCCAGAGCAAAGACAAAGTAATTACCGGATAGCTCGTTCATTTTACATACATTGCGGTCTGTGTAAAGGTCTTCGGCACACGCTTGCAACTTTTAGTGATAAATAGTGGCATCACAACAAGTTGCAAGTTCAAATCAGCAGAGCTTTGACGGCACACGACTGCAACTTTGAGCAACACCCTGCAATCCCGTCGCCCATATATGGAACATTCTCGCGAGGACTTTTCCATTGACTTACTTGGTACCATTACAACAAAATGGCTCTCACGAGCGAGATGAAACTGAACACCGAGAGATGATCATTGATGATACTGTTGTTTTTGTTCGTATCAGAGCTCACGAAGAACAATGTGGGCGAATTTTGGCTCTCGGCACAATGGACATCCCAAAGCATGGAAAAATTGCGAATTAATTACGTAGGTTTGCAGTTTTCGCACCTGCACTATTCCCCATTCGTGTGCAAAAACCACGTGATAACGAATCGACGCTCGATTGGCGCAACCTACAACATGTCTGCAACTCCGAGGAAAAAACTAGGATCGTTTCTATAGCCCTAAAAACATACAATGAAACCCCTACAACATTGTTGTATGTTGCATACAACTGTTGCAACCACAAAGTTGCATGGTACACTACAACTAGCAAACGTTGCAAGCGTGTGCCCTTACAAATGAATCAATGATACGGAACGAGAATGAATTGAATAAAATGCAACACACGAAACAAATACTATATAAAACAATAAGACAGAGGTAATGAAACAACATAAGTAAATAAATGGCTTAAGTACACTACATTAGGCAACTAAAAATCCATATGGTATATTATATAAAGAATTATCAAAGTACCAGCTAGAACATAATCCTTCGGTAGAACGAAAATCTGGAGGTTTCATCGAAAGAAAGTCATTTTAAAGCTACTCCGTTCTGCAAAAAATCTATTGCGGATGTTTCCGAATGTTGGAGTGAGTTTATACACGCAGGCGCGTGCTACGTGGTTGGGCATGCGCACGCGGTGTTCCACAAAAATACTTACCGTCGTGTGTGCACCTATACACAAATGCTATGTGTTGTAATTATTGCCCAGAAGTTAAAGACCAACAATATGAAGTGGCAAAACACGGGTTTCACGTTATTTCCCTCTAATAGCTGGAAAGAAAATCTTGTTTTCGACCCAGGGTCTCACTCCAACAAAGGCCCCCAATTCAAACCGAAACATCATTAAAGAGCAGCCTCAATTTGAAGTAGGGAAATGATGTATGTGGGTACAGCCTACCCAGAAAAACAAGGGGAACTCCAAAGTGGGCCGTCAGGTGTATTAAACAATCGAAAAGACATCGAGATATTAAAAGCAAGTGTACTCCAGAATGCAATCATTCTTCTAGGCACCCAAAAAAATTTCGGCCTTTCCACTATTCCACACAGTATCTTTAATTTCCTTCTTCTTCGTCGATCGTATCAATCTCCTGTCGTTCGAGCGCAGATGCGTCACGCAGCCGTATGACGTAGCTGGCATAAGCAGGTGGAAGAAGGGGTTAAAAAGCGCATGGGCGGGTACGAAGCCACCCGAATTATTCATGAAAAAAGAAAATTCAGTCAAATTGGCATGAGGACGAATGTAGACATTAACGCTCGTCATCATGGGCAAAATGAGACTGAAATTTGCTTCATTTCATGAGATAATGTGGCGTGGGCTTTTACCCGCCATGCGCTTTACCCCGTCTAACCCATATGTCTGTACTCGGCTGGAGGGAAGAAAATATCTTGTAAGGAGTTTCTAGTCAAAAAAGAAAAGGGGAAGATGGAGCCCGGATTAGGTAAGAATGATGTCGATGACAGTAAGCAAAAGGAAACAAGGGGATTACATAATAATGTGGAAAAAAGCCCGTGTCAAGAGGAGTGACAGAATAGAGGAAGTACAAGCGGAGGTGGGTGAACTATTGCACGAAAGTCACATGGTTTTCCACGGAGTGAGGGGGAGGGAGTGGGTGGGTTGTACCCGTATTTTTCGGACTATAAGGCGCACTTCGTATAAGGCGCACTCCCAAATGTTACCAAATGTCAGATATTGGTACTAATGTTTTCTTACTAGTTATTCTGTCACATTATACGGCGCAAGGGGTCTGAGTCTTGGGGGAAAAAAAGTATAGCCTTTAGTCGAAAGATACAGTACCTTAATGTTTGTACAAACAAGAAGAGACGGTAATCTTCTAGTAGCATTAGTAAATGCGAAGTATGGTTTTATATAGGTTACAGAAAAAAATCGTAATCGTCCCGACGCTGGGTTCGTTTCTAGTCAGACGCAATAGATGTGCTCTACAATATGATATATGGTAGGCCGTAAATGTGTGTGTGGTTGTGTTGTGATGTGTGTTGTGTGTGTGAGTCTTGAGTGCGCTAGTGTGAGTGTGACGGCGTGTTCGGAGTGAGTGTGCGTGCGATCGAATGTGCGTGCGCGTGCGGCGTGTGTAGCGTGCAAGTGAGTGCGTGAGTGCGTGAGTGTTTGTGTGTGTGTGTGTGTGTCGTGTGTGTGTGTGTGCTGTGGCGGGTGCATGGTGCAACGTTACTTGGTATACAAGATTTCCGTGTTTTAGATTTATACCAGATAAAGAAGTTTCTGTTTTTTAGAACTGTCAAACAAGGTCTGTGGGGCTACGTATTTGTCAAAAACATGTTTTAAATAAGCATTGTCGATGTGAAAAAAGCAAAACTAAAATTATTCATAAATCAATTTTTCTCGCGTGTATGCATGTGCACGTACATGCGCACGTACATGCGTGTATGTGTGTGTATCTATCTGTATGTATGTGCGTATGTCTGCCTCTTTCTTTCCCCACGTGCATCTATGTAGGTGGGTGGGGGATTTACATCATAACGTCAAGTAGAGTACTGTTTTGCGCAGTCTCTTTATGAAAAAACCCACCCAAACAACTTCTGTCTGTCTCCTTGTCAGCTGTCTGTCTGCCTGTCTCTGTGTGTCTACCTATCTCTGTATGTCTCTGTGTCTACCTATCTCTGTAGCTCTCTCTGAGTCTGTCTGTGAAAGACGTAGACCTTCAAATAGGTGATGATTATTGTCCATTTTGTGGTCGTTTTCCCCCAAATTCTCTGTTCATATCTTTCGAAACACACACACACACACACACACACACACACACACACACACACACACACACACACACACACACACACACGCACGCACGCACGCACACACACACACACACACACACACACACAC
>CM065697.1:39725980-39728480 GCA_017654935.2 Phymorhynchus buccinoides
AGGACGAGGAGGAGGATGATGAGCAGGAGGAGGAGGAGGAGGAGGAGGAGGAGGAGGAGGAAGACGAGGAGGAGGAGGAGAAGGAGGAGGAGGAGGAGGAAGACGAGGAGGAGGAGGAGGAGGGAGGAGGAGGAGGAGAAGGAGAACGGGTAAAAGAAGAGGAAGAAGTAGAAGAAGAAAGAAACAAGAAAAGCAGAGAAGAAGAAGAAGAAGAAGGAGGAGGAGGAGGAGGAGGGAGGAGGAGGAGGAGGAGGAGGAGGAGGAGGAGGAGGAGGAGGAGAAGGGTAAAAAGTAGAGGAAGAAGAAGTAGAAGAAGAAAGAAACAAGATAAGCAGAGAAGAAGAAAGAAGAAGAAGAAGGAGGAGGAGAAGAAGAAAAAGAAGGAAGAGAAGGAGAAGAAGAAGAACGTACAAGAAGAACAAGAAGGAAGGATTGAAAAAGAAGCAGGTTAAAGTCCACACCCTAAAAAAAACCACGTTTGAAAAAAACCGCGTTAGGACTACCAAGAAAGAAAGAACGAAAGAAAGAAAGCCGCAAACATACACAGAGAGACGGAAAGACGGAGAAATAGAAAGAAGGCAAGGAAGGGAAGAAGGAAGGAAGGAAAATCAGAAGAACAAAAAAAAAAAGCACAGGAATGGAGAGAGAAAAAAAAACTTATGAAAAAAACGCGTTAGGACTACAAATAAAGAACAAGAAAGAAAACATGCCTCAAACTTACACAGAGAGAAAGAAAGATGGAGAAAAAGAAAGAAGGGAAGGAAGGCAGGAAAACAAGAAGAACAAAAAACAACAACACAAAGGCAGAGGAGTGAACAAAAACAACAACAACAACAACAACAACAACAACAACAACAACAACAACAAACAACAACAACAACAACAACAATGGTTACTACATAGACGACAAGCATCGCGACGGCGACGACGATGATGATGATTTTGATGTCGACGTCAACGATACTAGTGATGATGATACAGATAGTGACGGCGACGACGACGATGATTATGATGACAGCGACAACGACGACGACGACGACGACGACGGTAATGTTGATGCTTGACAATAAAAAACGATGATGATGTTGACGTCGACGACGACAGCGATGATGACGATGATGCACACACACACCCTACCCCCCCCCCCCCCCCACCTCACCACGCCCCTCACCCCCCCCCCCCCCCCCCCCCCCCCCCCCCCTATTCCTCCTTCAAACGGCCCCTAGTCAACAAAATAACGGTTTGTACAATAATCGACCCTCTTGGTGACGTAATAACACGGCGGGTGACGTCAACGGCTCCCATCTCGGGCGATGACAAGTTGAAGAGATAACTATACAAACTAGTTTTCGTTGATATGATGCTCCCACACACAATGTGGCTCTTTCTTTCGACTTCCTATTCACCAAGACCAAGACCAAACCAAAGTAGCCTAGATTCCATGTCTGGAACAAACTACCTTTCAATATCAGGCACTCTTTATCAGTTACGTCATTCAAATCATCCACAAAAACTAACCTCTTCAACTTTTCTTCACTTAAACGTGTCTTGTATCCTGGCATCCCTAAATGTTGGTAACACTTTTTTTGTTGTTCCCAGTAATGTCTGTGTGAAGAATGGGATTGCGTTTGTACGTGGATGCGTGAGCTCTACGTTTGTTTTTGTCCGTGCGCGCGCGTGTGTGTGTGTGTGTGTGTGTGTGTGTGTGTGTGTGTGTGTTTACTGTGCGTGTGTGGGCGTGCGCGTGTGTGCGTGTGTGTGTGTGTGTGTGTGTGGGGGGGGGGGTTGTGTTCGTGCGTCTGTCTGTCTGTGCAATCGCGTGTGTGTCCTGACAGTGTGTGGTGGTGCGTTGTGGGTGTGGGTGTGTAAGGCTACTTTGCGTCAGCTCTTTGGTTGTTTCTTTTCTTGTTTACTATTTATTATTATTATTATTATTATTATTATGATGATGTTTGTTTGTCCGATCGTTAATAACCCCTCTTCGTGCACGCGAGTTTGTTGAACACGAGCACATGCCCCCCTTCACTGTCCTCTTCAGGCTTGTTCATACTGCTCTTCATGCCTGAACGGAGTGGAGTCAACTGTCACTTAAAAGGACAACAACAACAACAACAACAACAACAACAACAACAACAACAACAACAACAACAACAAAAACGTGAGAAAAAACATATTTTATAAAGAAATACTTAGTTTACATAAGACAGGGAAAGACAACCCATAAACACAAAAAAAGTGAAGCGCAAAATACTGCGCAGTTGTCGGACAAGACAACCACTCATTATGCATTTCATAAGGTCCTTTCTTACACTTCTTCTTTTTCTTCTTCGGTCGCTCAGCAAGACAGTTTTCTGTCTTAGGAGCGCAGATGCGTCATGCTATCCTCATACGCCTAACAAAAGAAGAAGACGTTAGAACCAGCATGTCCGTCTAATTAGGCTGGGGAACATATTTGTGTACGAGTTTCTAAAAAAACAAAAAAGGCAGGAGAATGGACCAG
>CM065697.1:39733480-39736758 GCA_017654935.2 Phymorhynchus buccinoides
TTACACAAATACAATGACAAGACAAACACACACGAAACAATGTTAGTTGTAGTTTGTACCCAAAACGCAAAAATAACACACAACAATCAAACTACCCACCCCAAACCCAACACCCGACCCACCACCAAACAAAACCACCCACACCCACACATCAAACATACGCACAACAGGATAGGTAAGTGTGCATTAATATTCAGATGACTTTGTTTCGTAAATTGCGTGTATGATATACGTTTATGGCCTACTGTTCAAAATATTTTATTTCATTATTTTCAATTAACAAAAACAAAAAAATCGGATTGATCTAAAGCCTAGTGAGAATTTTTCGTTGTTGTGCAAAACATTATGTTTTTTGAAGTGTCAGTACTGGAGAACCGGTCTCGTGCGCCACTCGTGTATTGATTTGCACGTGCAACATTTCCAAGTCGCAGAAAGCTACGCTACGTCTGTCTTCATAATTCTTTATGTTTTTTGTTTTTTTACAGGTAAGTGTGCATTAATGATTCAATGTTTAAAGCAACACGGATGCCCACCACGCTAGTCCCTTGTTTTTTTCTGTGTAGCTGTTAACCCACAGATACACAGTCCCCAACTTCAATTTGAGGCTGCTCTTTAAAATGATGTTTCGGATTGAATGTAGAGCATCTTGTATGGGAGTCAGACATGGTCGACGAACAAGATTTCTTTCCAGGCTATAAGAGGGAAAACAAAAAAACGACGAAACCCTGTTGTTTTGACACGCCAGTGATCCTGGTGGGGTCTTTTTATTTTCACTCTTTAGCTGGTAAGAGCACTTTGACTCCATACAAATGTCCCCAGACATTGAAAACGAAACATCACTTTAAAGAGTCAAGCCTCAATTTGAAGTTGCGAACATTTGTGTGTGGGTAACAGCTACCCAGCAAAAAAAAAAACACAACACCCAAGGGATTTAATCGTGGTGCGTCAGTGGTGTCTTTAACCTGGTTTTAATCTTTCCTTCCCTTTAGTTATCAGTACCGTCATTATTGCTTTGGGTCTCACACACATAATTACCGATTCGTTCGTCAATAAGACGATTAAGCAACTATAATTCTGTAAATATTTACAGAGACGTAAATTAGGTCACGGTGTCAAAACCATTACAAAAAAAAAAAGGGGCCGACAGTTTTAAAATACGTAGTATTGCCGAAGGAAAGTCACAATAAGTACCCCACCCAATAAAAGAGAACAAACGTAGACATATTGATAATAGATTGACTTTACTCGCATCAGCTTTCAAAATGCTAAAAGAAACACACCACACGCCGCGCGCCACGCACAACGCACACACACACACACAGCACTACACACACACACACAACGACACTTAATGGTTTGGTGTGTATTTGTTTGAACGAATGCGCGCGTGTGTGTAATATGTGATGTAATGTGTGCTTGTGTGTGTGCTTGTGTTGTATGTTGTGTGTGTGTGTGTGTGTGTGGGCGTGTGTGTTGGTGTGGCGTGCGTGTGCGTGCGTGCCGCGGCGTGCGTGCGCGCGCGCAGTGTGTTTCGGCGTATATTTGTTTTGTGTTGCATTTTATATCGATACAGAAATTGAAGCGACCCTGCTTCTTATTGCTTCGGTGGCAAGTACTTTCTTAGCGTCGTTGACTGTCCCCCTGTTCCTGGTACAAGTGTAACAAGCCCTGCTGTTACCCCAAGCAATGGGAGGGTGTGGTGTACCGACAATAGGGGGCCTACGCTAATGGTTCCCACAATAGTGTGAGTGGGGTTTTCTTTTCTCTCTCTCTCTCTCTCTCTCATGCCAACCATTGTTGCGCGCGACTCGCCTACATATATACGTATATGTTTGCTTTTTCGGCGTCCTTACATTTTGTGGTTTGTTTTCCCAATTCAAAACAAAGCAACCGTGATGTCTTGCTATGATGTATGCAATTCAGTTTTATTAATAATGTTGGCTGCCGGCACGCTACTGCACGAACACACCGACACAGCAACAAACACATACACACCGCGCTCACCCACGTACCACGCACGCACACGCACACACACATACACATACACCACACACACTCACTACGGCACACTCGCCTACGCGCACGCACGAACACACACCGACACAACGCACACGCACGCACGCACACACCCCGCACACACACACACACACACACACTACACACACACATATACACACACACACACGTCTCATAACTTACTTTTTCATTTCATACCACGTTCTATTCCATATTTTAAATTCATGATTCGTTTTACTCTCTATCACCTCTCTCTCTCTCTCTCTCTCTCTGTCTCGGCGGTCTATTCGTGGGGGTAGTCTCCTCGTCCTCTCTCTCTGTCCTCCCTCTCGTCTCTCTCGTCTCCAGCAGGTGTTAGGTCTTCATCTCTCCGTCTCGTCTCTCGTCTCATCTCCTCTCCCTCATCAGTCCCATCGCCTGAATTTTATTCAAAGACTATTATTGTTATTTTGCTGATGACATTGCCATTGGTATCTGACCGTATTGTTGGTCTCAGACACAGCTTAATATCCTTGCGATCCAGCCAAAACGTACGTCCCTTTGCCTATTGTGAATTTGGAGAAATCAAACATAGTCATTTTTCGGATGGTGGGTACCATGCTGTAAATTGATAGATGGTAATGGGATTTTAATGGAAAAGGAACTTGAAATTGGTAAATATTGTACAAATTATCTGGTATATTATTTGTATACAAGACATGAGTTTTTGGTCTATACTATGTCAGATCTTGGGCTGGAGAGCTAGAAGGAGTGATTGCCCATTGTAAAAATTTTATGTACTATTGGAGAGCATTCCACCTAGAATCTTTTTGAAGCTTTTTGATTGTCAAGTTGCACCCAATTTTACTTAATGGTGCAAGATTTGGGGTTTAGCAAAAAGCCAAGAGACAATATAAAAAGTCCTTTGTTTGCACTCAAGCGATTCATGGGAGTTACACCCCAAATCAGCCAAAACACTTGATATATGTTGAAAACGGGTTAGGTAGCCTTTGCATGTTGCAACAAAACACAGTTTGAGATGCATAACTTTTGTTTACGTCTTATCCAGATGGATGGTCGTAGAAATAACACCAAAACAGCCTATAATATGCTGTTTAAAAAAAAACCTTCAGAAAAACAAAATTATGTACTGGGCTTGCCAAAGTTTAGAAAATATTTTTGGTACGGTTTTTGGCTTTGGAGAGGTTGGGAGCACAAGGAAGTTTGGTGAGTAGAACAAGCAATTCCTTTGACCAGTATTAAAACAGAGATGGAAAAGTGGA
>CM065697.1:39737258-39752258 GCA_017654935.2 Phymorhynchus buccinoides
TCTTCTCTCTCCTCCCCACCTTCTTCCTCTCTTACTCTTTCTCCTCTCTCTCTAAAAACAACCTGCAAGATAAAGAAATGGCGTGAATTCACACATGTTCACCATAGCAGTCTTATATGTAGTGATTGACTGTTTATGTTTAATGAACCATGATGTCCTGAATTATATAAATCAGTTCGCATAGCAAGTCTTATATGTAGGATTACTGTTATGCTAATGAACCATTTGTCCTGATGCTACAAATCAGCAGACTAAACAATTCTATTTTCACAGTATATTAATACTAATAATTACCACAAACACGCCACTATCTAACCAAATATTGAATGTCAAAGTCTTGCCAACACGAGTGTAATAAAGAGTATTGGTATTGGTACCACACATCCTCCACTGAAATGCTGAAGTGACTGTCACTATAACCTGCCCTATCATGATGCACAATGCGTCAGTTCTGAAAGAACAGTTTTGCTGCATAAGGCAATTTCGACGTTATAAACGACCCCTGTGTTTGCCAACAATGAAGTCCCATAATCTAATCGCCAGCACATGCTGGACATTATGGTTCATCCTTTAGTGCAAGGAAAAGCCATGCGACTTTCAACAATTTGACTTGAACATGAGTCATGTTCATCAACCACCTTAGATCAAAGTTCCTTTTTTTCCTTTTTGGTCTCTCATCAATGGCTTAGTGACGTTTTTTAGCAGCCCAGCCTAACTGCTAGATATCCATTGATATAACTTCTGAGTTCGAACTGAGCATTACTGCACAAATTTAAAAAACATTTAGTGTAATGATTTGACCCATGTGGTCATCACATCTTACAATTTTTGTGTCAGCCCTGGACGTTGTATGCGATTGTAAATATAAACGCGAGAGGAGCCTATTCTTTTTTTTAATTTGTGTTCTTTGTCTCAACACTAACTCTTTAGCATACGAGCTCTCATGAAAACAATGCTAGCCCAACATGAATCTCTTACCACTAACATGATCATCTTTCCAAAGCTCACTCCCCAGTGGCCCACCATCAGGTTATGCTTTAGCAAGCTGCATGTGAACCAGATATTCCACATCCTGACCTCTTGGTTGTGATAGGCAGGTGAATTAGTTCAATGAGCACCAGCAATTGGATTGAGTCCTCAGCTACCATTTCCAAAAGATGTTCTCTGTCTTGTTAGCTGCACTAGCTTACTAAGAGCCAAAGAGTTTAGTACATGCGCGATAGAAAGAGTCTCGTGTGTACAACATGCTTGCAAAGTTAAAACAATTCTTGATGAATTCAGTATAGTAACTCACTGTGTTTGAAAAATGTTAATGTTGTATCTTTTAATTTCCAGTACTGTCAGTATTGAAGATGGTGAGTGTTACATGCTTAAGAACAAATAAATGACGTAGTTTAACTAATAAGGGTATATCTCTATTCAATACTGCAGATGATGAAATGATTCTTTAGCAGAATGCTATATTACGTTTTGACACACATGGAAGTATTGATGAGAATCATATGATTTTTTCGTTTTGTCTGTCTGTCACACATTTGTCTTCTTTTTTTAAGTAATGGAAGGGTTTAAACTAAATTGTCACCAAAAGACTTCCCTTTTATCTTAAGAGATAAATGATGTGCCATAGACATTCAAAGACAGGGATTTTTTTCCATAGACAGAATCACCCAAATCTTTAATGACAGATCCAATTATAGACCTAATTATATATATAATTATAGTAACAGCTTCCATGCAACATTATAACTGAAGATATTAATACCTAAATATAGTAACTTGCCTCCTTTTTTACAATGACATGCTAAGTGCTAGAACCAATGAAGAGAAGCGCGAGGAGAAAAGTGGTTGAGGAAATGTCTGCCGCTCGGCGACACCAATTGCAGTTTTTTTTAATATCTTCTGGTAGTATTTTACAGTGACCTTTACAATTGATGCTATCAGCAAAGTGTCCATGCATTTTGCAGCTTTAAACTGAACAAATGATGTCTTTGGCCTGAATTTATTCATATCGCGGGCGGCCATCTTGGATTTTTTGTCAATAACTCAAATTGCCCATTTTTTTCAGCCCGGGCCCCATCGGATTTCAAATCAGCAATGAAAACTGAGATGAAAAATGCAAAGAAAAAAACTTTATGATGCATTGCAAGGCATCAGCTTTGGCACCCCAGACTATAATCAAGTCACGGGAACTAACACATGCAATTCTTTTGTATTCTCTACATAATATGATTTACATAAATTTGTCAAAAATGTTTTGAACGGAATTCTATCATATACTTACTTACTTGTGAAAAGCAATGGTCAACCTATGGCGATATTTTTCACGCCAGAGGGCAGTCAATGCACTAGGGGCTTATCACGCGATTTTCTTACTTGGGCGTAGTGAGAGAGAGAGAGATGGTAGACCACTCACTCACTCTCTCTCTCTCTCTTTCTTTATCCCCAACTAATAATATAGAGAGGATTAGCCCCACACGAGCGTCATGCCCTCTGGCATGAGAAAAATCGCACCAAGTCTCTCATTGAAGCTTATGAAGAAAATATTTCAGTTTTCAGCCCATCCAATTTATTTCAGGTTGCCTGTGCTGATTCTGACTTTATGTTAGCCTCCCATGTAACTTTAGGCCGATTACTTTACTGAATGGGTGCACACATAATTGCAATATTCTTATCAAATGGGAACTGCTTGATCGGGGTTTAAATCCCCCACACGTCACGTGTCACATTCCATCTTATACTAGGAAGATTTCTTAAGATTCCTTACTAGCTATAAGAGCGAAAAACGTGTGAAAACCGTGATTTTGACACATGACGTGCGGGGTCTTTGAAGACCCACCAGGTCACGGGTCAAAATCACGGATTTCACGTGTTTTCCCTCTTATAGCTGGTAGGGAAATCTTGTTTTGACCAGGTTTGACTCCCATACAAATGCCCCCAAATTGAAAACGAAACATCATTTTAAAGAACACCCTCAATTTGAAGTTGGGGACATTTGTATGTGGGTCACAGCTACCCAGAAAAACCTCAAGGGACTTAATCGTGGTGCGTCAGTGTGTCTTTAAATGCTTTAAAAGTGAGTAATTCCTCTTTACAGAGGTTTGCACTGTGTTGGTGATTTTTTGTTTGTGGCACAAGCCACAAACCTATAACTCACTTTGTCGGTCGGTCGGTCGGTCTGTTGGTCGGTCGTGTCCAAAATTGTCGCACTTTTCAAAATCGAGGGCTGCACTTCAAATTGAGGTTGCTCTTTAAAATGATGTTTCGTTTTTTTAACTTAGCCTCGTTGTGGATCCGAAAAGCTGTTAATAGTATCACTTGAATTTGTGGTCAACTTTAAGTATAACCGTTTCAAAGAGTCTTTCTATTCCTAAAATGGTACATTTTCAAATACAACAACGCTAAATGTTTAATTTGTACATAAATGAATGTATACAAAGTAAGGTAAAATGTAACAGAGATACAATTATAATCATTCTTATACAGTAAAATTGCAAATTAAAACAGCCTAGAAATACGACGTCACGTCGTGGATTGGCTGAGGTTCATGAAACCGTTGACTTTTATCGCTTCTCGGCCTTTTGGCTAAGATCAAAGTGTAGAACTGAAAGGCTTGAAGATAATGATTGGTAATGAGTGAATGAGAATGAATATGAATGTCTGGCTTGGAACAAGGAGTGGTAATGAATGAGAATGAATGATGAAAAGTAATGATGAATGAGATTATTTTGAAAGTGTTAATTATGTATGTTATTGATTGAAGTTCGAAGCTGATTATTAGTTATGAATGACATTGTTGAAATATGTGATTGTGATTGACAAAATGTATGCTGTATACATGTAATTGTTGAATAAAGATCCTTTATAAAAATGAAAAAAAAAAAAGTATCTGTTCTTATCAGCTTTAATATCTGATACGCTCCCTATCCAGGGGCTTCGATATTAAACTGATTTTTGAACCTCGGCGAAGTGTCAGGGGCTTGCTCCACCTTCGCCACGGGTTGGCCTGGTATTGCAGTACCCCCAGGAGATCGGCCCCCACCCCCCCAAGGGGAGAAAATCCAATGAACTTTCTTTTTTCCAACCGTTTTTAGTTGTGTCAACAAGCCCCAAACCTATAGCTCACTTTGTCGGTCTGTCGGTCTGTTTGGTCGGTCCAAAATTGTCGCACTTCAAATCGAGGCTGCACTTCAAATGTTTGTTAAATATCGTTTCTATCGGAAACGAGTGCGTTTCGTAAACTAGTGTTGCTACGTTAGCCCAGTGTTTGTCACAGCTTCGAATCTCGATTTCCTTTCATGCGCACGCGCGCAACGGTCACACTCACACACACGCACGCACACACACGCACTCACAAACTCACACAATACAGACGCACAAAATATACACACACACGCACAAAATACACACACACACACACACACACACACACACACACACACACACACACACACACACCACACACACACACACACACACACACACACACACACAAAAACAATATAACACACCTACACGTGCGCGCGCGCGCACACACACACATACCATGAAGAGCTTTTTAGATCTTTGAAATATTTAGCTTTTTATTAGCATACTCATTTTTTTTTAATCAAATCATCAAAATCATTATCACTACACTACTACCACCACCACCACCACCAGTAACATCAACTGCTAACATCAACATAAATAACAACAACGTTGTCACAGGCAGCCCTGCTGTGACGATTCTACCTGCACTTTTCTACTTACCGTAACGCTCTACCAGTTAGCAGAGAGCGCTACGCTTTGTAATCGCAACCAGTAACAGCAGAAAGACTCGAACCCCATTATCTTCACGTGCAAGCCGTGTAAAAGGAAAACAAAACAACAACAAAGAGAGAGAGTTAACACCGTGACATAGACGCTCACGGACTTCGGGGGTTGGACGGCTGACATCTTGACCAGACGACGACGTCTATTTCCTTTCTGTTCACTTCGTTCTTCGAGTCCTGCTTGGTATAAGCGGTCGCTGCCTTGCGACAGTGGAGTCTTTCTCCTAGTGGCCACTACTCTTTGACCCTTCAACTGCACTCAGCCCGAGTGTGAGAGCTGTCCTGCTCTAGTTTCCCCCTCCCCATTCCATTCTGGTTTTCTTCAGTTTTACGACGAGACGAACCCCGACACCTTGACGCCGCCTTGACCACCCTCAGCACCAGCTTCTGAGCTGTGTTCTTCCGGACTGTGTTCTTCCGGACTGGGCCCACGACCTTCTCCACTTGGTTTCTCCGGGGTCACCTGCCGTCCTTTGGACCTGCCTTTCGGCTCATTTGCCGTGTCTCCTCTCCTGGGGGTCCTGGACGTCAGAAGTTAAGCGCCGTGGGTTAGGGGCTGGGAACTGCGATCGCCGCTAGCTGGAGAGTGGCCCTTTAAGGGTTGCTCCGCATTGGTGCTTCCTGCCGTTGGGACGCCTGCACTCCTCGAGGATTCCTGAGGGCGGTCTCTCCTGAGTCTGCCCGGTCTGCGGCTCTTCGCGTCCTGTCTTCCAGCATGCGTTCCTCGGTTCGACGCTCTGTGTGGGTTGTGCCCTCCCTTGGCCGCAGCTAGGGAGGGTGCTCATGGACGACGTGGTGTCTTCGACCTTTCCTCCTTTCGACTAACTTGTTGCACATACTTTATCCTTTGACTGTCGTTCATCATGACCTTCATCCTTCGTCAGCGTATGTGTGTATATATGTGTATTGTTGGGGACTTTCCTGAGTGACTGTGCATTGATAAACTTGTTTTGGGACACGCCTAATTGATTTTGTTTTGGGCGCAACTTTGGGGCTCACCCTTTTGAGAGCTGATGAGCTTTGTTGTTGTTTTTTTGGAAAGGTTTATCGTGTTTATCAGCGTTGTTATTGTGTGTTATTTGTGCTTAGTCTTAGTAAATTTTGTTACCTTTTACCCCTTGTGTTTTGCCTTGTGTGGGAGTGCGCGATTGAGTGGGGAGCGTGTTCATCAGAACTGTTGTGTCGCACCTGTGGTGTATGTTTCGTATGTTTCGTTCTGTGTGCTGTGCGTATATTCTGTGCACCGGAAGCGGTTGTGACGTCGGTGTACTCACTGAATTGTCCTCTGCTTCGGGTGCTACATTGGCCTAGACGGCATTCCGTATTGAGCTGTCTGAGAGACGACAACCCACATCTCCAGCTCTGCGGTGTCGACCCAAGACCCAAGAACCTTCAGACCAACGAAGAAAACCGACCAACGAAGAAATCCGACCAACGAAGAAGACCAACCAATGAAGAAGACCAACCAACGAAGACGACCAACGAAGACCTTCGACACCGGACAAGTCTAACCCAGCAACCGAACGTGACAGTCCCCGGCGCTCTCCCGGTGCGGGCTACCCTGGTCCTGCTACTACAGTCTACCGGACCGAACGTCAACGTGACAGCCCCCGGCGCTCTCCCGGTGCGGGCTACAACACCTTGCCACCAGTTAAGTGGTCAGTAAAGATGTCCCTGTGTGTGTTGTGAATGTGCGGAGCCTACCTGGAGTGGGTCAATTTAGGTGTGTCAAGAAATACAACAGAACTTTGGCTGGTTAGTCGTGATTGCCCTGTTGGTTTCGGTATTTGTCGACTCTTGCAGGGTAATCGTGACAAACGTAAACAAACAACAACAACATCGACAGCAATTAACAGCGAAAGAAACGCAGCCCTGAAAGTGGAAAATGTTGTCCACCAGCCTTTGGCTGGTAACTGTAATTTTTTTTTTTTTACCAGCCAAACCAAAATCCATTTTGCCAATCCGTGACGAGTTTGGAGAACAGATTGAACACTTCATTTTGTTGGCCTTGTCGTCGAAGAGAAGCCACGAACATTCTTTCTTCCATTTTGGTAGAAAAGTTCGTGTTTCACTCTTACCCTTTTTGGTGATGGCTGCGATGCCTTTGAACTTGAAGTTGAAGCCGAAGAACGTTTCATTTCGAACATGCACTAGCTGGCGAGCACGCAAATTGCGTATCGTATTTCCGGTGCGTGGGAAAACATGGATTGGGAAAAGAACATCGTTTTTTGCCCACTTTCGTATTTGGCGGGTAAAGTGAATTATAAACTCGCTAATTTCTTGTTCCACTCGCCACTTTCAGGGCTGAAACGTGAAACGTGTCACTATATGAAAGGGCAGGGGAAATGCGCTTAAAGAGCCACCCGATCACAGTAGGTGTCAAAATCACGGGTTTTCGCGTGTTTTCCCTCTTATAACTGGAAAGAAATCTTGTTTTGACCAAGTCTGACTCCCATATAAATGGCCCCAAATTGAAACCGACACATCAGTTTAAAGAGCAGCCTCAATTTGAATATGGGGAAATTCGAATGTGGGTCACAGCAACCCAGAAAAAAAACAAGGGACGTAACCGTGGCGCGTCACGGGGTCTTTAAATTACGCTGGAGCGTGAAAATGCTAGATAAATCAGCCGTCCGGCAGCATTTTGGGGCCCTGGGAACAAACGAGACAAACACCCCCTGACAGTAAAAGTCTGTAAAGCACTTTACAGTACCCCTGCGCCAGCGAGGATCTCGCGCAGGCAGCATTTTCGGCTCTAGTGACCTTGACCTTTGACCTTCATTTTTCGAACTTGGCCTAGATATCCTAAATAACTATCAGTATGCAAAACAAATGAGCCTCCTGGGTTCCCTACGTTCAAACACTATCGTATTAACATAGATACATAGTCAGACAGAAAATGTTGATAAAATATTTGTTGTCCAAAATGTCTTTTGTAATCGAACATTAGAATCAAGTCCAGTTACATAGTCAGATAGATAGACTGAAAACATTTCTTGTTTCGCTTCGCTGCAACAACTGCGAAAGAGTCAAGGGTCAGGGGTGAAAGGGCTCTGGCACGCTGTGGTTACAGACAGAGGGCACGTGAAACACGGAGGGATCTGTGATGCCCTCTGTCACGTTCTGGAAGTGGCTCAGAGTTAGGCTCCATTCTGGAAGACCAAGACAAAACTAATAAGTCATAAGTCATAAGTTTCTTTATTGTCCATTGGCACATGGAAACTTGTCTTCCACCGTGTAAAATAAAAATATTAAATAAAAGTATGAAACATACATTTACATTAACAAATATGTAGCTCTCACACCACGCCCAATCATTCATCCACTCTCCGCTATCTTGCTCACTCATCATGCAACTCACCACCACTTCCGCCTTCATTTGTAACCCTTCCTTTCCTCCTTTTTTCCTTGTTCCTTTTCTCTTCTTCCCCCTCCCCCCTTTTTCCCTTTTTTCTTACCCCCCCCCCCCCCCTTTTATTATAATTTTTGTTAGCAATAAAAAGCATATTATAATATCATATAAATGTGTGCTCAAGGAAGCATCGTCACAAGAACAACCAGAATACGAGCCATAGTTCAACGCACACAAACGAAAGACATCTCTCTTTTGTTTTGTTTTCGTTCTTACTCCATGGGCTCCAACACGGCTACAAGAAGTTAGTTTAAACAGGTGTTTATTTGATAGTCAGAGAAGCGCCTCTGTGAAATTCGGGTTGCTCCCACCTGGAGGGCGCCAGAGGCGTGCCACCCTTTTTTTCTTCTTTGTTTTGGGCATGCGATTTTTGTGTGACTGATGAGGAAGGAAAGTGGGGTGGGGGTGGGGGGTGGGGGTGTACATTTTGACCAAATGATAACTTTTTCGTTGCCACTGGGTTTAACGTGTGCTAAGTGCATGGACACGGTGCATCGTCTCATCCGAAAGACTCCATGTTTTCATACCATAAGGCCTAGTGCAGAGTGAGAGGGGGGAAAAAACCTATACTCAGGTTCGAACTCGGGTTTATCGTGCACGAGGCGAACGCGTTACCTCTGTGCCATTCTGCACCCTACATATCATGACCTTCGTTTAGGTCAAACGTTTTGGTAGAGCTCGAGAATTACTTTTCGTGTTTTTGTTTTCTGTTCTTTTTCTAGTCCAGATGTATCTGCGTACATAACACGACTTAATCATTAGACGCAATATAATGAATCACCTGTAAATTACCCACCCCATCCCCCCACCCCCCCCCCCCACCACCACCACCACCCCCACCAGCCACCCCACACATACACACGCACTAAGATAGCCGGGGGGAACCCAAGCTGGTACACATGCAGAGAGACTCGGAGACAGACAGACTGACAATCGGCCGTGAAGAAACAAACACAAATGCAAACGCACATTGGCATGCACATGCTTGCGCATTAATTTGTGCGCACCCAAGCACACACACACACACAAACAGACACACACGCACGACACACACACACACACACACATACATACACACACACATGCATACACACGCACAGACACTCACGCACACATACACACACGCGCGCGCGCGCGCGCCACACACGCACACCACCCCACCCCCTCAAACACACGCGCGCATTCTCTCTCTCTCTCTCTCTCTCTCTCTCTCTCTCTCTCTCTCTCTCTCTCTCTCTCTCTCTCTCTCTCTCTCTCTCTCACACACACACACACGCACACGCACACACATACACATACACACACATGTAAACAAACAAGCACACACACAAGCATGCACGTGCGCGCGCCCATGCATGTGAAATGTCATAACAATATATAGTTACACGTCAGAAAGGACAGACAGACAGACAGACAGACATACAAACAGACAGACAGACAGACAGACAGACAGACAGACAAACAGACAGACAAGACTCACGCTTCTCAGTGGTGGTGACGGAGGTAGTAGCTAAGGGATAGCAGCCATCTTGGGACACCATCATTCGTGACGTCACGTTGTTCGCGCGTGACTCCCACGCCCTGGCCGCCACACCACCAACCACGTGAACACCCAAGAACTGGGCGCCATCTTGACGGGGAGAAAAAATGGCGACGCAATAATATTGAAACTCACTCTCGGTAAAATAATAATTTTATGTCCTTTTGAAAGGGATTGAAGAAACATCTGTTGAACGTCCTCCGGTCTGAAACAGACACATAGGGGAAGACGGGGTAAAAAGCCCGTGGGCGGGTAAGAAGCCCATGCCAATTATCTCATGAAATAAAGCAAATCGCAGTCAAATTTGTACATGAGACGAATGCTAAACATTAACACTCGTCTCATCGGCAAAATTTGCTTTATTTCATGAGATAATTGGCATGGGCTTCTTACCCGCCCATGGGCTTTTTACCCCATCTTACCCTATTATGGGACATTAGTAGATGATATAAAGATGGATGGGAACGATTCTGGAGGCAATGCCCGGAGGCAGTGCAACACCAGGAAATGTCCCGATGTTTTTTTTTAACAATACAGATATTATTGTAATTTTTAAAGGGATAAAAACGACTCTAGTACTCTACAGCCCCCCCACCCCCACCCCCTTCCCTCTCCCCCAATTTTCGCATTGACAATCTGGACTGGGAAGCAACATTCTGCCATTCTCAGGAAAGGGGTAGGGTTAGGATCAGCCTAGAATTAGTTTCATAAAACTGAAATTTAAAAACAAACAGACTTTGAGATTGTGGGTCGTAACCATGGGTGTGGGGGGGGGGTGTCTTACGGACAAGCTATATTACAAAAGAAAGTGTTTCTCTGTCGACAACATTGAAAGAAAAAAAAAGCTACAATTTCTTGTTCTTTCCAAAAGACTTTCTGCAGTTAGGGTTCAGGATTTTGACAATAGGTGACGGCCAATAGACGATTTTCGGGGGAGGGGGGAAATTACCTCGACTTAGTAGGTCAAAACCATAGCAGCAATGACGGCATGGCGTCGAAGCTTGAAACCGCAGGATGCGAGTCAGCGACTTGCAAACATTTTTTGTGTTAGAAAAATGAGGGGCGGGCAGTATCCGGAAACCGATATAGAACTTTGCAAAATGTGACGTATAAATATAAATTACATCAATTTTTAGAACGACGCACGGTGTTCTAAGCGATGCAAGTCTACTCAAACACACACGAGGCGAGAGCTGGGGGAATCTACCCACAGTGCACGAATTCCCCTCATTCTAGCTCCTTTCAGTTTTCCACAGAGAGCTATTTGTTTCAAGTTATTTCTTTTAACAGCAGCAAATATTCTTATCATTGATTGTGGTTAGGGATAGAAAAAGACCTTACAAGTGGCATACCACCATGAAACAATGTCAGCCAAATGGATGAAACACTTTAAATTGGCTTATGCTGGTGACGAGTGTTAGCAAAAGGCATGAACTGAAAGGAGCTGAGAAAAGCTACTGTGTACCTGATGATAGAGTAGCTTCCCCTGTTCGACTGATTGAATTAGGCAAGATCACTCCCACACACTATGAAATTACTCCCCTTAATTATTTCCGAACAATTCCTAATATTGAGGGGTTCTTTTACGACTACAGTCGTGCAATTGCCTACAAACTCTGATTTAGACAATGTGCAATATTGAACGATAATAGTGCGATTGACACATTCATTCTACAGGCGTTACAATACTTATAGTGCGATTGACACATTCATTCTACAGGCGTTACAATACTTATAGTGCGATTGACACATTTATTCTACAGGCGTTACAATCCTTATAGTCCCACCTGGTACACAACTGTCCAGAGAAGATTGTAGCTGAGTTTTGGTGCACGTGGAATTCCGGATGACCCAGGACGTATTCTGACAATGAAAAATCATTAAAAAAATTATATGGTAAAACAAACTAGTCGTTATTAGGTGCTACGTGTGATGAGGTGACTGGAATAGGAATTGTTCGGAAATAACTAAGGGGAGTAATTTCATGGTGTGTGGGAGTGATCCTGCCTAGTTCAATCGGTCAAACAGGGGGAGTTACTCTACCATCAGGTAGATCCCCAGCTCTCGCCTCGTGTGTTTCAGAAGACATACAGCACTTAGAACACCAGAAATAATGAAGGAGAGTAATGTCGTTGTGTGTGGGAGTGATCTTGCCTAATTCAATCGGTCAAACAGGGGAAGTTACTCTACCATCAGGTAGATCCCCAGCTCTCGCCTCGTGTGTTTGAGTAGACATACAGCACTTAGAACACCGGAAATAATTAAGGTGAGTAATGGCATGGTGTGTGGGAGTGATCTCGCCTAATTCAATCGGTCAAACAGGGGAAGTTACTCTACCATCAGGTAGATCCCAGCTCTCGCCTCGTGTGTTTGAGTAAACATACAGCACTTAGAATACCGTGCGTCATTCTAAAAAAAAATTGATGTCATTTATATTTTTACGTCACATTTTGCAAGTTCTATCAGTTTGTGGCCACTGGCCACCCCTCTTTTTTTTTAATGTTTGCAAGTCGCTGACTCGCATCCTGCGGTTTCAAGCTTCGACGCCATTGTTGCTATGGTGTTTGACCGAGTAATCGAGGAAAACAACTCTAATTTTCACGAAGTGCTCTCCCCTAGGTTTTTCCTCTCCGAAAATCGTCTATTCTTTCAAAGACATAGGGTGTCATGGGTGTCGTCACACACATTTATCTTTAACAATGTTGCGCACACGTTAAAAAAAACACCCAGAAATTGTTATCCACAGGACACGATGACGATGACGATGATGACGATGATGACGATGACGATGATGACGATATTGTGGTAATGATGTCGTGCTTGTCGCTAATGATGATTTTCACGACGAAAACGAAAATGATGATTATGATGATGATGTTTAGTAGCAGTACATGTTTGGTTTAGTTTCATTTGGTTTGATCCTTCCTCTCATTATTATTTCTCACACACACACACACACACACACACACCCTCACCACCACCACCACCCCCATCCACTCCTTCCCTTATATCCATCTTCTATCTAAAAGAAGGCACGTGCCTAGGGGCATGTTTAAAACTTGGCCCGACTGTTTCTGACCTTGATGCATGTAATTCCATTTTCTGCTGATAAGCTGGTTACGGTTTAACAGGCTAAAAGGAGGTCTGACGCACACGCACGCACACGCACACGCACGCACGCACACACACGCACACGCACACGCACACACACACACACACACACACACACACACACCCCTACACTTTTCACAACACTGCTCCCTTAATTCGAAACCCCACTAGATGTAACAAGACAGTGACTGCCACCAGCCAGTGTTGAGAGAGAGAGAGAGAGAGAGAGAGAGAGAGAGAGAGAGAGAGAGAGAGAGAGAGAGAGAGAGAGAGAGAGAGAGAGAGAGAGAGAGAGAGAGAGAGAGAGAGAGAGAGAGAGAGAGAGAGAGAGGAGAGAGAGAGAGAGAGAGAGAGAGAGAGAGAGAGAGAGAGAGAGAGAGTCCTTGATTTTATGGACAAATGTGTTAACAATAAACCGAAAATTGCCACTACCTGCGTGTTTGCTGTTTTCTTCATCCCACAGAGAGAGAGAGAGAGAGAGAGAGAGAGAGAGAGAGAGAGAGAGAGAGAGAGAGAGAGAGAGAGAGAGAGAGAGAGAGAGAGAGAGAGGGGGGGGGGGGAGAGAGAGAGAGAGAGAGAGAGAGAGAGAGAGAGAGAGAGAGAGAGAGAGAGAGAGAGAGAGAGAGGCAGAAACAGAAATACAGACAGACAGACAGACACAAAGACAGTGAACACAAAAGGAGAGAGCGATACACACAATATCAATAGGAACATATTATTACTATCAGACCTGGCGGAAGTCTTCGATCACTGTATACGATTCCTTGAACGAAGAGTTCCAGTCTAAGACCTTGGTGACCATCGTTCTCTTCTGCAGCCCGTAGTCTGTGAAGACGCGAAGCAGCAGGTTGCTGTAAGAAGCCTGTACGGTACAATGCAAATAGTGCAATGACATGCCATGGTACAGTTCAAGTTCAAATTCAAATTCAAGCATACCCAATGGTTGACATTACGTGCGTAATTTGTTAATGTTGCACATACACACACACGTGCGCACGCGCGCACACACGCACATACACACACGCACGCACGCACGCACGCACGTACGCGCGCGCGCGCGCACGCACACGCACACACACACACACACACACACACACACACACACACACACACACACATAGAGTATGAATGATCAGTACACCAAACTCTAAGTCATACAGAAACCCAGACACTTATGTATCAGACTAAACTATACCGAAGAAAAATGTCCATCTTAGCTCATCACACAGACAAATGTATGAGAGAAGTGAGGGGGGGAAATAGAAAGGGGGGGGGGGGGGGGGGGGGGAAAAAGATGTGCCGCCTCAACAACAACAAACAAATTATATATTTTAAAAAAAAGGAAAGAAAAAAAGAAAAAAGAAAGAAACAAAAAAAGAGAGACAAAAACAATAAATGAAAAGAAAGGCGGGGACAGTGGAGGGTCAAAAAATAAAATAAAATTGAAGCATACTTTATTATCTCTAAAAAAGAAATTCAGGTTAGGTGCAACAACAAGACAGAGATACAACACAACTGAAAGAACATTAATCAAACGTGTGAAACAAAATTATACCAACCAAACAATTATCATTAAAATTCATTACTTCAACTTAGAAATGTGCACGTTTCAAACACAGAGAGAGGGCGAGAGAGAGAGAGAGAGAGAGAGAGAGAGAGAGAGAGAGAGAGAGAGAGAGAGAGAGAGAGAGAGAGAGAGAGAGAGAGAGAGAGAGAGAGAGAGAGAGAGAGAGAGAGAGAGAGAGAGAGAGAGAGAGAGAGAGAGAGAGAAGATCAATAACCATTATTAACTTATAGCATGCAGTCAATCAAATAACAAAATATGGAATACATCACGTCATCAACAATCAATACACATGATAATATTATCTCCACACATTACAATTACTGCAGTCAGATAGCTGTTAATATTCAATCAGGACGAGATCGAATAAGGACTGAGAGAGAGAGTCAGGAGTCAGGAGTCAGGAAATTTTTAATTGTTAGGCCATGCCCATACAATGGAGTGAGTGTGACGACAAAAAACAACAAATTGACATTATATTATTAACTTGACATTACAAAACATTACATAAATCTTGCCGAACTTTCAAAGCTTTAAAGATAAAAACAGCCACCTTTCTTAC
>CM065697.1:39757258-39762258 GCA_017654935.2 Phymorhynchus buccinoides
TATAAGACGGAAAAACGCAACGAACCACAACTGTGACAAATCGTGGTGTACTGCAGTACATAGTGGGGGGTAGGGTTAGGTTTAGGGCTAGGGTTGGGATTAGGGTTAGTATTCCAAAAAGATAATTAGCTGAAAATGTTCCTAAAATACAGCTTTATGTATGGTAAGAAAGGCAAAAACGGAAAAATAGAATTAACCGAGAAATGCAGGGGGGTGGCACATCTTTATCTTTACCCTTTACCCCACGCACACAAAATATATTCAAAATGCATGTACTTAAAAATTATTTAGAAAAACTTGCCTTGGCATGAGGCTGTGTCAGACCAGTTGACATAAGCTAGAACGCCAAGGCTACATCAAAATGTTGTTATGCTCTGAAAGGTTGTGCGGGGATTGCATGACAAGCTCCCAGCATAACATCATCAGTCTAAAATCCCCCGAAGACGGAGTGTGGCTGCTCACATGGCGGGGTAATCAAAAACGATCACATACGTAATGTTCTCATCCCTAGCTGGTGCATTTGTACTGAATTGTTCAAGTGCTCTGGCTGTTGGGAGTGATCCCTGGAGTCGTTAAGCCAGGGAACAACAACAACAACAACAACAACATTTATACAAAAATAATCACTTTATCGCACTCACACTACTCTCATTTAAAATACCTAAATAAAACACGAATTATTTTTTTTAAAATCTTTACAGGGTTGACTGACGGTGGATGGACAGACAGAAATGAACAGAGATTATTTTCTGAAAAGATGCGTCTTCAGGCCAGTTTTGAAAGAAGACAGAGATGGAGAGCTGCGGAGAGAGAAAGGGAGATTGTTCCAGATGTGTGGTGCTTGGAAACGAAAAGATCTGTTTCCAACTGTTGTGTACTTGGTGACAGGTTTGCAGAGAAGTGTTTAGGTTGCTTGATCTGAGGTTGCGTTCTGGTGTGTAGGCAGAGAGGAGAGAAGAGAGGGAGTCAAGAAGAGTGTCTTCGAAATAACGATAGGCACGAGTGGCCATTTTATAGTCGTGTAGGCCTAATCATCATCATTGGTAGACCTACCTATTGGGTAGGCGCTGCGCTTGCGGCGACGCACTCTCCGGGGGAGAGCGGCCCGAATTTCACATTTCTCCGTGACTTGAATATACCAAAATACCAAAAATCATTCAAATCAATGATCACTGTGGGGGAAAATAATGATGCCCTATGAAAGGTGTTACAGTGTTACTTTCAATTCCAATAGCTGGCGTTGGGTGAGATGTTATGTGTGTGCGTCTCTCTCTCTCTCTCTCTCTCTCTCTCTCTCTCTCTCTCTCTCTCTCTCTCTCTCTCTCTCTCTCTCTCTCTCTCTCTCTCTCGCTCTCTCCCTCTCTCTCCCCCCCATCTCTCTCTCTCTCTCTCTTTCTCTCTGTCAATCAATCAAAATGGGTTATTATCTTTTTAAAAGGAACTTTAAAAGAAAGAAATATAAAGTAAAACACACACACACACACACACACACACACACACACACACACACACACCAAAACATTCTAGCCCAGCCCGCCGGAATAGTATCTGTCCCCTCCTCTGCTATCTGGCAGTCATGGTCGGAAACGACTGACTGGCATACACACACAAAAATAGATGTAATGTATGACTGGGTGTAAAAAAAAAGTCCGGGTGGGAAATGTCTGGTAATCCTCTTTATCACCAATAAAGACGCAAAATGTCAGTGTGAAGAACTAGGCGTTCAAGACTGCACATGGTCATCTCCAAACATGGAACGCTCCATTTTTAGTAAAGTTTATTTTTTTGTGTATTTGACGGTTTAAGGTTTTGGTTAGGGTTAGGGATAGGGTTAGGGTTAGGGCTAGAGTCAGCTTAATTTTAAGATTGAATGGTCAAAAGATACACATTCTAAAGTTTCGCTGAAAACCGACTTTTGTCACGCGAATGGTGTCACTTTCTATATTTGGAGATGGGCAAGTGCAGTATTGAACGTCTTGTGTGTAAAAGTACCAAATAAGTCTGTTAAGAGAAGAAAAAAAAGAAAGAAGGAAAATCGTTTGACTGCTGAGCTCTTTACTACTCCTAGAAAATCTTGAGTAGGACCAAAAAGTCTGGTAGGACCCTATTTTAACATATGTACACACACACACACATATACACACACGCGCACGCGCACACGCGCACACACACACACACACACACACACACACACACACACACATACACACACAACACACACACAAACACACACACACACACACACACACACACACACACACACACACACACATACACACACGCGCGCGCACACACACACACACCGTGGGGATACTGGATAATCTTTAGTACAAATAATCCCCACACTTTCGGGAAGTGCTTCCAACATCCAAAATCTGTCACTCACTTTTTGACTCTGCCTTTTCCCTTTGCTTACTGTCGTCTACTGTCTTTCCGCCTTACTGGTCCATTCTCCTGCCTTTTTTGTTTTTTAGAAACTCGTACACAAATAATGTTCCCCAGCCTAATTAGACGGACATGCTGGTTCTGATTTCTTCTTCTTTTGTTACGCGTATGACGGCAGCATGACGCATCTGCGCTCATGCGACAGGAAACTGTCTTGTCTGAGCGACCGAAGAAGAACAAGAAGAAGAGTTAGAAAGGACCTTATGAAATGCATAATGAGTTGTTGTCTTGTCCGACGACTGCGCAGTATTTTGCGCTTCATTTTGTTTTTCGTTTATGGGTTTGTCTTTTCCTGTCTTATGTAAACTATATATTTCTTTATCAAATATTTTCTCTCTCACGGTTTTGTTGTTGTTGTTGTTGTTGTTGTTGTTGTTGTTGTTGTTGTTGTTGTTGTTGTCCTTTTAAGTGACAGTTGACTCCACTCCGTTCAGGCATGAAGAGCAGTATGAACAAGCCTGAAGAGGACAGTCAAGGGGGGCATGTGCTCGTGTTCAACAAACTCGCGTGCACGAAGAGGGGTTATTTAACGATCGGACAAACAAACATAATAATAATAATATAATAATAATAATAATAATAATATAATATAAATAGTAAACAAGAAAACAAACAACCAAAGAGCTGACGCAAAGTAGATTACACACCCACACACCACCCACAACGCACCACCACACACTGTCAGGACACACACGCGATTGCACAGACAGACAGACGCACGAACACAACACCCCCCACCCCCCCCACACCACACACACACACACACACACACACACGCGCACGCGCACACACACACCAGACGCATGAACAACACACACATCACACACACAACAACAGCGCCGCGCGCGCGCGCGCGCGCGCGCACGGACAAAAACAAACGTAGAGCTCACGCATCCACGTACAAACGCAATCCCATTCTTCACACAGACATTACTGGGAACAACAAAAAAAAGTGTTACCAACATTTAGGGATGCCAGGATACAGGACAAGTTTAAGTCAAGAATAGTTTGAAGAGGTTAGTTTTTGTGGATGATTTGAATGACGTAACTGATAAAGAGTGCCTGATATTGAAAGGTAGTTTGTTCCAGACATGGGATCTAGACTAATTTGGTCTTGGTCTTGGTGAATAGAAAGTCGAAAGAAAGAGCCACATTGTGCGTGTGGGAGCATCATTATCAATAAAAACTAGTTTGTATAGTTATCTCTTCAACTTGTCATCGCCCGAGATGGGAGCCGTTGACGTCACCCGCCGTGTTATTACGTCACCAAGAGGGTCGATTATTGTACAAACCGTTATTTTGTTGACTAGGGGCCGTTTGAAGGAGGAATAGGGGTGGGGTGGGGTGAGAGCGTGGTGAGGTGGATAGGGTGTGTGTGTGCATCATCGTCATCATCGCTGTCGTCGTCGACGTCAACATCATCATCGTTTTTTATTGTCAAGCATCAACATTACCGTCGTCGTCGTCGTCGTCGTCGTCGTCGTCGTTGTCGCTGTCATCATAATCATCATCGTCGTCGTCGTCACTATCTGTATCATCATCATAGTAGTATCGTTGACGTCGACATCAAAATCATCATCATCATCGTCGTCGCCGTCGCGATGCTTGTCGTCTATGCAGTAACCATTGTTGTTGTTTTTGTTGTTTGTTTTTTGTTGTTTTTTTTGTTCACTCCTCTGCCTTTGTGTTGTTGTTTTTTGTTCTTCTTGTTTTCCTTCCCTTTCCTTCCCTTCTTTCTTTTTCTCCGTCTTTCTTTCTCTCTGTGTAAGTTTGAGGCTTGTTTTCTTTCTTGTTCTTTATTTGTAGTCCTAACGCGTTTTTTTCATACGTTTTTGTTTTCTCTCTCCATTCCTGTGCTTTTTTTGTTTGTTCTTCTGATTTTCCTTCCTTCCTTCTTCCCTTCCTTGCCTTCTTTCTTTTTCTCCGTCTTTCCGTCTCTCTGTGTATGTTTGCGGCTTTCTTTCTTTTCTTTGTAGTCCATAACGCACGGTTTTTTTTCAAACGTGGTTTTTTTTTGGGTGTGGACTTTGAACCTGCTTCTATTTTCAATCCTTCCTTCTTGTTCTTCTTGTACGTTCTTCTTCTTCTCCTTCTCTTCCTTTTTTTTCTTCTTCTCCTTCCTCCTCTTCTTCTTCTTATTTCTTCTTCTCTGCTTATCTTGTTTTCTTCCTTCTTCTACTTCTTCCTCTTCTTTTACCCGTTCTTCTCCTCGTCCTCCTCCTCCTCGTCCTCCTCCTCCTCGTCCTCCTCAGTTCCTCCTCCTCTTTCAACTTCTTTTTTCTTCCTTCTTTCTTCTTCTCTGCCTTTCTTGTTTGCCGGTCCTAAAGGACAGTTATGGCTCTTGAGAGTTTCAAAGACATGCTGCATATTGATCGGTATGCCTTTCTCCCGCGTTGATCAAATGCTGATCAGGTCAACTTCTATGCTGAAAATTGCGGTTCAGGGTGTGCATTTGTGTGTGTGTGTGTGTTGGTGTGTGTTATAACTTGTGTGTGTGAATCTCACAATTGTGCGTGTGGTGTGTGTGTAGTTTAAAATGTGTTTTTGCGTGGTGC
>CM065697.1:39767258-39769758 GCA_017654935.2 Phymorhynchus buccinoides
CCTCGGAGTTGCAACATGTTGTAGGTTGCAGCCAATCAGAGCGTCGATTCGTATCACGTGGTTTTTGCATCACAATGGCGGAAGAGACAGGTGCGAAAACAGCAAACTTATCGAATTAATTCGCAATTTTCCATGCATTTGGGATGTCCATTGTGCCGAGAAGCCAAAATCTCGCCCACATTGTTCTTCGTGAGCTCTGATCCGACAAAACAACAACAGTAGCAGCAATGATCAGATCGTCGTGTTCATTTTCATCGCGCTCGGAGGAAGCCATTTTGTTAGAATGTAAACCAAAGGAAGTCACGGAAAGTCTCGCGAGAATGTTCCATATATGGCACGGGATTGCAAGGGTGTTGCATCAAAGTTGCAGCGTGTGCCGCAAGCTCTGCGATTTTAACTGCAACTTGTTGTATGCAACTAGTTGTATCAACTAAAAAGTTGCAGCGTGTGCCGAGCCCTTTAACACAGGACACGCAAGTATGTACAATGAAACTAGCTATCCGGAAATTACTTGTCTTTGCTCTTGCAATTTATCACGTCACCATCTATTATGCGAGATTTGCAGTATTGCTTTCTAAATACAAAATGTTTAATATGGACTTTTTTTTTCAGAAGTACAATAACTTGAAATATATCTTTAAGCAATATAGATCTTAATATTTATCTAATTGCAAGAGTCATGTTATATAGGCCTACTCCTCTTGGACATTTGCTGTAGAAGTTTGAATTAGTTGGATTTATGCATGTTTTTATATTTTTAATGATTAATTTCATCTCTTTTTTTCCTGTCTAATATCACAAATAATGTGAAACGACATCAACTTAAAGATTCATGCATTCATTAAGTCAATCTCAAACGCGCTCGAACTTTTTTTTTTTAACAATAAATTAGTAATTTTAAAACCCTTTCAACGTCAGCCATTTTTCAGCCAAAACTTTCCATGAAACTTAAATGGGTATAGAAAATATTGTCTGCAATATTGGGGATTCCTCTCCGACACGCATAACATAGGGCCTGTCCTTACCTCCCAAAATGAAGAACATAAGGTCACTTGATACCAGACCCTCATTTGATGCCTTTTAGTGACATGGGTGTTAAATCATTGTGGTGCCAAGAGGCGACAGTGGCGATGAAAGGGTTAAATGATTGTTTTTCTGATGAAAGTTCCAGAATTTCTTCTTCTACCGGAGGATTACATTCTGCTAGTACTTTCCACTTTCTTTATGCGCTCATGTTTTGTTTGTTTCTCCTTTTCTATTTGACTTACACAAGCGTGTGTTTGGTCATTTATTTCAGAACTTACTTAGTTTGTTTCATTTACCTATGTCTTTAACCCTTTCACCGCCAAAGTCGCATTTTATCACCACAGTGATTTAGCACCTATGTCACTAAAAGGCATCACATTGGGTACTATTATCTAAAGACCCTATTGTCGTAATTTTGGAAATGAGGATAGACCTTATTTTATATACGTTACAGAAGAATCCCCAATACTGCAGATGGATTTTGTTCTGTACCCAGGTAAATGTTTTGAAATATTTGGCTGAAATATGGCTGGCGGTGAAAGGGTTAATTTGTTTTATAGTTTGCTTCCTGTGTGTATTTTATTCATTCATTGACTTATTGTGTTAACACAGGACACGCAAGTATGTAAACAGAGCTAGAGACAAGTTAACATTAATCGTCAAAAGTCGGGAAAGATATGCATCATCGAGACAGAGAATAACTACGGGTATATAATAATTATGAAATAACCGATTAAGTTTCAGCTGTTGCTTGCTTGGACGTTGGAATTTTCGTTAGCCTGGGTGGTGAAATATGTCATTAATAATGCACGACCTGCATTTATAAATCACGTTAGAAAACAAAGGGACAGAATTGTCTAAACTTTGAGAAAACGTCGCACAAATCTGTTGTCTCGCATAATACCGGCGTGTTATTTATGATGGCCGTGTTGAACGTGCTAATCTCTATCGTGTGCGACTAAGCATGGTTCTAACTGCAGCCTTGGCAGGTAAGGTCAGATGGAATAATATATCACATGGAAATATATTTATCTTTATATGAAATCTATGATTGTATGCTTCATAACCGCTCATGTAGGTGGGGGTTTTTTTTTCTTGTTCCTCCTTCACCTCCTCCTCCTCTTCCTCCTCCTTCTTCTTCTCCTCTTCCTCATTTAATTCCTTTATTTTTTCGTTCCTCCTGCACACCCCCCCACCCCCCCCCCCCACCCCACCCCCCACCCCTTGTCCTCCTTTTAGTCTTCTTCTTTTTCTTCTTCTTCTTAGTCTACGCGCGCGCGTGTGTGTATGCGCGTCTGTGTGCATGTGTGTATCTTGAGAGAGAGAGAGAGAGAGAGAGAGAGAGAGAGAGAGAGAGAGAGAGAGAGAGAGAGAGAGAGAGAGAGAGAGAGAGAGAGAGAGAGAGAGAGAGAGAGAGAGAGAAAACGAACGAATTTTATTTATACAGGGTAATGAGATAAGCATAAATGTTTTT
>CM065697.1:39779758-39784758 GCA_017654935.2 Phymorhynchus buccinoides
ACTTATACTCATCAAAAGAAGCACCGCATACTCGTCGTGTCTGTTGTAGTGTCTGTATTACGTATGTTTATTATTTTGTACGCTTTTAAAATACATCATTTTAAAGAGCGGCCAGAAGTGTAGCCTCGATTTGAAGAGGTCGGTCGGTCGGTCGGTCTGTCTGTCCAAAATTGTCGCACTTCAAATGGAAGTTCAGTTTAACGCGACGTTAAACTGAACTTCCATTTGAAGTCGTTAAACTGAACTTCCATTTGAAGTGCGACAATTTTGGACAGACAGACCGACAGACCGACCGACCGACAAAGTGAGTTATAGGTTTGTGACTTGTGCCACAAACAAAAAAACAACTAAGGTCTCCACATAAAAGGAAGCTGCAAGTCATCGGTACTAAGACAGTCACAGCTTACGTGACCGACTTACTTACTAAATACAATGCAGCAGTGCAGTCGACCCTTTAAAGACACACTGACCCACCACGATTATGTCCCTTGGTGTGTTTTTCTGGGTACCTGTGACCCACATACAAATGCCCCCAACTTCAAATTGAGGCTGCTCTTTAAAATGATGTTTCGTTTTGAATTTGTGGGGCATTTGTATGCGGAGTCAAACCTGGTCAAGACAAGATTTCTTATCAGCGATAAGAGGGAAAACCCGTGAAACCCGTGATTTTGACACGTGATCCTGGTGGGTCTTTAAAGACCCCCCACGTCACGTGTCACATTCCCTCTTAAGCTAGAAAGACTTTTTAAAGATACACTGATGCACCACGATTAAGTCCATTGGTTTTTTGGGGGGTACCTGTGACCCACATACAAATGCCCCCAACTTCGAATTGAGGCTGCTCTTTAAAATGATGTTTCGTTTTGAATTTGTTGGGCATTTGCATGGGAGTCAAACCAGGTCAAAACAAGATCTTTTTACCAGCTATAAGAGGGAAAACCCGTGAAACCCGTGATTTTGACACGTGACGTGGTGGGTTAAAGGGGGAGAGTTGATGTGTTATTTGACTTATCCACGGCAACAGCCAATGATAGACGGAAAAAGAAAGAGAGAGGAGAGGAGAGACAGACAGACAGACAGACAGACGGAGTTAACAGGTAGACAGACAGGCAGACAGAGACAGGAATTCGTCTACAGAGGTTTTGTGGTGTTACCTCTAAAGGGCCATCCACACGTCCACTAAAATCGCACGAATCTACGATACGATTCGATTACGTGGTCTCCATGAACAAAATGTGACTGGCGCATGGAGATCACGTGATCGAATCGCATCGTACAGTCGTGCGATTTTAGTGGACGTGTGGCTGACCATTAAAGACCCCCCACGTCACGTGACAGATTCCCTCTTATGCTAGGAAGATTTCTTAAGATTTATTACCAGCGATAAGAGGGAAAACTCGTGAAAACCGTGATTTCGACACGTGACGTGGTGGGTCTTTAAAGACCCATCAGATCACGTGTCAAAATCACGGGTTTCGCGCGTTTTCCCTCTTATAGCTGGTAAGAAATCTTGTTTTGGCCAGGTTTGACTCCCATACAAATGCCCCCAAATTGAAAACGAAACATCATTTTAAAGAGCAGCCTCAATTTGAAGTTGGGGGCATTTGTATGTGGGGGTCACAGCTACCCAGAAAAAAAAACCCAAGGGACTTAATTCATCGTGCTGGGTCAGTGGGTCTTTAAATCGAAGGTGAGGGAACGAAGGATCGAAAGAAAGAAAGAAAGTAAGAAAGAAGGATGTGTTGCTATGCTTTATTCGTGAACGCAAAATAGCACAAACGATGGACCGATGACCGGTCACTGTCACGCAGATAGCTTCCTCCTAATCATTTCGGTCTCCATGTAAATGTGCTACGCCCAATCCATGAAATTGCCCATTTCATGAAATGGGCAAAATGGTTTGCCCAGCTCGTGAAATAGCCAATTTATAACTTGCAATTGAGGAAAGAAATATGAACGAAAAATCAGTTTTTTGTTCATTAGCACACAATAGATCAAGAATTGGTTCAAACGAATGATAAATCTCATATGTAGATGAGTTTAAATTATTTTATTGAGACTTAATTTGATAAAACGTTTGATTCAACATGTGGCTCAGGCATGCCCCAGCTTAGCAGCTGGTCGAGTTGGGGGGGGGGGGGGGGGGGGGGCAGGATAGGGGTACAAATACAATGTAGAAAAGCGTGATTGGCATTTCTGGCTCTACTCTCTCCTGGTTTAAAGCCTATCTCTCAAACAGAACTGAAACAATCTCAGTAGCAGGCCATAAATCCACTCCATCGACTGTTAAGTATGGCGTTCCCCAGGGCTCTGTCCTGGGACCTGTGCTTTTTGTATTGTATACGCAACCCCTTTTCAACATTGTTAAGAATCATTCTGCAAATCATCATGCCTTCGCTGATGATAATCAGCTATACACTGAAACAACTCTTTCTGACTTCGACTCCACTGTTCAAGGTCTTCAAGGATGTGTCAGTAATGTCAAAACATGGATGAATGAAAACAAACTCCAATTAAATGACAGCAAAACTGAAGCCATCATAATGACTTCTAAAAGACTCTCTGTTGACAGGTCCCTTCCATCTTCCATAAGGATAGGTGACTCAGATATTGATTTTGTTCCTTCTGTCAAAAACCTGGGCGTCACTATCGATTCCAACCTTACAATGAAAACACATGTGAACAATGTATGCAAAATAGCCTATCTACATATTCGTAAGATAAGTTCCATTCGCCACCTCCTTACCACTCAGGCAACACAAACTCTCGTCTGTTCTCTCGTCTTGTCTAGGCTAGACTATTGTAACTCTCTGTTATTTGGTTGCCCGCAGTCCTCAATCCAGAAACTTCAGAAAGTTCAGAACGCAGCTGCAAGATTGATTTTCAAAGCAAAAAAGACACAGCATATCACCCCACTACTTCACACTCTTCACTGGCTTCCAATTTCTGCTCGAATTCAGTACAAGGTCGCATGCCTCACCTTCAACTCTATTAATGGAACTGCCCCTCAGTATCTCACTGACATTGTACAAACCTACACTCCCACCCGACATCTCAGATCTTCCTCCGACTCATGCCTGCTCTCCACTCCCCGTATTAAAACTAAATCCTTCGGTGAATCTTCTTTCTCGTACTCTGCTCCCTCGGTCTGGAATAGCTTACCACACAGTGTTCGCCACTCTTCCTCTGTCCAGTCTTTCAAAACTTCTCTGAAAACTCATCTTTTTGAAACCTCATACTCTCACCTCTAATCCACGTAGTCTTGATGATATTAACCTGCAGTGTGTGTGTGTGTGTGTGTGTGTGTGTGTGTGTGTGTGTGTGTGTGTGTGTGTGTGTGTGTGTGTGTGTGTGTGTGTGTGTGTGTGTGTGCGTGCGTGCGTGCGTGTGTGCGTGTGTGTGCGTGCATGTGCGTGTGTGCGTGTGCGTGAGTGCATGTGTGTGGGGGGGGGGAGGGGGAGGAGGGGGGGGGGGGGGAGAGGGGGGAGAGGGGGGAGGGAGGCGAGAGAGATTAATGCATGTATTTTGTATTAACAGTCTCACTTATTTTTAATGTTTATATTCATTGATACTTGTCTTCATGTTGATTATTCTTGGCTTGTCTTTAATGTGTATGTTTATCTGTATGTTAGTGTTTAGGCCTTTGTTCAGCGCTTTGAGCTCCCTGCAAAGGGAGTTAAGCGCTCTATAAATAACCAGTATTATTATTATTATTATACCATTGAATCAATCTTAATCAATACCTGTGTGGATGGTGTGGATGGGGATTCAAAACTGTGATATACATTGTCCATTTCATAAATTGGGCAAAGCATTTTGCCCATTTCATGAAATATGCAATTTAACGGATTGGGCGTAACATATGCACTATGTCTGGAGGGCACATGCACGACTTTTAAGGTAGCGATACACGATCAGACAGAGCTGTAGTGTATCATGGCTACCAGGTATACATCAGATATCGAAACGCACTTGAAAGTGTGATTTGGGCATTATTATATTATACACACCTTTGTCCCAAATCAAGAAAAAATGAATTAACGTCAATTAACAAGAAGCATTGAGACAATGAAAACCCGGTCTGCTTGCAGGGCTCCCAGGGACCCCCATTTGGGGGGTCTATGAAGCACTAAAACTCTAAAGGACCCTCTAAACGAATGTTTAGGGATGCACTAGAAAACCATTCTTTTTAGCATTCGCAATGCCACTGGGACCCTCTTCCCGCCTCTAGGACCCTCTATTCTGTAAGTGAAGGAGTCCCTGGGACCCCTTGTTTTGCGGGACGATTGGGAGCCCTGGGTTGTATTACTGTTTTCCCAATTCCTGGAGTAGTCACTTTCCTTTGATTGCTGACAATATTTGAATGCTTAATTTTGAGCTTGAATAAAATAAAATCCTAAACAAAAGTTTTGCTGACAACCAGCAAATGTCACGATTATCAATAGGAAGCTTCATTTGTTTCTCTTGCCTACCAAATGTCTATTTTCTTCCTTCATTCTAGTCCCAACTAAAAACCCACTTCTTCAGGAAAGCTTTCTCTCTGTAAAGTCTATGATCCTTTCCCCACTCTTGTCTTCCAGCTCATTGAATTTGAGTATGAGGTTAACGCGTGCGCGTGTGTGTATGGGGTGTGGATGGTTATGGGGTGGGGTGGGTTGAATGGAGGTGGGTGTTAGTGTGTTGTGTTATGATTATATGCAATGCATTCTCTAATGTATTCATTTTTTTCCCATAGAGATGTATGGTGAGAATACGTGAACCAGTCTGTTAGAAATGTTTGTACGAATGGTGAGTGAAAAGCGCATTGAGTTGCTTAGCAAGATTATGCGCTATATAAGCATTATTAATTATTATTTGTATTAAATTAAATGTGATTAAAGTCCGTCCAGTATTTTTTGGAGAAAACTGACATATATACATAAAGATTTCCTCCAGCCGAAGTCGGACTTGCTGGGCCTGACTATTTCTTAGTTAGGCGCATAACGGCAGCTTGAGTCATC
>CM065697.1:39789758-39797258 GCA_017654935.2 Phymorhynchus buccinoides
GATGATGATGATGATGACGATTATGATGATGATGATGATGATGGTAGTTAGTGATGATGATGATGATGATGGCGATGATGATGACGATGACGATGATGGTGATAGATGTATGATGATGATGATGATGATGATGATGATGATGATGATGATTAAGATTAAGATTAAAATCACAGCCCCGCCGACAACTAAAGCCATGTCAGGGCTGTCACCACGTTAAATCTTACTACGTGATGATGATGATGATGATGATGATGATGATGATGATGATGATGATGATGATGACGAAAGAAAGAAAGAAAGTATAAGTAAAAGAAGAAGGGGATAATGATAAGAATGAGAACGTGGAAGTGGAGAATGAAGAAGAAGAAGAAGAAGAAGAAGAAGAAGAAGAAGAAGAAGAAGAAGAAGAAGAAGAAGAAGAAGAAGAAGAAGAAGAAGAAGAAGAAGAAAACAAGAACAAGAAAGAAGAAGAAGAAAGAAGAAGAAGAAGAAGAAGAAGAAGAAGAACAATAGCAAGAAGAAGAAGAAGAAGAACAGAACAACAACAACAACAACAACAACAACAACAACAACAACAACAACAACAACAACAACAACAACAACAACAACAACAACAACAACAACAACAACAGCAAGAACACAAAAAACAGTAGGATTCTCCTCTATAAGAGAGGTGAATCCCTAACGAGAAGAAGAACAAGAGAAAGAACCAAGTGAAAACCAACAACAAGAACAAGATACTACGTCATGTTCAGGTGTGGTGGGAAGGTGGGTGCAGAGAACGAGTCTCTGTGAGGCACGGGTAGGATTTGTGGTGGATGGCGGCAACAAGAAAAATACCCAAGTTTGATATATATTGTTAAGTTTCATTGTGCTTTTTGTGCGTAAAAAGACACTTGGAACTTTCCGCAAGGGATCAAACTTTCCTTCTTCTTCTTCTTCTTCTTCTTCTTCTTCCTCTTCTTCTTCTTCTTCTTCTTCTTCTTTCTTCTTCTTCTTCTTCGATCGCTCAGTTTCCTGTCAATTATGAGCGCAGATGCGTCATGCTACTGTTATGTGCCTAAGAAAGAAGTAATTGGGCCCAGCATCTCCGTCTTCGGCTGGAGGAGGAACTCGTTTTGAAAGTGTTTTTTGGAAGAAAAAAAAAAAAAAAAAAAGGCAGGAGGATGTACCGGAAAGGCAGAAAGATAGTAGATGACAGCAAGCAGAGGGAAAAGGTAGAGTCAAAGAGAGTGACAGATTAGAGGAAGTTACAAGCACAGAACTTCCAGAAGGTGGGGGAACTATTTATACAAAAGACCACACACACACACACACACACACACACACACACACACACCTCCCCCAGTATCCCCACGAGGAGGGGGTGTGTGTGAAACTTTTGACTCTGAAGTCCCTTCCTGTACAGGATGTATGTCTTTGTTGACACCGGAAACTACAGTAGAAGACGGTCGTGCATATGTGTGAAAAGGAGTCAAGTAGTTTGCAGACAGAGAGAGAGAGGGGGGGTATTCCAGACTTCAGAACTTATATTTTACAAGGATGAGAATTGAGGTTGAGACGATTTTTGTTGTCCATTCTGTCCATGGTTCTAAACAAGCATGCAACTATAATGGACACTGAGCATACAGACGAAGAAAACGCCATCAGCATTTGGAAATAAAACAGCAATATAGCGGGTAATATAACAACCGTAACTACTACTACTACTACTACTACTACTACTACTACTGCTGCTGCTGCTGCTGCTGCTGCTGCTGCTGCTGCTGCTGCTGCTGCTGCTACTACTACTACTACTACTACTACTACTACTACTACTACTACTTGCTGCTGCTGCTGCTGCTGCTGCTGTTACTACTACTACTACTACTACTACTACTACTGCTGCTGCTACTACTACTACTACTACTACTACTACTACTACTACTACTACTACTACTACTAGAGAAATAGGGATAGATAGATAGATAGATAGATAGATATATAAATAGATAGATAGATAGATAGATAGATAGACACTTTACACTTGAAACCTTTTATTACGCAAGGATTGAGATTTTAGGCCAGGCCTATTCTTACAATCTCTTCTTGCAGAGAGAGGAGAGATATAGAGAGGGGGGGGGGGGGTATTCCAGACTTCGGAACCTATATTTTACAAGGCTAAGAATTGAGGTTGAGCCGATTTTTTGGTCCATTCTGTCCATGGTTCTAAACAAGCATGTAACTATAGTGAACACTGAGCATGATAGATAGATAGATACATATTGTCAAAGGCCTGCTCGCCAGGGCGCGATAGCTTTTTTGCCATTAAGATCAGGGTCAGTTTCACAACAGCGAACGCTCGTAGCTGTTCACGCAATTCAACAATAACGGTCCTAAAAAAACACCTTCGTTTGCCGATAGTTTTGCTAACGGCTTGCTCTTCCTCCAAACGGAACACGCGGAAAACTATCACGCAATCGCGGCAAACTATTAGTTGAATCATGGGAAATATAACAAAAACATTATTTCAAGTGTGGTTGTTCTGTTTAGCAGCCCAAGTCAACAAGCTTGCCAGAGACAAGTATTCTATATAGCGAAATTATAAGGGATGATTTCAACAAATTAAACAAACACAAATGGTTTTGAGTGCTCTTTCTTTTATCTTCTTTTTAATCATGTTAGGTGGTAGGCCTATAACATAGTGCAAAATTAATTTTCTGCACACAAATAAAAGAGAATGTACAGTCTGACATAAAGGTAGGGTTTATATCCCTTTCGACAACAACTCTTTTCTATTCCCCGGAACTGAAGAGTAAGCTTAAGCGCACGTACACACAACTAAAATGTTTCCGTACGGAAACCTGTGAATAAGTAAAAGAAAGAAGGAAAAGATATTCGGATCACGTCACGCCACTTCTGAAGGAGCTCCATTGGCTCCCTGTGCAGTCCTGCCTTCAGTATAAGCTGGTTGTCCTATCCTTCCGTCACTTTGAACAGACCCTTCCGCCTTACCTCTCCAGTGCTCTTCACACCTACACTCTTTCCCGCTCACTCAGCTCCTCAAACACAAATCTTCTGAAAGTTCCCAAAACAAATCTAAAATCATTTGGTGACCGCAGTTTCAGTTTCAGTGCCCCCGCTGTTTGGAATTCCCTCCCAGTTGATCTCCGCCATGAACCAACTATCTCTACTTTCAAAGCTAAACTCAAGACACTACTTTCAAAGCTCATTCGGTTTGTAAATTTTCCCTTCTTGACCTGGGTGAATGATTGGGTAATAATGTCTTGTGTGACTGCGGGTGTATCAGTGAATGGAAGCGCCTTGAGTGTAAAATAATTATAGAAAGGCGCTATAGAAATGCTATCAATTATTTTAAAAACAAATTGTTTCCGTGTGTAAACGCATGCGCTTATTTTTCATTCTTTAGTTTACTTAGTCATGGGGTATCCGTACGGAAACATTTGATTGTGTATACGTGCGCTTAGAGTTATCCGAATGTAACCGACGTTAACCCTTTCACCGCCGATGCTGCATTTCTGCACCACAATGGTTTAATACCCATGTCACTAAAAAGCATCGAATCAGGGCGTTATCTGAAGACCCTACTTTCGTACTTTTGGAAGGTAAGGATAGGCCTAACGTTATATTATGCATGTCACAGAGGAATTCGCAATATTGCAGACATTTGTAATCTCTACCCAAGTAAGTTTAATGGTATTTTTTGGCTGAAATGGCTGGCGGCGAAAGGGTTAAACGACGTTATTTGGTGTTTCTTAGGCCCCTTTCAGCGCAAGCGTAATGCACGAGCAGAGCGATCTCTCATGAAACTACACCCTGCACTTCACTTCGAGTCCAAAGTAACCGTTTGAGAACGCCTGACTGTAATCTTCTTTCCTTTTCAATAACCTTTCTTCTTCTTCTTCTTCTTCTTGCATATAGCGTTCTCCATCAACAATTTGACGATTATGACGCTTATGACGTGGGGGGTTTCCAACTGATCAGTAGACTTGTGTGAAACTCAATGCGGGATTGAATGGGACGAACCTTTTTTTTTTTTTTTATTGAGGGAAAAGACTAAGCACTATACAGGCTTGTTTACATCCAGCCCTCATAAAAAATGAAAAAGGAGAAGAAAAAACAATAACCACCATTAACAATAAATGGAACATCTAAAAAAAGAATGAAAGTGAAAAAGCATGCACATACAAAATTCATACTTATCAAATAACCATGAAAAAACATCAAACACATTGAAATTAAAGTTACCCATTAGAAGCACGCACACACACACACGCACGCACGTTACAAAATGCACGCACACACGGGAGGGGGCGAGAGGGGGGGGGTATGATTTGGGGGAGAGGCCCCCGGACAGGGGGTATGGAGTTGACTCCGTTGAGACAACAGAAAGATTAGGACAGGGGGAAGGGGGGGGAGAGGAATGAGGGGGTTGGGGGTGGGGGGGGGAGGGGGGGGGGGGGGGGGGGGGGGAGGGGTCTCAGATCAGGGATTTGAATTCCTCCACCGAGGCTGATTATATTGCCTCAGATGGAAGAGAGTTCCACTCACTCAAAGCCCTGGGAAAGAATGAGTACTAACCTAGTCCTAACCCTTTCCCTTCGCCGATCAAGGCACAATGTTGCTTCATAGGAACGAAAACGGTAGAGAATGGGGAAACTCACCAGGGTTTGGGTTTGGG
The DNA here is from genome assembly GCA_017654935.2 of Phymorhynchus buccinoides. Taxonomy (NCBI): domain Eukaryota; kingdom Metazoa; phylum Mollusca; class Gastropoda; order Neogastropoda; family Raphitomidae; genus Phymorhynchus; species Phymorhynchus buccinoides. The sequence goes on from CM065697.1 coordinate 39,794,440, forward strand.
TGATCAAGGTAGAAAGTAGAAGAAGCAAGCTTTCCCCTCGTAGAGCTTTCATCAGGCTGGGGATTAGTGGGGAGAGAGAGGGGCGAGAGACAGAGTTTTCACCGCCAGCCACATTTCAGGCAAGAATGTCCAATAAATTTACCTTGGCAGAGAACAAAATCCATCTGCAGTATTGGGGATTCTTCTGTGGCATATGTAAAATAAGGTCTATCCTTACTTCCCAAAACTAAGACAATAGGGTCTTTTGGATAATAGACCCCAATTTGATGCCTTTTAGTGACATAGGTGTTAAATCACTGTGGTGCTGAAATGCGACTTTGGCGGTGAAAGGGTTAAAAGCAAGATGACAAAAAAAAACACTGAATAGAGCTCAGAATAAAACGAGAAGGTTAATCGAGGTTAGGTAGTGTGAGTAGAAATCATGAAAGCTTCATGTTGCTTCATAGTAAGCCTTTTCAATGAGACAAGTTTGTTGTTAGTCAAAGATCCATAAACAGTTGAATTTGGACTCAAAACGAAGTGCAGATTTCAAGTGAGGGAGAGAAAAAACCACATCAATATCTGAGACAATCGTCATGTTGTTGTTGTTGTTGTTGTTGTTGTTGTTGTTGAACCCTGACTTAAAGACTCCAGAGTTCATCCCAAGAGCCGAAGCACTTGGACACCATGGTACAAGTGCACCAGGGATGAGAACATCACGTGTCAGAGACCGTTTTTGATTACCCAGCCACGTGGACAGTCTCAACTCCGGAGGAAGACAATCGTCATGTGACTGACGTTACCACCAGGACCATCTATGGTGTCGTTTTAAGGATAAATGGTTGTTTGAATCAAATACTGTACATCAAGCAAACTTGTTGCTAATAAGTTTGGAAAAAAAACCCACAAACAAACTTTTAGTTAAGATGCAAATCAACACCCCCCTCAACGTCTTGGTTCATTGCGGTGGGGTTTTTTGTTTGTGGCTCAAGCCACAAACCTATAACTCACTTTGTCGGTCGGTCGGTCTGTCGGTCGGTCTGTCGTTCCAAAATTGTCGCACATTTTGACAAAATTGTCGCACTTCAAATCGAGGCTACACTTCTGGCCGCTCTTTAAAATGATGTATTTTAAAAGCGTACAAAATAATAAACATATGTAATACAGACACTGCAACAGACACGACGAGTATGCGGTGCTTCTTTTGATGAGTATAAGTAGGATACATAGTTTTAAATGTTTTCCAAAAGATATAAAAAGTTACGAAATGGTGCAGAGATAACATTCTGGTTTACAGATTAAAATTATTGAAAAGCCAGGGGAGGTAACTCATGGTTGGAGTGGTAAAAATAGACCGCGTGCCACAAACTATTGCGATTTCGCGCTTGTTCAGTCGCGCCTTTATATTCTACTATTAGGAAATGCATATTTTTAATAGTTTAAAAGGATGAAAACGTAACTTTAAAGACCCCCCACGTCACGTGTCACATTCCCTCTTATGCTAGGGAGATTTCTTAGCATTTCTTACCAGCTATAAGAGGGAACACGCGGGAAAAACCGTGATGTTGACACGTGACGTGGTGGCTCTTTAAACACAGGAAACGAATGAGGCATAGACGAGATTGAAGGGAGTCATCATCAACCGGTCGTGCGTTTACACGTCTTGCTATCTTGTTTTTAGTTTGATCTAGGGAACGATCATAGTCTAAAGCGGGTCCTTTGTTCCAGAGTGGGTGTGATGTATTATTTGTATTGCCCCCCCCACGGGCCTCTTCTTCTTCATGTCCTTCATGGTTTCCTTTGAAGCTTTCAATCCCCGCGTCGTCGTCGCAACAAACCATAATCGGTTATGGATCTGCGTTCTGAGATTCACAATGTATGTTTTAGAAACTGGGCTTTTAACCCTTTCAACGCCAAAGTCGCATTTTAGCACCACAGTGATTTAACACCTATGTCACTAAAAAGCATCAAATTGGGGTCTGTTATCCAAAGACCCTATTATTAGTTTTGGGAAGTAAGGATAGACCTTACTTTATATATGTCACAGAATAATCCCCAATACTGTAGATGGATTTTGTTCTCTACCCAGGTAAATTTAATGGACATTTTCGACTGAAATATGGTTGGCGGTGAAAGGGTTAAGGAATAATAATAATAATAATAATAATAATAATAATAATAATAATAATAATAATCTTTAAAATAAAAAAATAATAATAAAATAAAAAATAAATCAAAAAATAATAATAATAATATAATAATAATAATAATAATAATAATAATAATTTAAAAAAATAATAATATAAAATACACACACCCCGTGTGGATACCGGCGGGTCTTTTGAATAAATAGTTCCCCCACCTTCTGGAAAATTCTGTGCTCGTAGCTTCCTCTCATCTATCACTCTTTTTGACTCTGCCTTTTCCCTTTGCTTGCTGTCATCTACTATATTTCTGCCTAACCGGTCCATTTTCCTGCCTTTTTTTTTTTCACGAAACACTTTCAAAAAGATTTCCTTCAACCGAAGTTGGACTTGCTGGGCCTATCTGTATAATTATTAGGCGCATAACGGCAGCATGATGCATCTGCGCTCATAATTGACAGGAAACTGTCTGAGCGATCGAAGAAGAAGAAGAAGAAGAAGAAGAAGAAGAAGACGACGACGACGACGACGACGACGACGACGACGACGACGAAGAAGAAGAAGAAGAAGAAGAAGAAGAAGAAGAAGAAGAAGAAGAAGAAGAAGAAGAAGAAGAAGAAGAAGAAGAAGAAATAAAAACACAGGAACAAAGGAATCTCATTGGTAGCCAGGCCCTCGTGAATATTTCAACCTTTT
>CM065697.1:39809758-39821698 GCA_017654935.2 Phymorhynchus buccinoides
AACAGACCCCAATTTGATGCCTTTTACTACTAGTGACATAGGTGTTAAATCACTGTGCTGCTAAAAATGCGACTTTGGCGGTGAAAGGGTTTTAAATCCATTCGTTATTTTTGGAGGGGGGGGGGGGGGGTGAAATCAGTATCGTTGTAGTATTCACATTTGATTCACTGGGATTGTGTTCATTAACCCTTTCACCGCCAGCCATATTTCAGCTAAAAACATCCATTAAATTTACCTGGGTAGAGAACAAAATCCATCTGCAGTATTGGGGATTCTTCTGTGGCATATATAAAATAAGGTCTATCCTTGCTTCCCAAAACTAAGACAATAAGGTCATTGGATAATAGACCCCAATTTGATGCCTTTTAGTGACATAGGTCTTAAATCACTGTGGTGCTAAAATGCGACTTTGGCGGTGAAAGGGTTAATATATAGCTAGCCATTCTGTGACGTTACCCTCAACCATCACCATCAGTGATTCTGACTGACATCACGACGTACTACAACAGCTACAAGGCCTACTAAACCATTGTACCAAGTTTTTTTGTTTGTGGCACAAGCCGCAAACCTATAACTCACTTTGTCGGTCTGTCGGTCGGTCGGTCGGTCGGTCGGTCGGTCCGAAATTGTCGGACATATTGTAAAAGAGAAAGAAAAGCGTGCCACAAACGATTGCGAATCCGCGCTTGTTTCGTTACGGTCGATCCAGAGGCTTGGGCGTTATGACATGGAACATTATTCTGATCACATACAGACACACGCGCGCGCGCACTCACGCGCACACATACACATACACGCGCACGCACGCACACACACACACAAGCAAGCAAGCAAGCGCGCACGCACGCACACGCACACGCACACGCACACGCACACGCAAGCAAGCAAGCGCGCACGCACGCACACGCACACGCACACGCACACACACACACACACACACACACACACACACACACACACACACAGCTCTCGTTCCCATTCCAACGTACTCCCCGTTTTGTTCGAACAGGGATTAGAATACAAAAATGCAAGGAAGGGCTGAGATTGTTGGAGTGAGGGCGCACCATTAGTGCCTTACCGTAAAATGGCAGTTATGCCCATAATGACATGTTATTGTAGACTATCATTAGTGCCTTAATATCATGCTTGTAAAATGGCAGTTGTGCCCATAATGACATGTTATTGTAGCCTACGCGATCTTGCCGAATAAGCGATAATCGCTTGTCCAATCAGGAAGGGGACGTACAAAGCTGGCTCTGCCTATGTCTCTCTGTCTTTGTCTCTGTCTGTCTATCTGTCTCTTCTCTCTCTCTCTCTCTCTCTCTCTCTCTCTCTCTCTCTCTCTCTCTCTCTCTCTCTCTCTCTCTCTCTCTCTCTCTCTCTCTCTCTCTCTGTGTCTTTGTCTCTCTGTGTGTGTCTGTGTCTGTGTCTGTGTGTCTCTGTCTCTGTCTGTCTGTCTCTGTCTCTGTCTCTGGCTCTCTCTCTCTGTCTCTCTCTCCCTCTCTCTCTCTCTCTCTCTCTCTCTCTCTCTCTCTCTCTTTCTTTGTCTCTGTGTCAGTGTCTGTGTCTGTGTGTCTCTGTCTCTGTCTGTCTCTCTCTCTCTGTCTCTGGCTCTCTGTCTCTCTCTCTCTCTCTCTCTCTCTCTCTCTCTCTCTCTCTCTCTCTCTCTCTCTCTCTCTCTCTCTCTCTCAGTGTCTCTCTCTCTGTCTCTCTGTCTCTCTCTGTCTGTCTCTGTGTCTCTGTGTCTCTGTCTCTCCCTCTCTCTCTCTCCTCTCTGTCTCTCTCTCTCTCTCTCTCTCTCTCTCTCTCTTCTCTCTGTCTCTCTCTGGCTCTCTGTCTCTCTCTCTCTCTCTCTCTCTCTCTCTCTCTCTCTCTCTCTCTCTCTCTCTCTCTCTCTCTCTCTCTCTCTCTGTCTCTCTCTCTCTCTCTCTCTTTGTCTCTCTGTGAATGTCTGTCTGTCTCTCTCTGTCTCTCTCTCTCTGTCTCCCCCTCTCTCTCTCTCTCTCTCCTCTCTCTCTCTCTCCCTATCTCTCTCCCTCTCTCTCTCTCCCCCTCTCTCTCTCTCTCTCTCTCACTCTTTCTCTCGTCCTGTATCACGTTTTGTGGTCCCATCTGGGATAGGTTTAACCCTTTCACCGCCAATGTCGCATTTATGCACCACAATGGATTAACACCCATGTCACTAAAAGGCATCAAATCAGGGTCTGCTATAAATGCAAAGACCCTATTTTTTAATTTTGGGAGGTAAAGATAGGCCTAATATTATACATGTCACAGAGGAATTCCCAATATTGCAAACATAATTAATTGTGTTCTATACCCAGTTAATGTTAATGATATTCTTTGGCTGAAAAATGGCTGGCGGCGAAAGGGTTAATAAGGTGATGATAAGGGAGTTAAAGACCCACCAGATCACGTGTCGAAATCACGGGTTTGACGTGTTTTCCCTCTTATAGCTGGTAAGAAATCTTGTTTTGACCAGGTGTAACTCCCATACAAATGCCCCCCCAATTGGAAACAAAGCATCATTTTAAAGAGCAGCCTCAATTTCAAGTTGGGGGCATTTGTATATGAGTCACAGCTACCCAGAAAAAAAAACCAAGGGACTTAATCGTGGTGGGTCAGTGTATCTTTAACCCTTTCACCGCCAGCCATATCTCAAAATGTCCATTACAAAATCCATCTGCAGTATTGGGGATTCTTCTGTGACATATATAAAATAAGGTCTATCCTTATCTAAGACAATAGGGTCTTTGGATAATAGACCCCAATTTGATGCCTTTTAGTGGCATAGGTGTTAAATCACTGTGGTGCTAAAATGCGACTTTGGCGGTGAAAGGGTTAAGGTTACATGAGCCCTATTCCGGTTATATATATTTTTTAACAATTAAAAGGAAATGCGTAGCCTATTTCTTTCTTTGAAAACATTGTCGCACTCTTCCAACCCACACCGTTTCTACGTTTGCAAAAACAACAACAACAACAACAACAAACACCTAAAGCACGTACACACACAGGAGAGGGGGAAAGGCAGAATAAAATAAAACAATTGTTTAATTGTTGATTAAACGAAAACATTTAAAAACCGTTGCTTTGCTATGATAAAAACAATCATTAAAGACAGGGCTCCCAGGGACCCCCATGTGGCGGTCTATGAAGTACTAAAATTCTAAAGGACCCTCTAAAAGAATGTGCAGGGGGTCCCAAGGATGCACTGGAAAAATTATTTTTTGCAGTCACAATGCCACTGGGACCCTCTATCCCGCCTCTAGGACCATCTATGCTGTAAGTGAAGGTGTCCCTGGGACCCCTTGCTTTGCGGGACGATTGGGAGTCCTGCATTAACCCTTTCACCGCCAGCCATATTTCAACCAAAACTGTCCATTAAATTTACCTGGGTAGAGAACAAAATCCATCTGCAGTATTGGGGGATTCTTCTGTGACATATATAAAATAAGGTCTATCCTTACTTCCCAAAACTAAGACAATAGGGTCTTTGGATAATAGACCCCAATTTGATGCTTTTTAGTGACATAGGTGTTAAATCACTGTGGTGCTAAAATGCGACTTTGGCGGTGAAAGGGTTAAAGATAACAGAAAAGAGACACATTGATAACAAATTGACATTATGCCAACACATGTCAGAGATGATGGTGTGGGTGGCTTTGGGTTCCTTGTGCACAATGCCAGAGAGAGGGTGGTTACATTTATTTATTTATTTATTTATTTATTTATTAAGAAGATTTAGATAGCGCATACATTTAAGCTCTATGCGCTTTACAATATCACTAGAAAAATAAAAACGAATAAAAGGCATACAACATACACGCACACAAGCACGCACACACACACAAGCACACACACACACACACACGCGCGCGCGCACACGCGCGCGCACCAGCAAGCAAGCAAAACACATGCAGAACATAATTATAGACATTACATATCGATGGCTTGGAGAAAAAAACGGATGTTATGCTTTAGATAGTCCATTGACATATTATTGAATTTATTACAAAAACACAATAACTTGTATCAAACAATGACTGCATAAATATATAAAGGGGGTTTTGCTTTTTATATTTCTGCAGTCTTTTTTCAATACAAGCTATTAGTTTTTCGTAGATAAGTTCAATAATATGTCAATGGACAGACAGACATCTAAAGATAGTCCGTTTTGACTCCAAGCCATCGATATACATATTGAATGAATAAAATCAGCGAAAAATATAAATGTACTCATGCAAGCAATTCAAAATATAAATTGTAATAAAAAAAAATTAAAAAAAGGAAGGGTCGCACACACTCTCACACGCATTAGTCCCAACATACACAGACATACCCATGCACACACTCTCACACGCATTAGTCCCAACATACACAGACATACCCATGCACACACTCTCACACGCATTAGTCCCAACACGCACAGACATACGCACGCACGCTCATAGACACCACACATACTCACAGAATCCCATTATCATTCACGCGAACAAATATGCAAGCAAAGAACAAATATGTCCGTTAAGTAAATAGCTTGATCATAACTAGCCACCTTTCCAACAAACAAACAAAACAGACTAAAAAAGAGGATTTTTTTTTCTCTGACGGATGCGTTTTTTTGAAGAAACACGTCGAGATCACCAGAAAGACAGCCTTTTTCAAGGATCGGAACACTCACTTTGCTCTGGTTTCCTAGAAATCAAACCGTCAATCAAAACGGCGATTCCTGTTTGGCGGAGATGCCGGAGAGATAAGCCATTTTGGATGGGGTGGGTGGAGGCCACTCATTGTGGTTGAAGCTTTTTCTTCTTTGTAGTGCAGTAAAAAAAAAGAATTGGAGCTATTTCCTTTGTTGTGGGCGAAACTCCTTTTAGCAAACTGTATAAAAGAAAATAAAAAATCATAAAAAGGCTTGTGTTGTGGAAATTTCGTGCAAACGATTTGGTCTAAACTCAGGTGGCCATTAATAAAATAATTTGACTTCCAGCACCTCCGCCAAGGAGGAATCGCCGATTTGACGGTTTGATTTATAGGAAACCAGAGCAAAATGAGTGTTTTCTTGGTGATCTCGACGTGTTTGTTTTGCCCAAAAACCGCATCCGTCAGGGTGCCCCTTTAAGCCAACGGGAGATTTTAAATACTGGTATGGGAACGACAGGAAAGTACGAACGTGTTGTAAGCAAAATGCAGAAACAGTTGTGCACAAAATAAGACAAACAATGATCTTGTTCTAAAAAAACCAGGAACGTAATTTGGCTCCAAACAAAAAACAAGGGAAACAGAAACAAATTAATAAATTAAACAAAGTCGGTTTTCAAGGTCACCACATCAATGTTTTATGTTGTAATCTCCTTTATTTTAGGTGATACACCACCACACAAAATTTTAAGTGATTCTGTCAAGTGATTCGCGAGATATTGTTGGGAGAGACAGAAACATACACGCACGCACGCACGCACGCACGCACGCACGCACACGCACACGCACACACACGCACACACACACACACACACACACACACACACACACACACGCACGCGCGCGCGCGCGCGCGCACACACACACACACACAACACACACACACACACACACACACTATTATTTCGGTGTAAAGAACAAATACAAAAACACTATGCATACACAGTTGTTACCCTGAATAAGAAAACAAAAATAAAAATAAAAAAATTCAAAATGTAGAACCTGTGCATTTGCTATGCAATGGAAATAGAATTAATGCTTATCTTTAAAAGCACAAGCAAATATAGGGGGAAATTGTTGTAATTAAAAAATAAACAATTATCATTTTCAATACAAAAGTCAAACTAGAAGGTCGTTATGTTGCACAGTGGTAGAAGAAGGGAACAGATCAATTAGATTTAACCCTTTCACCGCCAGCCATATTTCAGCCGAAAATTTCCATTAAATTTACCTGGGTAGAGAACAAAATCCATCTGCAGTATTGGGGATTCTTCTGTGACATATAAAATAAGGTCTATCCTTACTTCCCAAGACTAAGACAATAGGGTCTTTGGATAATAGACCCCAATTTGATGCCTTTTAGTGACATAGGTGTTAAATCACTGTGGTGCTAAAATGCGACTTTGGCGGTGAAAGGGTTCAAACTCATTCCGGACGAATTCGCCCCACATGGCCGAAAGGCCAAAGAGGGCGTAAAACATTATTTCCGGACGAATTCCGAGAATACTCGGAACAGCGATTTCTGAGTCTAAAACTTGTCTAAATCCATGGGTGGGTTTTTTTCCAATCCAAACCACGTTTTTCGAGTTACTTCCCTTCATCACTCTTCCAACTTTCGTTTCACTTATGTCTGGCACTTCTGTTTCAATTTTCAATGTTGAAAATGTAAAAGAACAAGCGCGAAATCGCAATAGTTTGTGGCACGCGGTCTATTTTTACCACTCCAATCATGAGTTACCTCCCCTGGATTTTCAATAATTTTAATCTGTAAACCAGAATGTTATCTCTGCACCATTTCGTAACTTTTTATATCTTTTGGAAAACATTTAAAACTATGTATCCTACTTTTATGCTCATCGAAAGAAGCACCGCATACTCGTCGTGTCTGTTGTAGTGTCTGTATTACGTATGTTTATTATTTTGTACGCTTTTAAAATACATCATTTTAAAGAGCGGCCAGAAGTGTAGCCTCGATTTGAAGTGCGACGAAGCATTAGTAAGATGATTAATCACTACTTGTGGCGGTGCCATAGCCGATGAGGTTTAACCGAGGCGTGGTCACCGCTACACCTATCTGTATTAATTAAAAAAATCGGGACTTTACTGGTTTCGTACTGCCTCCGGGCATTGCCTCCAGTATTGTTCCCACCATATTTGTATTTACAAATGTCCCATATGTGTCTGATTCAGACCAAGAGGACGTAAAACCCATTCTCCACCACCTCCATTTGAAGTGCGACAATTTTGTCAAAATGTGCGACAATTTTGGAACGACAGACCGACCGACAGACCGACCGACCGACCGACAAAGTGAGTTATAGGTTTGTGGCTTGAGCCACAAACAAAAACATCGGCGCTACACGAGCCTCAGACAATACTCCAATATGTTTTCATTAACAGTGTTAGTAATAAGGAGACTAATGATTCCGATTATAATGCAAGTAACCACGATTTCAAAGCGAAAAATAAACTCGGATCAACCAGTAATGTTGTCAAAACTGAATCATTGACAGTGTTGAGCGTTTTGATGCGCTTCTGATTTGTTTTTAAAAACAATTTCTAGGCAACCCCAGGCCAGTCCTGATGGTTGTCTAAGGCAGTGAAGTCTTGAAGGTTTTCAAATAGTAGGACAGAAAACTAAAAGAAACTGCGGGTTGTTGTTGAAAGAGTGGTACGAAAATGGTAGCGAGAAGTATGAGCGGAAAACTAATGCACAGAGTGAGTGAGAGAGAGAGAGAGAGAATGCGAATGCGAATGCGAATGCGAAAGTTTATTCAGTTCAGGCCTAGGCCCCTCACTGAAGGGGTGTCAAGTAATACAAAGCATGTTGATATAATTGCATAAACAGCCATAATCACGAAGCATTGAATTAATTAATTAATTAATTAATTGTACAAACATAAAACAGAAGACAATTCAAGCCTATTAAGAAATCATTAACTGTAGCCTTTTCTGGGCTTTGTAAACATACAGAATTTAGGCTGGGCTTAGTAGAGAGAGTGTGTGTGTGCGAGAGAGAGAGAGAGAGAGAGAGAGAGAGAGAGAGAGAGAGAGAGAGAGAGAGAGAGAGAGAGAGAGAGAGAGAGAGAGAGAGAGAGAGAGAGAGAGAGAGGGGGGGGGGGAGAGAGAGAGAGAGAGAGAGAGAGAGAGAGAGAGAGGGAGGGAGAGAGAGAGGGGGGAGAGAGAGAGAGAGAGAGGAGAGAGAGAGAGAGAGAGAGAGAGAGAGAGAGAGAGAGAGAGAGAGAGAGAGAGAGAGAGAGAGAGAGAGAGAGAGAGGAGGGGGAAAACTTGAAAACTTTAACTTTATTTTTCAAGGATAAAGATTTTAGGCTACGCCTAGTCTTCCAATCTGTCCTTGGTACATATACGAAACATAGAATACAAACATGGCAAGGCATGATATTACACATACAGATTTGAACATAAAGGTGGCACCTTTGTACATTATACGAACATAGAATACAAACATAGCAAGGCATAAAATGACACATACATAATTGAACATAAAGGTAGCAAAGCAGGCACGTGCAACAAGAATGAAAGTTATTGAGTAGCCTAAGTTTTGCCATTTTCTTCATTGTTGTCTTAGTGTACAATAAATAGATATCAAGGGGAGGTGAAGGGAGGGAGACAGAGAGACAGAAAGACATACATTTATTATGACAGAAATAACAAATGAGGGAGGAAATAGTAAGAAAACTAAGGAAACAGAAACACTTGCCCAGGATTACTATTGTAAAGAATTAAAGATTGTGATAGAAAAAGGAAATACGAAAAGGAGAGAGAATTTGAAATAAATAAATAAATAAATAAATAAAAGGAATGAATTTTTTTTTAAAGTCTTGAAGGGGTTAACGGAGAAGAAACATTACTGGTAATAACTATACTGGTCTCCAAAAGTTAAGGGCCGGCTTCTGTTTTCAGTAGCTTGATATCTATTTATTGTACACTAAGACAACAAGGAAGAAAATGGCAAAACTTAGGCTACTCAATAACTTGCCTTCCTGTTGCACGTGCCTGAACCCGTTTTTGCAGACATTGCAGTACAGCAACAGCGTTTTCAGGTACGCTTAAAATGTGGCCAATTCACGAGAATTTCACGAAAGTTTGGTCTCTTTTCGCTGAAGAATCAGGGCTGATGCAGGTTTCTTGCCTATTGCACGTGTAAGGCATGACTGTAGTGAACACTGCTGAGCAAAAGTTAGACACGAATGTGTATTTAAGGGCGGCAACCAGAGCTCTCAATAAGCATGCCTCCAAGACAGAAGAGAGAATATCGTTCTTCCGGCCCTTACATTTTGGAGACCAGTATATTATCTACCATAAAAAAAATAAAGAAAGTGAATGTATCGTAATAAAGCAAAATGATAAAATATTATCGTAAAACAAACAAACATACCGTTTTAAGAGACAGATAAGATCGAAATAGCTGCCACATTAAAGATAATATATGTTCTGTTCAAATCAATTAACGGTGGAATAAATAAAACAGGAAGCTGGTTGTGATTATGAAGTAAAATGGTTGGTATTATAAAGGGGGAATTTGTTATGACTTTTAAAAAAGAGTAAACATGTTTTGATTAAAACTGTGGATAATAATAACTGTTTTTGTTTTGTTTTCCAGCAACACCAAGAAACATTATTTCCCATTATAGTAGACACATTTGTGATTATGAGTATTTTTAACGTAGACCTATAGCCTAAGGCCGTGCACACACATAAGCGGATATTCCATGCGGAAACCCGTGCGCAATCCATAAATAAGTGAAACAAAGAAGGGAACAGATTTGCGCACGTGTCCGAATTTCCCCTATATGCGTACACCTTTATCCTTCTTTCTTCCACTTATTTAGGGTTTTCCGTACATAACTTACGCGTCTAATGTGAACCCGGCCTAAACCCTTACCACTTAATAATTATATGTGACTCTGTTTCAAAGAAAACATTTTCAGTGACATTTACATTTAACAAACAACAAAACAGCTGTTTCGGGAGGAACATTTAGTTTATCTATATTTTCAGAAGTTGTTTCAAGCCAACGTTAGTTTACCATAAGTTGCTTTTCATAAATTACAATCACGAATATGTTGTAGTATGTGACTAAATTACTTATATTCAGTGGACATTGCTAGATGTTCACTCATGGGCAATTGTATTTATGTTTGTGTATTATTCAAGAACATTTTCTACCAAATATGTTGGATATTGCTCAACAAAATAAGTTTTTACCATAAATCTGATGGAAGAAATATATTAAAAATACAACGAAGAACATACAGCCCAAATATGTTTTACAAGCAAAAGCTTGGTGCAGTTTTTATCTAAGATTTCTAAATTCAGTCTTTTAACTAAATAGCTTGATTTTGTATGGGGTGGAACAGCTGTGAACAAAGCCAATTATTGTATGTATCCAGGTATAATGTAATTATTATTAAGTTAAGAATTGCTTAATAAGTTACGAATTATCAAGAAAAAAATCGATAAACGTAATTCAAACCTCAGAAGAAAAAAACAAAACAAAAAAGCAGAATAACGAGGTGACAGTTCTGATTTGTTCCCTCGCTTCCCTCTACATGCACAGGATGAAGCTTCATCGAAACGATACCAATATTGATACAAATCACAAGAGAGCAAAAGGCCAGCCACACGGCCACTAAAATCGCACGACTGTACGACGCGATTCGATCACGCGATCTCGATGCGCCAATCGTTTGTTCTTGGGAGACCACGTGATCGAATCGTATCGTACAGTCGTGCGATTTTAGTGGACGTGTGACTGGCCGGCTCTTAAGCACAGCAAACAAACAAACAAACAAATAAAACGAAAAGCAAATATTCAGCACAGAACTTACTGGGCAGTGGACGCGGCATGATGGATATATACACGGTGTATGTCACAGCGATCTGACGATCTTCTGTTAATTCTTGGGCACTTGGGGACCAGCTGGGGTGCAAAGAAACTCTACGGAGAGCTGGACAACAGAGGGTCAGAGGGTAGGTAGGCCTAGGTAGTCAGAGAAGAAACCCACTCGACCGAGTTGCTGAAGACTTGTGTGAGATTTGTGATGGTACGTAGCAGATGCGGGCACAGCACTGAACGTCTCGGTCTAGCACGGCACATACAGTGAATGTCTATTACTTTTACCCAGTTCGACTACGCTTGACCACTATCGCAATGCATTTAATACTCTCGTGTTTTTAGTACAGTGCTGCTATACTACATTTTAATGTTTCTTTCGCTGCGCACCGGAACTGTTCTATTACTCTCTAAAGACCCACCACGTCACGGATCAAATCACGGTTCTCGCGTGTTTTCCCTCTCTCGCCCTCTCTCTCTCTCTCTCGTCCTCTCTCTCTCTCTCGCTCTCTCTCTCTCTCTCTCTCTCTCTCTCTCTCTCTCTCTCTCTCTCTCTCTCTCTCTCTCTCTCTCTCTCTCTCTCTCTCTCTCTCTCTCACACACACACACACACACACACACACACACACACACATACGGAATCTTAACAAATCTTCCTAGCATAAGAGAGAATGTGGCACGTGACGTGGGGGGAATCTTAACAAATCTTCCTAGCATAAGAGAGAATGTGGCACGTGACGTGGGGGGGGGGGGGGGGGTGTCTTTAAGACAGTTGAACAACTTTTTTTGCATGTACTTCCGGTCCACTTGACTGTATGTTTAAAGCTGTACTACTAAACTTCTAGCGTCTGGTCTTCAGAGCTTTTGCTCTACGCTTCAGCACAGCAGCACCAAAAAGCCTGAATATACAAAGAGTTCGCAGTCCGCAGCTGACTGAGGCTGTTATTTTTTTGTACTCCCACCCGTTCACCTACACTACAGGTGGGGATCGTTGTGAACTCACTCACTGCCTCTGTTACCATACTTAACACTTCCCACCTTCCACCTGTTCACCTTCCAGGAGGGAGGTGAGAAAGTTGGCTTCACTCTTTTGCAAGGTTGGTAGGCTGCGAAGTAATCACTCTTTGTGATATTTAGGCTTTTTGGCAGCACAACTTCAACAACTCTTGCAATCAAACCCATTCACGAATTTATTATAATCTTTACACTACTGTATCTGAAACAGCATTTGTCTGGGTGTTGTAGTCCTAGGAATGTAATTTCGTTAATTCTGTTCTGGAACCTGAGGGGAGGGTCCGTTGGGACTAATCCCGCTGGGACTACTCTTCTGATCACACCGCTGACAGTCATGGCGGACATACCACATACCACTGGGACTA
>CM065697.1:39827198-39842198 GCA_017654935.2 Phymorhynchus buccinoides
TGACTGGGAAAAGTCCCTCTGATGAATTTAGCCCCCTCCCCCATCCCCATGGGTGATACCGGGTGGGGGGGGCGGTGTCTTTCGTACAAATAGTTCCCTCGCTTTCCTGGAAGTTTTCTGTGGCTTGTAGCTTCCTCTAATCTTTACTACTCTTTGAGCTGCTGCCTTTTCCTTTTGCTTCTCCTCAATCTCCTATCTTTCTGCCTACGGCTCCATTCTCCTCCTTTTGCCCCGAAGAGCTCTTAAAAGACATTCTCCAGTCAAGACGACATGCTGGCCCTTAATATATGTTATGTGAGTGTGAAATCCGTTAACTCCGCCATCTGAAACGCACTTAGGGACAGTTAATAGATGCGAAAGATGGTGGAACGTCCTGGAGCAAATGTCCCGGAGGCATTGACTCCAATGAAGTCCGGAATTTGCAACGCACAGAACTTATATTCGGCATTCTTCGCTAATCTCCTATTTGCATTATACTTACTGACTTCGCTATGCGCACGCCGCTTTATTTTATTTGTCGGTTCTCATTCCCTACCGTGAAGGACAGCTACAGATAGGCTGGTCCCTATAATAGAAGTTTAACACATCTCATCGTGCAAAGCCGTGTCGTTACTTTTTGTCACTAACCGCGTTAGGCCTTTTAGGGTTGGAGTACTTGCGTTTGGAATGATGCCCTGTGTATTACTCTGTCCGTGTGTGTGGCGTTGTGGTGGGTGGGTTGGTGTGGGTGTGTATGTGTTTGTGGTTGTGTGGTGTGTGTGTGTGTTGTTGTGTGTGTGTGTGTGTGTGTGTTTGTGTGGCGTGCGTGTGCGGGCGTTGTGACTGGGGGCGGAGGGAGCGTGGTGGGTGGTGGGTGGGTGGGGTGTGGGTGCGTGTGTTTGTGTTGTGTGTGTGTCTGTTCTGTCTGCTGTGTTGTGTGTCTGTCTGTCTTCTGGTCTGTCTTTCTGGGATGTGTTTCTCTTGTGTGTGTGTGTGTGTTGTGTTGTGGTGGGTGTGTGTGTGTGTGTGTTGTGTGTGTTGTTGTGTGTGTGTGTGTTGCGTGCGTGCGTGCGTGCGTGCGTGCGTGCGTGTGCGTGAAGTGCGTTGCGTGCGTGCGTGTGCGTGCGTGTGTGTGTGTGGTGTCTGTCCTGTCCTGCTGTCTGTGTCTGTCTGTCTGTCTGTGTATGTATTGTGTGCGCGCGCGTGTGTGTGTGTGCGGTGCGTGTGCATCGGCGTGTGTGTGCGTGTATGGGTGTGTCTGTCTGTCCTGTCTGCGTACTGTGCATGTGCTTGTGTTTGCGTGTGTGCGTCGCGACGTGCGTGCGTGCGTGTGTGTGTGTGTGCGTGGCGGGCGTAAGTGCGTGTTCGTGCGTGTGGTGTGTGGGTGAATTGAATTAAAAAAATATTTATACCCTCAACGTAAAGGCCTACTAGTGAACCAGTTCCCAAACGACAACTTGTTTTTATAACTATCGCCCGACTCGTGACAATGAGGACCTCAAAGGGAGACAATTATTTGAGGACTGTTTTTTGAAAAAGCAGGAGAAAGGGGCCGATAAGTCAGAAGATAATAAATGACTAGAAAGCAAAGAGAAAGGCAAGTCAAAGAGAGTGGCAGATTAGGGGAGTTTCAAGCACAGAACTTCCAGAAAGTAGAGGACTATTTTTCGAAAGACACCCCCCGGTATCCCACGGGGAGGTACCAGACATGATTTAAGTATATATCCTGTACCGTGAAATTGTTCCACTCCTTAACCATGCAACACCACACTCATACATCACTTGCCTGGTTATGTAACCACTGTGTTGCACATGCGGAGGAAGTGAATGTTCCGATGTAAGACAGAGACCTATATTCCTGGACTTGTGTCGCATCATAAATCCAAGTGAGAAGAAGGAAACAATGTGTACCACAAAAGACAGACGTGACGATCCCACAACCCGAAAGGACACAATGACCACAGATAAGAAGATGAAGAAGAATGAAAGAAAGTGATGAATAAAGAAAGAAAGAAAGAAGAAAGAAAGAAGAAAGAAAGAAAGTGATGATACAAGAAAGAAAGAAAGAAAGAAAGAAGTGAGGAGAAGAAGAAAGAAAGAAAGAAAGAAAGAACAAAGAAAGAAAGAAGAAGAAGAGAAAGAGGAAGAAAGAAGAAAGAAAGAAGAAGAAGAGAAAAAAAGAAAGTGGGAAAGAAAGAAAAGAAAGAAAAAAGAAGAAGGAAGAGAAAGAAGGATAAGAAAGAGAAGGAAGAAGAAGAAAGAAAGAAGAGAAGAAAAAAAAAAGAAGGGAAGAAAGAAGTGGAAGAAAGAAAAAAGAAAGAAGAAGAAAGTGAGAGAAAGAAAGGAAGAAAGAAGAAGAGAAAGAAGAAGAAAGAAAGAAGGGAGAAAGAAAGAAAGAAAAAAGAAGGAGGAAGAAAGAAGAAAGAAGAAAGAAAGAAAGAAAAGAAGAAAAAAGACAGAAGGGAAGGAAGAAAAAAGAAAGAAAGAAGGAGGGGGGAAGAAGAAGAAAGAAGAAAGGGAGGAAGAAAGCAAGAAATAAAGCAAAAAGAAACAAACAAACAAACACAGACAGAAGAAAGAAGAAAGAAAGAAGAAAGAAAGAATCACCCTTACCTTCCCCACCAACTTTTCCACCTTCTGTGTTGTATCGTCCTACCCCAACTCTAACAACCGCCTGACTGACCTCATCTTGCTGACGACTCCCCGATCTCCCGTCCTACTGCAACTCACTCCGTGGTCCTACACATCGCTGCGACTACAACATACCACTTCGACCGCCTCGACTCACCACCTCCAAGTCTCGACCTCTTCGACTGCTAGGGCCTGGTGCCGTGTGTCACGCTCCGACTCACATTCGTGGACACATATTGACCAACGTAATCAAATGCTGACCGCCATAGTGAAGTCTCTCTACCATCGACTATACCCTCCCTTCCGACACTCTTCCTTGTTGCCGACTTCATCTTTCCCGCCTCCACCTCAAGACCTACGTTTCTGGCAGAACCTCTCTGCTGTTGACTTGACTGTCTCGAGGCTGACCTTAGTCTCTCTGTCTGCTTCGCCGCAACCTCTCCTGGTGACCTGAACTCCCTCTCTTCAGCTTCTGATCTCTACGCTCCGCTCGTGGTCGCCTTGTCTCAAAAAATCCAGAGGCACCCTCCCTTGTTTTTTCCGTTGGGCCAGTTGCAAAGCGCTAGTGTGAGAGGCGTAGAGCCGGAGAAGTGGCTTAAATCCAGTCTGACTGTCCCATAAAGACATTGTTTTCACTGCCGAACAATTGTTTAGCCTTGTGACGCAGCCAAATCTGCTTATCTACAAATGCCAAAATCCTGCGTGTTCCACATCCGAACACTCTACAACATTACTACACTCTCTGGTAAACTGACTCGTCTCCTCTTCTCTAACCTGCCACCTTCTGAACTCCACACAGGCTTTCTCTGACTTCTTTGTTACCAGATCACTACCTGAGATTTTCCCTGGACTCCCTGACAACAACCAGGTGTCCTATCCCTGACCCCCCTTTCTCTGGAACTCCATTTGCATCTTTCCATTCTGGTGTCTGAGGCGTTTGGTTAGAAAATCATCATGAAATCTGGCCGGTAAGACCGTTGACTTGACGCCCTCCGCTTTCTTTCCTCCCCATTGTCTTGACACTCTTCTCCCTCACATCACTCACCAATCATCAATCATCGCTCTCGATGGTTCTTTCCATCTTCTTTCAATCTGCGTTGTAAGACCTCTCTGAAAAAGCCCACACTTGATTCTGATAACTGAAGACCTACAGGCCTGTGTCAAACCTCCCCTTTCTTGCCAAAGTCCTGGAGAGAGTTGTTCCTTGATCAGCTTTAGACTCCTTGTCTATCCCTTCATCTGCTTACCGCTCGGCCTAGTTACTGAGACGGCCTCTTCTCAAATCTGTACGACATCTGACTGCTCTTGCTCTATACAATATCTCACTCCTGACCCTCTTAGACCTCTCTGCTGCTTTTGACACTATTGACCATTCTGATCCTTCTTTCCGTCTGCATCCTCGTTTGGGCTTTCTGACACTGTTTCACATCTGTTACATTCCTACTCACTGATCGTCAAACAGGTAGTCTCTGTTAATGGTCTTTCTTCTAAACCTTCTTCCTTGGTCTATGGGTACACAAGGTTCTGTCTGGCCCTCTACTTTTCATCTCTACACCTATTCGT
This sequence comes from Phymorhynchus buccinoides, assembly GCA_017654935.2. Classification (NCBI taxonomy): domain Eukaryota; kingdom Metazoa; phylum Mollusca; class Gastropoda; order Neogastropoda; family Raphitomidae; genus Phymorhynchus; species Phymorhynchus buccinoides. Next base: position 39,831,372 of record CM065697.1, read on the forward strand.
GTCTCCTCTATTGTTCAACATACTCTCAGCAAATTCTTTCTCTGACGATAATCAGCTGTACATATCTGGACCACTCTCGAACGCTTCCCACCATGATCCAAGCACCCAGTCCATGTGTAACACCTGAAGACTGGATGACAGAAAATAAACTGAACTTAATTAAGACAATCTGACTGATCTGTCACCCACCAACTTCAAAATCACCCCTCTCTTTCCGATCGCTCCATCAACTATTGACTTCGTCTATCATCTCCTCTCCTTCTGCCAGCTACCTTGGTGTAACTCTTTATCAAAACGCGTCTCTTTCAACACAGGTCCAAACCAATATCTGTCGTAGCTTGCTTTCTTTGAACATCCGCCGAATGGCTTTCTTCCCCATCTACTCTCAGAAGATACCACAAAAACTCTTGTCTTCGCATTTGGTACTATCCCGCCTTGATTATTGTAATGCTCTCTCGTCTGGCTCCCCCTCTCATCTCATCACAACTTCAAAAAGTTCAAAAATCATGCTGCCCGTCTCATCTTCCGACTCTTCTAGATATGACCAATACTCATTGCTCGTTATACTACCCACTTGCTCCCTGTTCAGCAAAGAATACGTACAAGATTGTCCCTCTCTCTGCTACAAATCTGTCGAGTCTTCCTGTCCCTGAATACCTCACTGATCTCTACATCTCTACACACCGTCTCGAGCTCTGCGTTCCTCGCTGACACCCGTCTCTATGTATCCCACTGTCCGCACTAAAACCTATTGTCAACGCTCTTTCCTCCTATCAAGCTCCTGGTTACTTGGAATCAGTGCCTCGCTCTCTCAGATACTCATCCTCTCTACCCACATTCAAGCGACATCTCAAAACTTATCTGTTTTCTAAATAGCTACTAATCCCTTCCTTCATGACTCGGTGTGTGAAGGTATGAGAGTGAACGTATGTGCTTGATGAGCGCATATAATAGTAGTTGCGGGTGGCCGCGTGTCGTGGGTGTGTGGGGTGTGCGTGCGCTTGCGCTGCACGCGTGTGTAATTCTATGTCTGTTTGGTTGTCTGACCGTCTTGGTGGTGTTTGTGTAATTTTTATTTCCCATTCTTTATGCTATATGTTCAATATTATTATATGTAGGCGTTATATGTGTATATTATATTTTTATATTGTAAAAGCCTAGGGCATTAAATTGAATTAGATCGTGCTAAATGTTCTAATAATACTAATAATAATAGACAGACAGACAGACAGAAAGAAAGAAAAATAGAAAGAAAAGAAAGGACAGAACAGACAGAAAGAAAGAAAGAAAGAGAAGAAAGAAAGAAAGAAAAGACAAAAAAGAAAGAAAAGGCAAGAAAGAAAGAAAGAAAGAAAGAAACACAGAAGAAAGAAAGAAAGAAAGAAAGAAAGAAAAGGAAAAGAAAGAAAGAAAAGAAAGAAGGAAAAGAAAGAAAGAAAGAAGAAAAGAAAGAAAAGAAAGAAAAAAAAAAAGAAGAAAAGAAAGAAAAAAAAAAGAAGGAAAGAAAGAAAGGAAAGAAAGAAAGAAAAAAGAAAGGGAAGAGAAGAAAGAAAGAAGGAAAAGCAAGAAAGAAGAAAGAGAAGAAAGAAAAGAAAGAAAAGAAAGGAAAGAAAGAAATACACAAAAAAAGAAAGAAAGAAAGAAAGAAAGAAGAAAGAAAGAAAGAAAGAAAGAAAAGAAATGAAAGAATGAAAGAAAGAAAGAAAAGAAAGAAAAGAAAGAAATAAGAAAAAGAAAGAAAGAAGGAACGAAAGACAAAAGAAGAAAGAAAGAACTATGAAGAAGAAAGAAAGAAAGAAAGAAGAAAGAAGAAAGAAAGAAAAGAAAAGAAAGAAAGAAGGAAGGAAGAAAGAAAGAAAAGAAGAAAAGAAAAGAAAGAAAGAAGGAAAGAACAGCAAGAAAGAAAGAAACAGATAAGACAGTTCACCTTTCACCCTCAAAGAAGGAACGAACAGACAAAAAAGAAGGAAAGAAAGAAAGCAAAGAGAAAGAAAGAAAGAAGAAGACAAAAGAAAGAAAGATAAGAAAGAGAGGAAAGAAAAGAAAAGTGAGAAAGAAAGAAAGAAAGAATAAAGAAGAAAGAAAGAATGAAGGACAGAACGAACGAAAGAAAGAAAACGGATCTAGGTAAATAGAGATGCAGGGAGAATTTTAAAAAAAACAAGCAAAACGCCCTGGGGTGTTTTTTTCTCTAATTTTCTGACGCATCGTAATCAATGCACCGCACAACAACTTGGCAAGCCATAGTAACGAACCCCCAATAGTTCTGTGAATTATTATATAATTTATTAAAACAATAGGTATCTGTCTTAAAACCTCGATCTCACGTTGTGAACAACGGTAATATGGACGCACACAATTAACAAGTCAACACACCCGTCTTTCTCGTCCCGCTACCCGGGTGGACTCGGACGGAATGGCGTTTTGCAAGAAACACGTCGAGATCACCAGAAAAAAAACCCAGCCTTTTCAAGGATCGGAACACTCAAAACGCTCTGGTTTCCTAGAAAACTTAAAACAGTAAAAACGGCGATTTTTTCTTGGCGGAGATGCCGGAGAGAGTATACATTTTGGATGGGGTGGATGGAGGTCACTCATTGTGTTTGAAGCGTTTTCTTTTTTTTTTGTAGTGCAGGTTAAACAATAAATGGAGCTATTTCCTTTCGTTGTGAGCGAAACTCCTTTAGATAAACTGTATAAACATTTTTTTTTAAAAAATAAAATAAAAAGGCTTGTATAGCGAAAAGTTTCGTGCAAACAATTTGGTCTAAACACAGGCGGCCATTAAAAAAGAGACGACAAACGCCTTCTCTTTGGGTGAAATAATTTGACTTCCAGCAGCTCTTCCGCTAACCACACAACTACTAGGAATCGCCGTTTTGACGGTTTGATTTCTAGGAAACCAGAGGCAAAGTGAGTGTTGCGATCTCTGTAAAGGGTGATCTGCGGACGTGTTCTTGCAAAAAACTAATTCGTCAGGGTGCCCCTTTAAAGGTGGACCCAGCCTTTTTAAGGATCGGAACGCTCACTTTGCTCTGGTTTCGCTATAAAATCAAACCGTCTCAAATCGGCGATTCCTCCTTGGCGAGAGGTGCTGTAGGTCAAATTATTTCACCCAAAGAGAATAGCGTGTTCTGTCTCTTTTCTAATGGCCGCCTGCGTAGAGATAGACCAAATTGTGTGCACGAAATGTTTCGCAATACAAGCCTTTTTTTCTTTTTCCTTTGACGATTTTATACAGATTTATCTAAAGGAGTTTTCGCTTACAACAAAGGAAATAACTCCATCTCCATTTTTTTTTACTGCACTACAAAAAAAGAAAACGCTTCAACCACAATGCGGTGACCTCCAACCCACCCGCATCCAAAATAGTCTACTCTCTCCGGCATCTCCGCCAAGGAGAGGAATCGCCGTTTTGAGACGGTTTAATTTCTAAGAAACCAGTGAAGCAAAGTGAGTGTTCTGATCCTTGAAAAAGGCTGTATTTCTGGTGATCTCGACGTGTTTCTTGCAAAACGTCATCCGTTTTTCGATGACAAACAAAGGATCTTTCGAGTGAAGTAGTGAGACAACAACGGGTAAAAAAAAATAGTCATGACATCGGGGGGACCATTCTGCCAATTGTTATTGTGATGCGTTCACTAGTTTAGGCTACGATGATTAGAATATGAATGCATTCTTGCGCACACAGACAGACAGACAGGGAGAGAAAACTCACAGCTCCGGGGTTCAGTAGCAATACAAATTTTGCTTATAAGAGTAGGAATGGCCCCCCCTCAAAAAAATATTAAAAAAAAAAAAAAATCAGAACACTTCTTATTATTGTATTGTTCCAACACTCCATCATTCACACAATATCTCGTTTCCTCTTCTGTTATGTACACAGCTGAGCCCGTTGTTGGCTTTTCCCAATCATATCTTGATTTTTGCCTCCGCCTCTAATATTATCGTTTTGTCTGTCTGTTTGTCTGCGCGTCTGTCTGTTTCTAGTGTCTGTACCTCTGTCTTTCTGTCTCTCTGTCTGACTTTAAAACAACAGAGTTCAAAAGGGAATGAAGTGGATTTAGTCAAATTGGATGGATTGTTAGTACATCATCACCCAATGGCATGCATTCTACCATTCACAGCCACACGCACATGTATACACGCGCGTACGTGCATACTCCCCCCCCCCTTACCCCCACCACCCACACACACACACACACACACACACACACGCACACACACACACACACACACACACACACACACACGCACACACACGCACGCACGCACACGCACACGCCACACACACACACACACACGCTACACAACCGCGCGCACGCTACACACTACACACACACACACATCCACACACACGCACACGCACGCACGCACGCACGCGCACGCACGCACACGCACACACACACACACACACACACACAGAGAACAACTGACTGATCAATGACTACTGTTGTTCTGCTTATCATCACAAATCACATCATAACATAGAACAACTGACTGATCAAGTCCTTGTCTCCCTGTCTGTCCACCCGATTTCTTCCTGGCCATCTTCAATCTGTGTGTGTTGCTGTTGTTTTTTCACCTCCATCACGATTCTGTGTTTTGAACTGAATTAATAGAATATCTTCATTATCGCTGTATCTATATGCGAGTGTGCATGTGCTTGCACTGAAACACACCAGCACACGCGCTCGCGCACGCGCGCACGCACACGCACGCACGCACACACACACACACACACACACACACACACACACACACACACACACAACACACACACACACACAAACACACACACCTCCCACGCAATACGCACACACTCACACCCATCCAAACACACGAACGCATGCAGACACACACACACACACACACACACACACACACACACACACACACACACACACACACACACACACACACACACACACACACACATCTTAATAAGATGTTAGTGTCACCCCCACCCCACCCCCACATATTAAACACAGATCGATGTAGCTTTTGTGCCATCTCCAAAGAAAGCATATTTCATTATGTTCTGGGAATGCCCAATAATCCAAGAGTTTTGGAAAGCACTGGCAAACTTAGTAAAAGAGAAGTGTGAAAATGTTATTAATTTAAATTTGACGAAATCATTAGTTATTGTTGGATATGATAAAAACATATGTGCATTGATAATATTTTTATTACATAATGCTACATACCAAGCAATATCTATATCAATGTAGACTGAACAGTCAGCCTCCTTTATTGAACGTTTTTGTCTGCAGGTTAAAACATCGTTTCAAAATCGAGGAATATATTACGCGCAGAAACATGGCATATGAAGACTTTACATTCATTGTACAAACCCCTTATTTTTTGAGGCACAGGGCAAACAACTGTAACGAATGCTCACTCTGATATGTAAAACAAAGAAGGCCTTGTGGCAGCGCAAAATGTTACAACGCGTCAAAATGCTACAATTGTAACAAATTAAGTGAGGTGCCCGGGGCTCCTTGCGCAAAATGTTACAATTGTAACATTGTGACGCGTTGTAGCATTTTGCACGGAAAGCCTGCGGCACAATGTTACAATTTTGTTAGAATTGTAACATTTTACGTGTGGCGCCCCGGGCGCCTCGCGCAATTTGTTTAAATTGTAATATTTTCAACAACGTTGAAAACTTTCAATCAAAGGTGGGCGCCTCGCGCAAAATGTTACAATTGCAACAAACTGCGCTTGGCGCCCCGGGTGCCTCGCGCAAAATGTTACATTTGTAACAAAATTAAAACATTTCGCCGCAGGCTTTCCGCCTTGTAACATTTGTAATATTTGTAACATTTTGCCGCGTTATAACATTTTGCGCTGCCACAGACCTTCTGTTTTTGCTTGGGTTTTTTCTCCCAAGAGTTGATTTTTTTTTCCCTGTAACACATAAAGCGCTTAATTTTGTAAGCCACCTTTTTGCACTGGCATCAGAGTTTACGTTAACATACCCACGTCGCTTCATATATTTCCTTTTCTATTTGGGGGTTGATTTCAATTTTTGTTTTCAGTCTGATATATTTGTTTATGTATATGAAATGTATGTATTATGTATATATGTATGTGTGTATGTGTGTATGTATGTATGTATGTATTATATATTTGTCTTTTTTCTTTGGTTATGTATATTTAAATGAAAAAACCGAATTAAAATGTTTAATACAACAAAAATAAGAGGTTTCTTAAAACTAACCCTACTATCTCTTAACCCTTTCACCGCCAACCATATTTCAACCAAAAAATGTCCATTACATTTACCTGGGTAGAGAACAAAATCCATCTGCAGTATTGGGGATTCTTCTGTGACGTATATAAAATAAGGTCTATCCTTACTTCCCAAAACTAAAACAATAGGGTCTTTGGATAATAGACCCCGATTTGATGCCTTTTAGTGACATAGGTGTCAAATCACTGTGGTGCTAAAATGCGACTTTGGCGCTGAAAGGGTTAACCCGAGCGAGGCCAAAAAAAAGTTGCTTCTTCGTCAACATGTTACAATAAGAAAGTTTAGTAAGGGGGTGTGGTGGGGGCGGGAGTGGGGGTGAGGGGGGGTGGAGGGGGCGCTAGCTGAAGCAGCATCTTTGCGAGCGACCAAAAGTTAAGTTAACGTCCGCCCACCTCCATCTAATCCAACTGCGGTGTGGACACTATTACTGCGACCAGACGCCGTGTTAAAGGTACACCCTGACGGATGAGTTTTTTTTTTGCTGTTGCAAAAAAGACAGCCTTTTTCAAGCATCGGAACACTCACTTTTCGAGCGACCGAAAGTTAAGTTAACGTCCGCCCACCTCCATCTAATCCAACTGCGGTGTGGACACTATCACTGCGACCAGACGCCGTGTTAAAGGTACACCCTGACGGATGAGTGTTTTTTGTTGTTGCAAGAAAACACGTCAAGATCACCAGAAAGACAGCCTTTTTGAAGGATAGGAACACTCACTTTGCTCCGTTTTTTCCTAGAAATCAAACCGTCAAAACGGCGATTCCTCCTTGGCGGAGAGAGAAGCCATTTTGGACGGGGTGGGTGGGGGAGAGTGGTTGAAGCTTTTTCTTCTTTGTTGTGTAGTGCAGTAAAAAAGAATTGGAGCTATTTCCTTTGTTGTGAGCGAAACTCCTTTTGGTGAACTGTAAAACAAACAGAAAGGTTTGTATTGTGGACATTTCGTGATTTGGTCTAAGTGACTCAGGCGGCCATTAGAAAAAAAGAGAGAAGACACATGCCTTCTCTTTCACTGAAATAAACTGACTTCCAGCACCTCCGCCAAGGAGGAATTGCCGATTTGACGGTTTGGTTCGTATTGTGGAAATCTCGTGATTTGGTCTAAGCGACTCAGGCGGCCATTAGAAAAAAAATAGAGAAAGCACATGCCTTCTCTTTCACTGAAAGAATCTGAATCTTCCAGCATCTCCGCCAAGGAGGAATCGCCGATTTGACGGTTTGATTTCCAGGAAACCAGAGCAAAGTGAGCGTTGCGATCTCTGTAAAGGGTGTTTTCTTGGTGATCTCGACGTGTTTCTTGCACCAACAAATTCATCCGTCAGGGTGCCCCTTTAAGACGACAGTGAACTAACAGCACAGCATTGCAAAAGATCTTTTTTAACTACTCATGGTGGGGCGTGTCCCATCTTCTTAAGCCCACTATCAATGCGTGCTGTTGACCATTCTGACAAGACGTTCTGTGCTGCACGTGATCATCTCCAAATATGGAAAGTGTGGTGACGCCATTCGCGTGACAATGTCGGTTTTCAGCGTAAAACTTTTTAGAATGTGTATCTTTGAACCACTCAATCTGAAATTAAACTGACTCTAGCCCTAACCCTAACCCTATCCCTAACTCTAACCCTAACCAAAACCCTAAACCGTCAAAATTCACACCCCAAAAATTTACTAAAAATTGAGTGTTCCGTGTTTGGAGATGACCAAGTGCAGTACCATTCTGGCTCCTTTTGAAAACAAAAAAGAAAGAAAGAAAGAAACCGAAAAACCACCGTGATGAGGGCTATGAGGCCGGAATATAGATATGTCTAATTAATATCTTCTTCTTCTTCTTCTTCGGTCGCTCATACAGTTTCAGACTTCTGTCAATTATGAGCGTAGATGCGTCATGCTGCCGTTATGCGCCCAACTAAGCAATAGCAAAGACTGTATAGGGGAAGATAAGCATCCGGTCTCTTTTCCCTATATGAGTAGTGAGGACAGAAACACTGGTTATGTCCCTTTGAAACAGGATACATTTTACACATCGATAGGCCAATTGAATTCTCCGTTCAAGTTCCAGTCTGAGTTTTTGGATAGCCTCCGCTGTGAATGTGTACTGTTCCCACTAACATAACCATATCAGCCCGGTTCGTCGAGCTCTTAAGTAGTCCATCTTACCCTTTTGGAATATCTTTGGTAATAGTTAGGCCCAGCAAGTCCGATTTCGGCTGGAGGAGGAAATCCTTTTGAAAGTGCTTCGTGAAAAAAGGCGGGAAAATGGACTGGTAAGGCAGAAAGAAAGATAGTAGATGACAGTAAGCAAAGGGAAAAGGCAGCGTCAAAGAGAGTGACAGATTAAAAGAAGTTACAAGCACAGAACTTCCAGAAGGTGGGGAAACTATTTATACAAAAGACACCCCGGCATCCCCACGGGGGGGGGGGGGGGGGGGGTCTGATTAATATGATTAGATCCCTTTATCTAATCAAAGTAGATTATGAAACAAAACATGACGTCGTATAAATAAAAAAACAATTTAAAAACCACGGAAAGAACCGAGAAATGGAGGAGGGGGTGGATATTGATCTGCCTATTTGCCGAAACCATATTTGACGCCATGCATGCAATGATTAGTCTTATGACGACGTATAATTATTGTCAATAGGTGGTACAGTGGAACCTCCCTTATAAGACCTTCAAAAATCATCAAAAATGAGGTCTTATAGGAGCGGAGAGGTCTTTAAGGGAGGTAATTGTAACGCTTACAAAGAAGGGCAATGTCTCAGAGAAGTAGGTCTTATGTGGGAGGGAGTCTCATAATGGGAGGTCTTAATATAAGGGAGGTTTCACTGTACTTGGTGGGCATTTCGCATTCTCTGGTCATGTATCATGCAGCTCTTTACGTGGCAAAATATGAAATGCTTTTTGTGAGTGATTAGCAAAGGTGTACTTAAGACACACACACCCCCCCCCCCCCCCCCCCCCCCCCCCCCGGCCCCCCCCCCCCCCCTTCTCCTCTGTTTTACGACTCAAAATGGCCGGTGCTCGCCCTACTAAATTTAAGTGGTCATAACTCTGGAAATTAAAAAGATACAAGGATCGTTCTTGTGTATCAGTAGAAAGAGAATTGTCTGAAGTTTTCGAATGTGTCATTCTCTCAGAATGGTCAGTTAATGGACACTTAATGTCCCTTTCGTGGTGCCGGGTCAAAAATTTGAGGGGACTGGGGGGGGGGGGGCGATGCGTAAACTAAAAGATGGTCCAATAATGATAGTATTTTTTGCTATTTGATGTGATTCTGTCAAGCGGTTCGGGAGATATCCTTGGGACAGACAAACAGAAGAAAAGAAAAAAAGAATTACAACAATAACGACATAATAATATTACGTTATTCAAACTAACCAACTTCATCATCATTTTCCTATTCTTTTTTTCCCTTCTTGATTGAGGGCTCTTTGAGGTGTGGCACAGTGGTAACGCGTTCGCCTTGTGTCAAGTAAACCCGAGTTCAAACCTGGGTACAGGGGCTTTTTTCTCTCATTTTGCACTAGGCCTTACGGTCTGAACGTGGCGTCTTTCGGATGAAACGATAAACCGAGGTCCCGTGTGCCCATGCACTTAGCACACGTTAATCCCAGTGGCAACGAAAAAGTTGTCATTTGGTCAAAATTTACCCCCCCCCACCCACCCCCCACCCCCTTTCCTTCTTCATCAGTCACACAAAACTCGCATGCAAACAAAAAAAGGGTGGAGCGCCTCTGGCTCCAACGCGCTCTCCAGGTGGGGAGCAACCCGAATTTCACAGAGACGCCTCTGTGACTATAAAGTACCAAATACCTGGAGTTTCTTTGCAATTAAACAAATCTTCACCGTTGTTGTTTTATTTCTTGTTTTGTTTTTCGGATGAACTGTAGCGGAATTCGGCCAACCTCCGCTTGTCGTCGACGCGTCGCCATGGCAACAACTGGGGGCCACGTCATCAGCAGGCCTGCCGCGGTGCGGGGGTTAGTCTGGTGTCTGGTGCTGCTGTCCTCAGCCGCCAGCCCGACTGTCCAGGCACGGACGGTGCTGGGACGTCAGTTGGTCCCCCTCCCGGCTACCGGAGAGGGGCCGGACAACTCTGAGGGGATGCTTTCCTTCCTGACTTATCTTCGCTTGCTGCTCGACGCACAACCGCGGTTGCGGCAACAGGACGGTTCTTCTACTGCAGGTGAGATAAAAACAGGTGTGTTTTTGGCAGCGATTTAATGCTAAAAAAAAGAGATGATTTTGACCCCAAAAAACAGATGCTTGTGGCAAAAGAAAAGACCATCTAACCCTAACCCTATCCCTAACCCTAACCCTAACCCTATCCCTAACCACGGAAAGAACCAAGAAAGGAGGGTGTAAATCTACATATTTGCCGAGAAATCGATGTACAAAGCCATGCACTTATACTATTTTTTTGCTGGAACCATTCCTTTTTTTGGTTGATAAATTTTAAGTCGTTTTTTTGGGGGGGGGTTTGGGGGGGTTTGGGGGGGTAAAGGAGAATGAGAAAGAGGGGGAAGAAGAAAGAGAAACTTGAAGGCTGAGAAGAAGATAACAGATTAACAAGAG
>CM065697.1:39847198-39852198 GCA_017654935.2 Phymorhynchus buccinoides
TTGGTTGATGGTTCATCCCATATGTGCTGTTTTGCCACCAAGTGTACGTAAAACCTACATTTAATTAATTCAAACGCCGACCAATTACAATGTGTGTTACAAAACCTTCAGAAAATAATCGCTCTCAGACGGAAAAGCAGCTTAACAGTTAAGTGATATTTCGAAATGTCAGTTAACTAGTTAACTAGTATAAACGATTTCCGCTTCCGGTAAACCAAAGTCAGTTAACTAGTTAACTGAATTAGAAAAGCCAGTTAAGTAGTTAACTGGTATTTTATCAATTCTGAACCCCATACATGATATACAGAGGGAGGGAAAGAACTCTCTCCATTCAAGGGTGATTACTGCAGTGGAGTTGCTTTCTTTTGAAATATATTTTTTGAAGTTTTTTTGTGAAAAAGATACAAAGGTAGAGAACTCTCCTTGAATTAACTCCCATCCACCAAAGTTGCTTACGACGCCTTCCGCCTAGCTCTGTGTGAAGATGATGCTTGGTTTGCTTCCCTTTGACTCTTGCTCATGATAAACTAGACGGAGGCTGTCGCTAGCAACTTTGGTGGAGGGGAGTTAGTTAAGGAGAGTTGTCTACCTTTGTATCTTTTCACCTATCTCCTCTCATTGTCTCACTATTTTTTTGCTGTAATCCGGCCAGAGGACAGGACAGTCGATGGCTTGAAGTCAAAACGGACTATCTTTAGATAGTCTATTGACGTATTATTGGATTTATCACAAAAACTAATAACTTGCATCAAACAATGACTGCAGAAATATAAAAAGGGGGTTTTATTTTCATATTTCAGCAGTCTTTTTTTATGCAAGTTATTAGTTTTCGTAATAAGTTCAATAATGTCACTGGACTATCTAAAGACATCTTACAGAGGAAGGTTCCTTTCGATATTCATAAATGTGCTGAACTTGACCTTGAAGCTTAACCTTGAAAACCGAAATGTCCTTCTTTTGGGCTATATATTTAATTTCCAAGCCGTATCTCATGAACCAGTGAACGGAATCGCTTCACATTTTGTGTGATGGTGTATCATGATGCCAGAAGGGTGTAGAAAAAGATATAACTGTGCTGGCTTTGGCCTTGAAGGTTTTTTGTTGTTTGTTTGTTTGGGAGAGGGGGGGTTCAAGCACTAACATATGTTTTCAAACGGTCAAAGGGAAGCAACCCACGTAGTCAAGAGTATTGCCCCTTTTACAAGACAAGGGAAGTAGCGTAAGCTTAAGAAAAGTGGAGGGAGCTACACGGGCAGGTACTGAGGTTTGTCAATGCATTGGTTAGTTCGTGTGTTCGTTATGCAAAATAGCATGCTAACTGCTTTTTATGCATTTTGTGGGAGTTGGAAGTAGTGTGTGTGTGTGGAGGGGAGGGGGGGAGGGGTTGCGAGGGATGGGGGGGTTGATGGAGGGGTGGGGGGTGGGGGGTAGACATAACTTTGGTCGGGTTTTCATTGCCACAGTGCATTTCTAGTTGTTGTTGTTGTTGTTGTAATATTATTATTTTTTCTCTTAGCCGTTGTTGTTGTTGAGTGGAGGTTTTACGTCCTCATGGCGGAAAGCCCTTAGGGACAAGTTGTTCTGATGCTGGGTCGATATTCTCTTAGTTTTAATGAAATTCTGCTTAACGTCCTCCGGTCTGGAACAGACACATATGGGACATTAGTAGATATAAAGATGGTGGGTACGAGGCAGTGCAACACCGGGAAAGTCCCGATTTTGTTAACAATACAGATGTGTATTTTTAAGACCCATGTTCTCTTAGCTTCTTTAACTCTTCATTAATACTGTCCATTTACATGAAGCGAATACTATTTGCAAAACAAATAATTCGTGAGTTACTCAAAATTGAGCAATGACAGAAAAGGCGTTAGCGCAAAACGTGCTTTTGTTTCTTTGTTTGTTTTGCATTGTTGTTGCAAAATGGCACATCAATATCAACAAATGCTAGGGGAGGGGGGGGGGGGGGGGGGGAATGCTATAATTGAGACCTTAAATGGTACATTATATCACATTAGGTTGCATTGTATTGACAGTGTTGTTGTTGCAAAATGGCACATCAATATCAACAAATGCTAGGGGAGGGGGGGGGGGGGGGGGGGGAATGCTATAATTGAGACCTTAAATGGTACATTATATCACATTAGGTTGTATTGTATTGACAGTGTTGTTGTTGCAAAATGGCACATCAATATCAACAAATGCTAGGGGAGGGGGGGGGGGGGGGGGAATGCTATAATTGAGACCTTAAATGGTACATTATATCACATTAGGTTGCATTGTATTGACAGTGTTGTTGCACAATGGCACATCAATATGAACAAATGCTAGGGGAGGGGGGGGGGGGGTAAAAATGCTATAATTGAGACCTTAAATGGTACATTATATCGCATTAGGTTGCATTGTATTGTCAGTGTTGTTGTAGTACAAATGGCACATCAATATCAACAAATGCTAGGAGGGGGGGGGGGGGTAAAAATGCTATAACTGAGACCTTAAATGGTACATTATATCGCATTAGGTTGCATTGTATTGACAGTGTTGTTGTAGTACAAATGGCACGTCAATATCAATAAATGTTAGGGGGGGGGGGTTAAAACTGATAGAATTGATACATTAAATGGTACATTACAGCACAGTACGTTGTATTGTATTGTCAGTGTTGTTGTTCTACAATGGCACGTTAATATCAATAAATGTTTAGGGGGGGGGGGTAAAAATGATAGAATTGATACATTAAATGGTACATTACAGCACAGTACGTTGTATTGTATTGTCAGTGTTGTTGTTCTACAATGGCACGTTAATATCAATAAATGTTAGGAGGGGGGGGGGGGGGTAAAAATGATACAATAATTGAAACATTAAATTGTACATTACAGCACAGTAAGTTGCATTGTATTGACAATAATGTTAGGGGGGATGGGGGTTAAAACTGATAGAATTGATACATTAAATGGTACATTACAGCACAGTAAGTTGCATTGTATTGACAATAATGTTAGGGGATGGGGGTTAAAACTGATAGAATTGATACATTAAATGGTACATTATAGCACAGTACGTTGCTTTGTATTGTATTGTCAGTATTGTTGTTCTACAAATGGCACGTCAATATCATCAAATGCTAGGGGTGGGTGGGGGTGGGGGGGGGGGGGGAGGGGGTAAACTGATACAATTGAGACATTAAATGGTACATTATAGCACAGTACGTTGTTTTGTATTGTATTGTCAGCATTGTTGTAGTACAAATGGCACATATTATCTACAAATGCCATAATTCAGACCTTGAGTGGTACATTATAGCACATTATGTTGTATTGTATTGTCAGTATTGTTGTAGCACAAATGGCACGTCAATATCAATAAATGTTAGGGGGTGGGGGGTAAAAATGATACAATAATTGAAACATTAAATGGTACATTATAGCACAGTATGTTGTATTGTATTGTCAGTGTTGTTGTTCTGCAAATGGCACGTCAATATCAATAAATGTTAGGGGGTGGGGGGTAAAAATGATAGAATTGATACATTAAATGGTACATTATAGCACAGTACGTTGTTTTGTATTGTCAGTATTGTTGTTCTACAAATGGCACGTTAATATCAATAAATGTTTAGGGTGGGGGGTAAAAATGATATAATTGAGACATTAAATGGTACATTATAGCACAGTACGTTGTTTTGTATTGTCAGTATTGTTGTTCTACAAATGGCACGTCAATATCAATAAATGTTAGGGGGTGGGGGTTAAAACTGATAGAATTGATACATTAAATGGTACATTATAGCACAGTACGTTGTTTTGTATTGTCAGTATTGTTGTTCTACAAATGGCACGTCAATATCATCAAATGCTAGGGGGGGGGGGGGGGGTTAAAATGATACAATTGAGACATTAAATGGTACATTATAGCAGGGTATGTTGTATTGTATTGTATTGTCAGTATTGTTGTTCTACAAATGGCACGTCAATATCAATAAATGTTAGGGGGGGGGGGTGGGTAAAAATGATACAATTGAGACATTAAATGGTACATTATAGCACATTATGTTGTATTGTATTGTCAGTATTGTTGTAGCACAAATGGCACGTCAAATATCAATAAATGTTTAGGGGGGGGGGGGGGTAAAAATGATACAATAATTGAAACATTACATGGTACATTACAGCACAGTATGTTGCATTGTATTGTCAGTATTGTTGTTCTACAAATGGCACGTCAATATCAACACATGCTGGGGGGGGGGGGGTAAAGAAAAGTACAATAATTGAAACATTAAATTGTAGATTATAGCACATTATGTTTATTGCATTGTCAGTATTGTTGTTCTACAAATGGCACGTCAATATCAATAAATGGTTTTTTTTGGGGGGTAAAAATGATATAATTGAGACATTAAATGGTACATTATAGCACATTATGTTGTATTGTATTGTCAGCATTGTTGTAGTACAAATGGCACATATTATCTACAAATGCTAAAGGGGTGGGGGGGGGGGGTAACAATGCCATAATTCAGACCTTGAGTGGTACATTATAGCCCAGTATGTTGTATTGCATTGTCAGTATTGTTGTAGCACAAATGGCACGTCAATATTAATAAATGTTTAGGGGGGGGTAAAAATGATACAATAATTGAAACATTAAATGGTATACAGGTACATTACAGCACAGTAAGTTGCATTGTATTCACAGTATTGTTGTTCTACAAACGACACGTCAATATCAACACATGCCGTGGGGGGGGGGGGGGGGGGGTTAAAGAAAAATACAATAATTGAAACATTAAATTGTAGATTATAGCACATTATGTTTATTGCATTGTCAGTATTGTTGTTCTACAAATGGCACGTCAATATCAATAAATGGTTTTTTTTGGGGGGTAAAAATGATATAATTGAGACATTAAATGGTACATTATAGCACATTATGTTGTATTGTATTGTATTGTCAGCATTGTTGTAGCACAAATGGCACATCATTATCTACAAATG
>CM065697.1:39857198-39861633 GCA_017654935.2 Phymorhynchus buccinoides
AAGCGAGAGTCCGAGAGAGACAGAGAGAGCGCGCATTTATGAGATGAGAGAGAGTTTAGAGGGAGCCATTGAGAGAGAGATTTAATATGTGAGAGGAGACTGAGAGACAGAGAGGGTGGGCGCACGACGGAAGTCGGAAGTCGGAAGTTTAATGAATATAAGGCCAACAGCCCCTTTCTTATGCCACACACAACATAGGCGCGCTTAACCATGAGCAAAGTGACACGGCCTTATATGCGAATCTACATGGGCCACACGGGACCTGACGGCTTATATCGCCTATAGAGTCCTACAGAGCCAAATACTGCATAGAGTGTCATATAGAGCAAAAAATAACCTGGTACACCCCTTTACTAGCCGCTATGTTGTGTAGCTGATGTGATGTGTACACGGTATGTAGTGTCGACTGATTTGTATGATGACCTATGAGGTTAATATAGTGATCTTAAGGATCTGACTGTGTAAATAGTTGGCTTGATTTTCGTAGTGACGTGGCTTGCCTGCTAGTCCGCTGTGCCATGGTTTGACTGTGTAGCTAGTAAAATGATCCTTGTGTGTGGTAGTGTGTGTGCGTGATGCCACTTGTGTAGTGTAGCAACCCTCTCTGTGTGCTGTGTGTGCTTGTAAATGTGTGATGTGCCTCGCTGTATGCTGAAAGATGTGCACGTAGAAGCGTGTCGTGATGCTTCATCTTCGCTTTGTAGATGATGTGACAACATGTGTGTGTGTGTATGTGTGTGTAGATGTGTGTGTGTGCCTTGATCGTGCCTTATGTGCTATTGTAAAAAATGCTATGTGTACGGTAGTGCTGAGTGTGTGCCAATGTGTGTCTCACAACCAATACGTGAAGTGTACAGATCCTTCCTTATATTGTTTTCTTTTAGCTGTGTGTGTGTACGTAAACTTCTATATGTGTTCTTGCCGTCAGGCGTAGACGTGCGTAGCGAGCGTGATTACGCGCGTGCCGTATGCAAAACTGTAGCAACCAGTCTTACCTGAGAGGAGACGTGCGTGCGAGAATGAGATGAGATGCGTGTGTTAAGATGAGAGAGAGAGAGATGCCAGAGATATAAACCACAGAGAGAGATGTTAATCGAGAGTATTTCGTCTTGTTATTAACGTCTAATATTCATCTCTCAGATACAGCTTTCGCAATCTTATTTACATCTCTCTTCTCTCTCTCCTTCTTAAAAAAAAAGCATATGTGCTTATGCTAAATGTCTATGTGCCTCAGGTGCATTGTGATAATGTTTAGACATGGGACATCTGGCATGTTGCACGCGACAGGACCATCCTTGAGGACATAACTCTGCAGGGCAGAAGCGGACCATCCAGCCGCCCGTCATTGTTAGCCCCACAATACAATAACTAATGCTAGGTGAAATCTTTTTTTATCGCAGCGTACTATCACTTACAAAGCAATACCACTTAAATGAGAAATGAATTCCAAACCATTAAAGAAAACAATCATTAAACATTCACAATCAAAAGAAACATTAAAAAATAAAACTAATAACAACACAAACAATCACTCATCTACTCTACTCCCTCTCTCTCTTCTCTCTCCTACTCTTCAGCTTCTGCTCTACACCTCTACTCCGATTAGCAGTTCGCTCTGCGATAAATCACTGTCTACTCTCTCTCGTGCTATATCTTCTCTTACCTCCATACTACTCGCCTCTACCTTCTGGTGTGCCCTCCTCACCTCCAGTACTAAAATTAACCTCCTTCTCGTCATCCTATCTGTATTTGCAGCGACTTTTTATGCTTAACAATTCTACCCTGTGTGATGCTCTCTCCCTCGCGCCACTCCACTCCCCCTCTGCCCATTCCTCCTCTATCCCCCCTTTCCCGAACCCCCCCTTCCCAACCCTTCCATTTTCCTCACACAAATAATCCTATTAGACATCCGATCTCTCTCTCTTGTTCACACACACACAACCAACGACATCACACACACACACACACACACACACGCATCTCACATAAAATACACGTGTGTAGTTTCTTTGACGATAAGTATAATATTACGTTTACTCATTCTGTTTTACTCAAGTCTTTTTATTTTACCTGAAGAAGTTTTATGCTCTAGCACGATGTTCATATCATTCGCCAAATTTCTTACTCTCTCCACCAAAGGGCGTGGAATCAGAACCCGTAACGGAGATAAGATGAACGCAATTGTTTTTAAATATTTGGCTGCAAACTGAATATTTGTTGTAGGTCCTTCTTGTTGTTGGTTGTCTTAAACTTACCCTGGCTTAAAGACCTCCGGATCATCCCAACAGCCGAAGCACGTTAAGCACTATAGCGCAAATGCACCAGCTGGGATGAGTGAACATTACTGTGTGTGTACCGTTTTTTGTTATTTACCCTGCCACTTTTACGCAATCGGGCTGCCCACGCCGCTCCCGAACTTCGGATGTGATTTTAGGACTGATATGTTATGCTATGAGTCTTGTCATGGGCAGTAGACAATCCCCGCACACCCGATGTAGACGCTATAAGCAACATTTTGATGTAGCCTTGGTTGTTTTCTTAGCTATGTATTATGGTACCACGCACTGCACACACGACACGACTTGCTTTAAAGACAGACCCTCAACAAAAGTTAGGACTTAAAATTTCATCATCCAAAGAAGGAATGTTTCCAAGC
The DNA here is from genome assembly GCA_017654935.2 of Phymorhynchus buccinoides. Taxonomy (NCBI): domain Eukaryota; kingdom Metazoa; phylum Mollusca; class Gastropoda; order Neogastropoda; family Raphitomidae; genus Phymorhynchus; species Phymorhynchus buccinoides. The sequence goes on from CM065697.1 coordinate 39,859,855, forward strand.
AAAAAATATCGTATACTAGTTGCATGTGTTCTTTTGTACATTCGATTTCTCTCTTCGCAAAACCTATGTAATTTACCCCTTGGTTAACACCCTTCCCTCTCTATTTCTTGGCTCTTTCCGTGGGTTAGGGATAGGGATTTAGTGTTAGGTTATGTCTTCCCGGATTAGGGTTAGGTGTTATGTATTGTCTTTTTCTCTTTTTCTTTTTGCACAAACGTATTTTTGTCATGTTTTTTTTTTTTTGTTCAAACTCATCTTCTCTTCTTTTCTTTGAGTGCAATAAATCGCTGCCAAAGTTTCTGCTTGTTATATCCCTTACTTTTATCTCTGTTCCATTAGTTTTGGATTTATATTTTTTTTCAATTACAAGGTCACCTTTTGTGTTTTTCTTTTTTTTGTGCATTTCACGAAATATTTAATCACTCGAGCTACTGTGTTATTATGCGTTTGCCTGGAGATTGGTGTCACTTGGTTAAATTTGGTACATGAATAGTCCACAGAGCGTCTCTGTGAATATTTTTCGGGTTTGCATTCTCCACCTTAGAGAGCGTCTGGCTGCCAAGGCGCTCTCCACCCTTTCCTCTTTTTTCTTCTTTTTCGCCTCTGGGGGGGGAAATTGCTGATTTTTGTGTGTGACTGATTTGAGGGGAGGATAGGAAAGGGCGGGGTGTTTTCCATTTTTTTGGCACTCCAAATTGACTTGTTATTACTTTTTGTTTCGTTTGTGGCTCCTTCACTCTTTTTTCTTTTCGTCTTCACTATCGATTTACAACAAAAAAAAAGTGTGCTAAGTGCATGGGCGACATGGGACCATAGACCCTTGTGTATTCTCTACTCGTCGGTTTTAGCTCGTACTCAAACCCCTCTCTCATCCTCTCCACGCTTCCTCTCTCTCCCTCTCTTGTCTCTTTTTCTCATTCTGTGTTCTCACCCTCCCCTCCCTCCTCCCCGTCCCCCCCTCTGCTCTTCTCTCCCCTCCCCCCTCTTCGAGTATCCTCTCCTTTCGCGTCCCCCCTCCCCCCCCGTCTCTCACCCCCTTCCTGTCATCCCCTCTCCTCCTCTCTCGCCCCGCCTCCCCTCTCGTCTCTTCCTGTACCAGTGTCTCCACCTCTCTGCTCGCCTGCCTCCTTTATCGTCCTCAGCGCCTAAAGACTTTCCACGTTCTCGGTACCGTATGCCTAGTGCAGCACCTTGAGAGGAAAATCCCCCGTTACCCGGGTTTCGAACTCGGCTCCCTCTGTACCACTCTACACGTTAGTGTGTGGGTGTGACTAGGAATTATTTTTTGCTGCATGTTCCCCAAGTAAGATTTTGTTTTTAAAGCATGTTGATCATGCATTTGAAAATTCTATGATTTTTGGCCAAATATCCCTACATTTCTTGCATCAGGTAGCGCCTAATAACCGGTAGTTTTTGTGGATATTCACAGAAACAAACGTATATCCACCCATGGATCCAAGACCATTTTTATTTTGTAACTCTTGTGACGAAGAGGTACTTAACTTTTGTTCTGATCTCTGTGTGTTCTCATAATTAGTCCATGGATTAATCGTGCATCTCTCTCTCATCTCTTCCATCTCTTCTCCTCTCTCCTTCTCCACATCTCCTTCTTCTCCTCACTCTATCCTTCTCTCTCCCGTCTCGCCTCCTCTCCTCTCGCTCTCTCGTCTCATCCTCTCTCCTTCCCTCTCCCCTCTCCTTACTCCGTCTTCCCCGTCTCTCTCCTCTCCGTCTCCACTCACTCCTATCTCTCTCTCTAAATTCTTCTCTCTCTCTTCT
>CM065697.1:39862133-39867133 GCA_017654935.2 Phymorhynchus buccinoides
ATTATTGAAACAAACATACATGCACAATAATAAGCAGGCATAATGAACGGAAAACCGTAACAAACTACTCACCGTACACTTTGTGTGTTGTTGTTGTTGTTGTTTTTCTCTCTTTTGCTTTGACATATAATAAACTACAACATAATCAACGATATTTATCAATACGGCAGAAAACAGGACTGCGGTTCAAATTGTTCGTTTGAATGCCGCCATTTTGTTTGACGTCATTTCCTTACCAATGGAAACCCTGATTGACGTCAATGGCCAAAACCAAACCAGTAGACCTATCAGTTACAATTGTACATGTGCTATGCAACCGTATACTAAAAACAAAGGCCAAAAGGTTAAAGGGGCACCCTGACGGATGAGTTTTTGTAAGAAACACATCGAGATCACCAGGAAAACACCCTTTACAGAGATTGCAACACTCACTTTGCTTTGGTTTCCTATAAATCAAACCGTCAAATCAGCGATTCCTCCTAGGCGGAGGTGCTGGAAGTCAAATTATTTCACCCAAAAGAGAAGGCGTATGCCGACTCTTTCCTAATGGCCGCCTGCGTTTAGACCACCTGCGTTTAGACCACCTGGAGAGTGCGTCGCAGCCAGAGGCACGACATTTTCGCAATACAAGCCTTTGTTTCTTTCTGTTTTTTAAATTTTATGCGGATTATCTAAAGGAGTTGCGTTCACAACAAAGGAAACAGCTCTTTTTCTTTTTTTTACTGCACTACACAAAAAGAAAACGCTTCAACCACAATGAGTGACCTCCACCCACCCCATCCAAAATGGCTACTCTCTCCGGCATCTCCGCCAAGGAGGAGTCGCCGTTTTGACGGTTTAATTTCTAGCAAACCAGAGTAACGTGAGTGTTCTAATCCTTGAAAAGGCTGTCTTTCTGGTGATCGCGACGTGTTTTTTGCAAAAACACATCCGTCAGGGTCCATCTTTAACGAATGTCTGAAATTCTTACTGGTTTAGTTAAGGTCTGTGCACACGTTCACATTATTCACGAGATATTTCTATTTCTCCATGGCAACATAGTGATATCCCACTCTTTAATATGACTTGCAGCTCACTGTGTTGCCATGGGGAAATAGAAATATCTTGTGAATCGTGTTAACGTGTACACAGACCTTTACGTAGACACACTACAAGCCCGTATATAGACACACACACACACACACACACACACACACACACACACACACACACACACACACACACAAAATGTCGACAAGTCACTTTGGTTCAATGTCGAAAAACAATTTTTTTTAATTCCGAAAATCGCGCCCAGGCCCAAAACTTGAAATAAACATGTTGAAAAGCTCAAAGTTTATATAGTATATTTTGCAAAAGAGGAAATAAAATACAGTATATTAAAACAATAATATTCAATAGTGATACGAATACTTCAGGCCTAGCTGCACGGCATATCTACGATCCCATTTTGTAAGGCATAATTGACGTGAAATTCTACTGTCTAAATAAATCTGATGAAATCCTACGAGTTATGTTCACTATGTTTGTAGTCTCCCGTACACGAATCTGATAAAATATCAGGGTCCGTTTCACAAGGGCTAACGTTACGTAGCGTGAGCGCAAATCGGCAAAAACGGTACTAAGAAACACCTCTTTTGCCGACGTTTGTCGAAAACGTTTTGTGGCTGCTATCGAGGTAGCAAGGGACAAACTATTTGAAGGATCATGGGAAATATCAATACTTCCGGCTTTTTTTTATATCTCGCGTGACGAGATTTGATCTTTAAAAATGGAAGACCAAAACAACAAGCTTGCCACAGCAAATATTCTTTAGTCTATCGTGAAAAAAATACGGGATGATTTTAGCAAATTAAACGAACGCAAGTGTTTTTGAATGCTCTTTCTTAATTTTTCATCATGTTAGATGGCACAATATAGCGCAAATGTTAATTTTCTGCACACAAATAGACGTGGGTGAAATCGAAAACTTTGTACAAACTGACAGAGAGGTATGATTTATCTCCCTTATGATAGCAACCCTTTTCTCTCTCCCAAAAATGAAGAGTAAGCTTAAAGAGTTATCTGACCTTAAGCGAACGTTTTGGGGTGTTTCTTAGGCCCCTTTTGGCGTAAGCGTTATTCGCGCGGCGACCGTTATCTAGAGAAACTCAACACTGTACTTTTGTATCGGACACTTGATTTGATTCGTGTATTGGGGTCTACTTGAGTATATAGGGAGCGAAAAAGAGTAAGTATTTCACGCGGTTGACGATTCATAGAATCGTCACAATAGTATCGTATTGGGGTCAAATCGTATGTAGTGTGGCTGGGCCTTTAGTGAAGATGGGAAAGGGAAAAAAAGAATATCTGATACGCAGTTGGTTTTGTTGTTGTTGTTGTTGTTGTTGTTGCTGTTGTTGTTGTTGTTGTTGTTGTTGTTGTTGTTGTTGTTGTTGCTGTTGTTGCTGTTGTTGTTGTTGTTGCTGTTGTTGTTGCTGTTGTTGTTTCACGGAATTAAGCAGCATCTACCAAACTTCTCTTAGCGCAATAAAGGGGTCGACGGGGTTTTTTTTAAATTTAATTTCAATCGTTAACCCTTTCACCGCCAAAGTCGCATGTTAGCACCACAGTGATTTAACACCTATGTTACAAAAAGGCATCAAATTGGGGTCTATTATCCAAAAACCCTATTGTCTTTGTTTGGGGAAGTAAGGATAGACCCTATTTTATATATGTCACAGAACAATCCCCAATACTGCAGACTGATTTTGGTCTCTACCCAGGTAAATTTAATGGAAATTTGTGGCTGAAGTATGGCTGGCGGTGAAAGGGTTAAATCGAATGGGTGTTTTGAACAGTCGTCATATGTAATATAGATGTAGATAGCGAGCACACTATAAGTTATACTATACTGGTCTCCAAAAGTTAAGGGCCGGCTTCTGTTTTCAGTAGCTTGATATCTATTTATTGTACACTAAGACAACAATGAAGAAAATGGCAAAACTTAGGCTACTCAATAACTTTCCTTCCTGTTGCACGTGCCTGAACCAGTTTGGCAGACATTGCAGTACAGCAACAGCGTTTTCAGGTACGCTTAAAGACCCCGCACGTCACGTGTCACATTCCCTCTTATGCTAGGAAGATTTCTTAAGATTCCTTACTAGCTATAAGAGGGAAAACACGTGAAACCCGTGCTTTTGACACGTGACGTGCGGGGTCTTTAAAATGTGGCAAATTCACGAGAATTTCACGAAAGTTTGGTCTCTTTTCGCTGAAGAATCAGGGCTGATGCAGGTTTCTTGCCTATTGCACGTGCAAGGCATGACTGTAGTGAACACTGCTGAGCAAAAGTTAGACACGAATGTGTATTTAAGGGCAGCAACCAGAGCTCTCAATAAGCATGCCTCCAAGACAGAAGAGAGAAGATCGTTCTTCCGGTGTGGCGGTGTATTTTTACTCTATGAGATAAGTAGTCCTAACCGGAAGTAGTCCTAGCGTAGCCAATCAGAATCGTTTGTTTGTCCGCCATTGTGAATTTTACGGATTATGGATTTATGGACTGTACATCGATTTATCGGCAAATATGTAGATTTACACCCTCCTGCTCTATTTTTTGGTTCTTTCCGTGGTTAGGGATAGGGTTAGGGTTAGGGATAGGGTTAGGGATAGGGTTAGGGTTAGATGGGTACAGTTCGCATGCGAGAGGTAGATATTTAATGACAGGTACTTATTTATCATAACACCGGCCCTTAAATTTTGGAGACCAGTATAGTATAAGCTTCCAGCTTGTTGCTGCTCATTTGTGTTGACAATGTATTGATATTGATATGTATGTGCCCTGTGGATCTGAATAAAAATGCATTTAAACCAATCGTTAACCCTTTCACCGCCAACCATATTTCAACCAAAAATGTCCATTCAATTTACCTGGATAGAGAACGAAATTCATCTGCAGAATTGTGGATTCTTCTGTGACATATATAAAATAAGGTCTATCCCTTACTTCCCAAAACTAAGACAATAGGGTCTTTGGATAATAGACCCCAATTTGATGCCTTTTAGTGACATAGGTGTTAAATCACCGTGGTGCTAAAATGCGACTTTGGCGGTGAAAGGGTTAAATGACCCCCACCACCTTCCCTCTCAAAAACGTACAGTGAATGTTAGAGATAATAGATATTAATGCAACGAATGTAAGCCCCCTAACGTCCGATTTCATAAATTATATTAAAAAGACATATAGTGTTAGAAACCACGTGGTGAAAGTACCGTGAATAAGTGGTGAATAAAACCGTGACCGGAGAAGACGGCCCCTCACAAAAACGGTCCTACCAAAACGGCCCTACTAGTTAGTTACGAAAACGGCCCCTTGGAGTCATAAGTCATAAGTGGTAAGTTTCTGTATTGCCCATTGTACGAGTGCATATGGAAAATTGTCTTCCACCGTGTGAAATACGATAAAGTATGTCAAAATAAAAAATATGAATTAAAAACATGAAACAGAAATTTACATTTAAACAAATATACAACTATATATTTGTTGTTTTAGTAATGAAAATAATAAAAGAAAGGAACCTCAGGAAGAGAGTCACGGAGCACAGACGGGATTCGTCACCGGTTGCGTCCCACATGGCCAACTACGACCACCAGTTCTCCCCCGACAACATCACTGTGCTGGACCGAGACAGCAGATGGTTCCAGAGAGGGGTGAAGGAGGCCATCTACATCGCGGCCCGCCAAGCCCACACTGAACCGTGACCGTGGAGGGGACACCTTGCCCGCGGCTTATTCTTCCCTGGTTCAGTCATGCGCCGTGGGTGCAGCCTTGAGCTGTACTCACGATCGTGTGCACTGAACCGCCAGTGGCCTCTCGGCAGACGACGCTGACGAAGGGAGAGCGACGCCCCCGAAAGCTCCGAGGTGAGCCTATACTTCAGCTGAGTGAAACTGTTATAAAATTCGCTTCATCGAGTAATTTTATATAACTATCACACCACAGCCAATCCTTCATCTGCTCTCAC
>CM065697.1:39872133-39892361 GCA_017654935.2 Phymorhynchus buccinoides
TGTGGTTTAAGCTTTTTCTTTTTTGTAGTGTAAAAACATGAAGCTATTTCCTTTGTTGTGAGCGAAACTCTTTTAGATAAACTGCATAAAAAAAAAGATAAATAAAAAGGATTGTATTGCGAAAACATCGTGCAAACAATTTGGTCGCCATTACAAACGAGAGGGCACACGCCGACTCTTTCAGTGAAATAATTTGACTTCCTGCACCTCCGCCAAGGATAAATCGCCGACTTGACGGTTTGATTTCTAGGAAACCAGAGCGAAGTGAGTGTTGCGATCTCTGTAAATGGTGTTTTCGTGGTGATCTCGATGTGTTTCTTGCAAAACCTCATCCGTCAGGGTCCACCTTTGAGAAGCGGGTACTTAACTTTTGTTGAGCAGTGTCACTTGCAAATACTACTTTGTCCTACTTTGAGTTACATGCCTTCACTCACAAAAAATACGTTGTAATCTTTTTTAGTTTTCATTGCTGTAAAAAAGATATAACTATTACACAACATTATAGGGGAAGACGGGGTAAAAAGCGCATGGGCGGGTAAGAAGCCCACCCCAATTATCTCATGAAATAAAGAAAATTTCAGTCAAATTTGCCCATGAGACGAATGCTAGACATTAACGCTCGTCTCATAGGCAAAATGAGACTGAAATTTGCTTCATTTCATGAGATAATTGGGGTGGGCTTCTTACCCGCCCATGCGCTTTTTACCCCGTCTTCCCCTACTCAGTGACTTGAATGCAACACAAACACAAACACAATTAGAAAGCACTGTCACAGTGACAGCCTCGGTCAAGAAAACACTTCATTTCGGTTTGTTGAAAGCCAGACAACTTCACGTGGTAATGAGTAGAGGTTTAATTAATTAATCTTGTATCGGTATGATAATCCGATCTTCGTTTGTCACAATGCAAGAATCCAGTTTTACATCATTAAATTTTACCCCCCACCTCACCCCACCCCCACCCCCCCCAAAAACAAAAACAACAACAAAAACCAGACCGATAGCCAGTCAAACAGAGCAACGAAAACTAATAATAATAATAATAATAATAATAATAATAATAATAATAATAATAATAATAATAATAATAGATGTTTTGTCACATTGTGTAATTAGAAATTCGTTCTTCGTGTACTTTGATATTCCCCAACTTATTTCTTATTTCTATTTTCTTATCTTTATCGTTTTCTTTTCTAGCCCTTCATGAAGTTGTATTTTCTCTTATGTTTAAATTGTTTCTGTTATCAAAGAAGATGAATTTTTTTTCTATTTCGTTTCTTTGTTATGTTTCTAATGTTCAAAATTAACCTTTTTTTTTTTTCTTTTTCTTAAATGTGTGATTTTTCAGTCTGTGATTGCCAGCCGCCATATCTGTGACTTATTTTGAGTAGGCACACTATAAGCTTTAAGCTTGTTGCTGCCGTCATTCTTGTTCATTTTATTTGGTGTATATGTTTTGCTTGTCAATAAAAAATCATTTAAACCAATAATAATAATAATAATAATAATAATAATAAACGGATATTTATATAGCGCTTTTTATCGAGCACAATTAAAGCGCTTTACAATCAGCATTGGGGAAAAACTCACACACTCACACACACGCACAACAGACACGCACGCACGTACGTGCACGCACGAGAGTGAACGCGTTCTTGCACACAGACATACACACACATACCCACACACATTTCATCAAACACACAGAAAAACACATTCTCACTGAAACGCACACACACTTACTTAAACATACACTTGTACAAACACGCGCACATGCACACACACATACACACACACGCGCGCGCGCGCGCGCACTCACATACACAAAAACACTCACGTGTACTCACACTCACAGACACATGCTCGCATACCCCCCCCCCCCCCCGCCTCTAGCCGAACACAATATCTCCTGCGCACGCATACACTTATACACATGCAAGCAGATATACCCACACATAACACACACAACACACAAAACACTCACACACACACACCTGCTTGGAAGCGCGGCCGTGTCGTCGCGGCCGTCGGCCGGGCCGTGCGACAACTTTTTTTTTGCGACAACGCATTTTTTAACCACAATGATTTAACACCCATGTCGTTAAAGGCCCTGTCACACCTTAACGTTTTAGCCAGCGTATGCCGACGTATCAAAATTTCTCTAAAACGCTGGCATACGCTGAACTGTCGATGGGTTTTTTTCAATTTTGGGCGTAAGCATAGCGTATTCATAACGAGTTGGACGTATACCTAACGTATTAATAACGTATTAGTAACTTATATAGAACATTCCAATAACGTATCGATAACGTATAGATAACGTATACAAACGAATGCTTAGCGTGTTGCCGGCGTTCACAACTTATGCTCAACGACAGTCTAACTTATGCATAGCGTATGGTAGCGTATCGCTGACGATCACGTGTTGTAGGCTATAAAAAGGTTGTTGCTCGATGATTCAAATCATTAAGTGATAATCTAAATACTGATTGCTATTTGGCCTTTGGGCTGAGATAGCGATTCAGTGCGATAATGTTTTGTATTTATTGGTTGGATTTATGAGTAGCGTGTGTGAACGTGTGTAAACGATCGCCTAACTTACCTCTAACTTATGGCCCACGTATGCGGGACGTATGACCCATACGCTGGCGTACGTCGAGAATTTTGTGCATGCACAAAAGTTTTCGACGACCTTGCCGTACTACGACGTATGCCAGCGTGCTTCAGCGTGCTCTTAACTCATACAAAACTTACCCATAACGTATTCGACGTACGCCAGCCTATTCGCCAAATTTTTCATACGTCCAGCATACGTTGGCTAAAACTTCAAGGTGTGACAGGCCCATAAAAGCCTTGAAATCAAGATCTGCTATTCAGTGATTTTGGGTTCGTAAGTTTTAGAGGTAAAGATATTCCTTGTTTTAACCCTTTCAACACGCTAGCCATTCCTCAGCCAAAATTTACCATTAAACTTACCTGGGTAGAGAAAAGATTCCGCCTGAAATATTGGGGATTCCTCGGTGACATGCATAAAACAGGGCCTATCCTTAGCTCCCAACATTAAGAACATAAGGTCACTGGATGCCAGAACATCATTTTGATGCTTTTCACTGACATGGGTGTCAAATCATTGTGGTGCCAAGAGGGGACAGTGGCGATGTCGTCAGGGAGGCGCGACGCAAGCGGCGGCGAGCTGAACGACGCTGGAGGAGGACACGCCTGACTGTGCACAGACAGCTGTATGATGCCGAGATGGAGGCTGCCAGTTACTGTCTCCAGCAATCTCGCACGCAGTTTTATACTGATAAGATTGATGCTGCTGCTTCCTCCTCTCGTGGACAGTTGTTTTCTGTTACTAACGAACTCTTAGGTAAAAGTAAAGTAAAGGCTATGCCATCTGACATTCCAACCGCAGAACAATCTCAGCAGTTTTGTAATTATTTTGCTGAAAAGATCAGTAACATTCGTAATGATCTAGACTCCCACCATTGTGACCCCCCGTCATTTTCTGTTTACGGAGGCCCTCTTTTTGACAAGTTTGACTGTGTCTCAGAGACGGACATACGTGAACTGATTATGAAGTCACCATCCAAGACCTGTAATCTTGACCCTATCCCAACTTCCATTACAAAGCAGTGTATTGATGATCTTGTCTTACACATTACTAACATTGTTAATGCTTCTCTTTCTGCGGGTGTTTTCCCCGAACAGTTCAAAGATGCTATTGTCACCCCTATTCTTAAGAAACCTGGACTTGATTGCAACAATCTAAAAAAACTATCGACCAGTGTCAAATCTTCCTTTCATAGCCAAGATTTTAGAGAAAGTCGTCTTGGCACAGCTGAAGAGACACTTAATGCATAACAACCTGCTTGAGGAGCATCAGTCAGCCTACAGGAAAAATCACAGTGTTGAGACTGCTGTGCTGAGTGTCATGAATGGCCTTCTTTTGAAGACGGATCAGAGGCTTGTTTCTCTGACAGCATTTTTGGACCTCAGCGCAGCGTTCGATACGCTTGATCATTCCATCCTTCTGACCCGTTTAGACGTGACCTTTGGGATACGTGGCGTTGTCCTCGACTGGTTTAAATCCTACATATCTGACCGCCACTTCTCTGTTGTTGTAGATGGAGTTTCATCAGCTCGTTTACCCCTCACGTACGGAGTGCCACAGGGCTCAGTCTTGGGCCCTGTTCTTTTCACGCTCTATTCACAGCCGTTGTCTGACGTGATCGCTGCACATTCCTGTGGTTTTCACAAATACGCTGACGACACTGAGTTGTCACAAAGTAGTGCCCCTGAGAGTTTCCCTTCCATTCTGTCTGGCATCGAGATGTGCATCACCGATGTATTAGGATGGATGAACAGTGACAAGCTTAAGCTCAACACAGACAAGACAGAGGTTCTGCCTGTTGGTTCTGCTGGTCGCCTTGCATTAATTAACAGTGAGTCAGCAGACATTGGAGCCAATACTGTTCAGTTCAAACCATATGTCAAGTACCTCGGGGTAACGATTGACCAGACTCTGTCCATGCATGACCATATCAGCAGCGTTTGTCGCTCTTGTTTCTTTGAGCTCAGACGCATTGCATCCATTCGGACTTTTCTTTCAGCTAACGCATGCAAGCGCCTTGTTGCAGCTTTTATTTCTTCACGTTTAGATTTCTGCAATTCCATTCTCCTTGGCCTTCCTACAGAAGAAATTACTCGCCTTCAGCGAGTTCAAAACAGTGCAGCCCGCCTCATACTTCGTAAGCGCAAGCGTGATCACGTCACGCCACTTCTGAAGGAGCTCCATTGGCTCCCTGTACAGTTCCGCCTTCTGTATAAGCTGGCTGTTCTATCCTTCTGTCACTTTGAACAGACCCTTCTGTCTTACCTCTCCAGAGCTCTTCACACCTATACTCCTTCCCGCTCACTCAGGTCCTCAAACACAAAACTTCTGAAAGTTCCAAAAACAAATCTAAAATCATTTGGTGACCGCAGTTTCAGTTTCAGTGCCCCTGCTGTTTGGAATTCCCTCCCAGTCGATCTCCGCCATGAACCAACTATCTCTACTTTCAAAGCTAAACTCAAGACGCACTACTTTCAAAGCTCATTCGGTTTGTAAATGTTTCCTTCTATATCTTGTACCTGGGTGAATGAATGGGTGATAATGTTTTGTGTAACTGCGGGTGTATCAGTGAATGGAAGCGCCTTGAGTGTAAAATAATTATAGAAAGGCGCTATAGAAATACTATCAATTATTATTATTTATTATTATGAAAGGGTTTTAAACATGTCACTCCCCAATATTTCAGACAAAATCTTTTCTCTACCCATGTCAGTCGAATACTAAAATGTTGGCTTAAAAGCTGCTGGCGGCGAAAGGGTTAAAACAGAGGTTGTTTAAGCGGAGATAATAATAATAATAATAAGAAAGAAGAAGAAGAAGAAGAAGAAGAAGAAGAACTAGATGGCTTATATTTGTCTTTAAGACAAACATGACAGGATTCTCCATCTAGTTAGTATTGTTATTGTTATTGTTATTGTTATTGTTATTATTATTATTATTATTATTATTATTATTAATATCAATAATAATAATAATAATAATAATAATAATAATAATAATAATACAGTGGAACCTCCCTTATAAGACTTCCCATTTTAAGACTCCCTCCCATATAAGACCTACTTCTCCGAGACATTGCCCTTCTTTGTAAGTATTAAAATTACCTCCCTTATAAGACCTCATGTTGGATGATTTTTGAAGGTCTTATAAGGGAGGTTCCACTGTAATAATCATTGATTCGCGGTGAGTCACGTGCAATGTGGTCTCCGGTCTTTTAGATCCGTTCATTTCCGTGACGCACCTTCCATTCAATGCTGCTGTAGTAAAACCGAGGATTACACTTCTACTAGACTTAATGGGGGCTGTGCACATCCACAGAAACTCATGCGCTTATCAGCAAATAAGTCAGGAATAAGCGTTTCCGTGTGTGCTTATCCTGTCCACTTAGTTCTTATAGTCTCTTTTACTTATTTTACGGATATTGGCCACTGCAAAGAACACCTTTTGCGAGAGTGAATGCCCGTGGTGGTTGGGGAGAAGATAGTTCTTACACTCTCTTTTACTTATTTTAACGGATATTGGCCACTGCAAAGAACACCTTTTGCAAGAGTGAATGCCCGTGTTGGTTGGGGAGAAGATAGTTCTTACACTCTCTTTTACTTATTTTAACGGATATTGGCCACTGCAAAGAACACCTTTGCGAGAGTGAATGCCCGTGGTAGTTTGGGAGAAGATAGTCCTTACACTCTCTTTTACTTATTTTAACGGATATTGGCCACTGCAAAGAACACCTTTTGCAAGAGTGAATGCCCGTGTTGGTTGGGGAGAAGATAGTTCTTACACTCTCTTTTACTTATTTTAACGGATATTGGCCACTGCAAAGAACACCTTTTTCAAGAGTGAATGCCCGTGGTGGTTGGGGAGAAGATAGTTCTTACACTCTCTTTTACTTATTTTAACGGATATTGGCCACTGCAAAGAACACCTTTTGCGAGAGTGAATGCCCGGTGGTGGTTTGGGAGAAGATAGTTCTTACACTCTCTTTTACTTATTTTACGGATATTGGCCACTGCAAAGAACACATTTTGCAAGAGTGAATGCCCGTGGTGGTTGGGGAGAAGATAGTTCTTACACTCTCTTTTACTTATTTTAACGGATATTGGCCACTGCAAAGAACACCTTTTGCGAGAGTGAATGCCCGTGGTGGTTTGGGAGAAGATAGTTCTTACACTCTCTTTTACTTATTTTACGGATATTGGCCACTGCAAAGAACACCTTTTGCAAGAGTGAATGCCCGTGGTGGTTTGGGAGAAGATAGTTCTTACACTCTCTTTTACTTATTTTAACGGATATTGGCCACTGCAAAGAACACCTTTTGCAAGAGTGAATGGCCTTGGTGGGGGGGGGGGGAGATGATTGAGTACTGACCAAACAAGGGGATAACTCTCGCCAATAACCCTATTTGAGGCCAATGTCTTAATGGCTGCCTTTTGCGAGAGTGAATGCCCTTGTGGATACTGATCAACAAGGGCTTAACTCTAGCCGTCAAGGGAGTTAATAACCCTAGTTGCAGTGGCCAATACGCATGAAGCTTCCGCGGGTAATGTGCACGGCCCCCTTACGCTAGTATTATAACACAGGGACGCGTGCGTGTATTGGCCTACATCATGGTGCAAGGCCATGTACACATAATTTTGCGGGGATTCCGTGCGGAAACCCGAGTGCAATCCGCGAGTACGTAAAACAAAGAAGGAAAAATATTTTGCGCACGTGTCCGTATTTCCCCTAGGGAAAGACGGGGTAAAAAGCCCATGGGCGGGTAAGAAGCCCATGCCAATTACCTCATGAAATGACGCAAATTTCAGTCCAATTTTGCCCATGAGACGAACGCTTACATGAAACGAACGCTCATGGGCAAAATTGGACTGAAATTTGCGTCATTTCATGAGATAAATGGCATGGGCTTCTTACCCGCCCATGGGCTTGTTACCGCGTCTTCCCCTAATAATCCGTACATTTTTAACATTCTTTCTTACACTTATTTGCGGATTGCGCATGGGATTTCCGCACGGAATCTCCGCCTATGTGTGTACATGGTCATAGTCAATTATGTCTGACTACGACTGTCAGATAGCACGGGGGGAAAGCTGCTATTATTGAAAGGTGGGTTTTGAATTTGTTCATGGTTGAGATGTCTTGTCCTTGGGAACATCCCCACTACCTCGGCTCCTCTTCTTCCGCGTTCCCAGGCCATACGGCCATAATGGGTAAGGTACGTAATGTATGTGTCCGGTTTTCAGTTTTCACTGGTACAGCCGACACATTCCGATTTCACATTCCGACACATTCCGATTTCGGAGAACCTGAAAGGAGAAAAATTATTTGGAAGATCTTTTCAGAAAAAACAAACACAAACAGAATGGGCCAATAAGTCAGAAAAATAGTAGATGGACCTAGAAAGCAAAGGGGAAAAGGCAGAGTCAAAGAGAGTGGCAGATTAGAGGAAGCTACAAGCACAGAACTTCAAGAATGGGGGGGGGGGGGGGGGGGGCTGGGGGGGGGATTTTTACGAAAAGAAAGAACCCCAGTATCCCCACGGGGAGAGACTCGTGGAGGGGGCGGGGTTGTTCAGCTCCCCGTATGGAGGCACGAGGCATCCACCCACTTTTGCCCCAACTCCCACGGCTAAGAGGGCTTTAGGATAGACAGCATAGAAGGAGGCTTCCCACAAGTCAACTGATACCCAAGGCTGCTGCACTATCAACCGGTGCAAATACCTCCTAATCTGAGTGATAAACATTCACAAAACACTACACTAAAAAAAATGATTTTTTTGTTTCTTTGTTTCTTTCCTATCGCTGTTGAACATTTCGATGGCTTGGAGTCAAAACGGACTATCTTTAGATAGTCCATTGACGTATTATTGAACCTATTACAAAAACTAATAACTTGTATCAAACAATGACTGCAGAAATATATAAAGGGGTTTTTGCTTTTTTATATTTCTGCAGTCTTTTTTTTATACAAGTTATTAGTTTTCGTACTAAGTTCAATAATATGTCAATGGACTATCGATTTGTTCTCATACAGCTCCCACTCCCCTGTTCCTTACTATTGGCCCAAATTCTGGGGTGATGGCAACCAATAGATATAGACTGTCAGCGCATCATATGCCGAGGAATTAACCCTTTCACCGCCAATGTCGCATTTATGCACCACAATGGTTTAACACCCATGTTACTAGTAAAAGGCCTCAAATCAGGACTGTTATCCAAAGACCCTATTTTCTTAATTCTGGGAGGTAAGGATAGGCCTAATGTTACACATGTCACAGAGGAATTCCCAATATTGCAGATACATTTTTTTCTCCACCCAGTTAACTAAGCTATCCACAAAAAGTTAAGGATCACTTGCAAACTAATTCATAACTTTCCAAATAAGAAAGCCAATGCGTTGAATTTTGGCCAACATTTAATTCAATGCTTTAGTGATAACGATACACAATTGCCTTCAATTTCGAGCAATCGTTTGGTCTGTACATTTGATCAAAGTGGGTACGTATCGAAATTTGATTTCCCAAAGTCATTGAAATCACAAGACAGGGCATTCTGATGCTCCCAAAAGTTCAGTAATGCGTGTATCCGCCATGGCTGTTCTGGCACTCGACGCAGCGAGTCCTCATGGAGTTGACCAGGGTGGTGAAGATCCTCTGTGGAAGCGCCTGCCACTCAGCCTGCAGCATCTGGTAGAGGTGCTGGGCATCCCTGGGAGGGGGGTGGTTGCTCCTCACTTTGCGATCCAGCTCATCCCAGAGGTTCTCAATCGGGTTGAGATCGGGACTGCATGCTGGCCACTCCATTCTGTTGACTCCAGACTGCTGCAGGAAGTCGTTGACCACCCTTGCCCTGTGGGGGCGAGCGTTGTCATCCTGGTAGACAGCCGGCGGTCCCATCTGCTGCAGTGTAGGCACAGCCAGCGGTCGAAGGATCTCATCCCGGTATCGGAGGCCAGTCAGGTTACCCTGTACATGATACAAGGGTGTTCTGTGGTGAAGGCTGAAGGCCCCCCAGACCATTACAGAACCTCCACCAAAGGCCACCTTTTCTTGGACAGTGGCGTCAATAAAGCGTTCCCCTGGGCGCCTCCAGACCCTCAGTCGGCCGTCGTTGTGGTTCAGGGTGAAGCGTGATTCATCACTGAACAGGACCTGGGACCATTGCTGACGTGTCCACCTCACGTGACGTCTGCAGAAGGCGCGGCGTGCTGCCCTATGGGCTGGAGTTAAGCGTGGCCGTACAGCTGGGCGACGAGAACGGAGGTTAAACCCATGAAGGCGGTTCCGTATGGTCTGCTGGCTGATGTTGATGTTAGTAGCCACCCTCAGCTGCCTTCGAATGATGCTGGAAGAGGCTGTTCTTGTCTGCAGGGCTTGTCGTTCAATGAGACGATCTTCACGTGGAGTTGTCTTCTTCGGTCGACCAGATCTGCGTCTTTCATGGACCCTCCCAGTGGCTGTGAAGCGTTGAATCAGTCTGACAATGACCGAGATGGACACCTGAAGTCGCCTGGCCACTTCTCGCTTGGGAACACCATCTTGGAACCATGCAACAGCTCGTCCCCTATCCAACTCGCTCAATTTTCGTCGTGGAGGCATTGTCAAATCAGGCCTAATACTGGTGGTATGTCTTCTTATAAAGCCAAGCAAGAGACAGCATCTCACACATAAACAGCAGTGCTTGCACGTGCATAATGGTTTTTCCATCTGGCTTGTGCAATGTGTTCATGCAGAACGATCCAAAACAAGGTCCTTTTTCGCAAGTTTCCGCTTTTTCTTTTGCTGCCAAGCTCAGTAATAGAGAATCACGTGCAATGTTTCCACTAACACAACATCGCCCACTTACAGCTGAACAAGAATTTATAACAATTTGGCTTGACTAAGAAAGAAATAACAGGAGCGAACGGAGTTTATTGCGCACCTGTTTTCTCATAGTGATCCTTAACTTTTTGTGAGTAGTGTATAATGGGGTTTTTTTTAATGAAAAATGGCTGGCAACGAAAGGGTTAAAAGGAGATGGCAGTAAAAAAATAAAACTGGCTGTAATTAGGTCTGATGTGATATGTCAATCAATGTATCATAACAAATCGGTTGGGAACGCGTAGGCTACCATGTATTGTTTATGAAATGGTGATGACGTCAGTGTGCCAAACTACACCCCCACCCCCACCCCACCACCCCCACTGTCGCATGAAAATAGGTAGCTCGTAAAAATAAGTAGCTCGCTACCTATGACAGTGTGTATTTGCGACATTGAGCATGAACCACAAACTTCACTTTTTTCTAGGGTTAGGGTTAGGGTTAGGTAAATGGTTAAAGTAAAGAAAAAGTGAAATTTGTGGTTGTCGCAAATACAGACTCTCATAGTAGCGAGCTACTTATTTTTACGAGCTACCTATTTTCATGCGACACCCACCACCCACTTCTTCTCCCCTTTTACCGCACATTAATGTTTACATGGAAACAAAATAAAACGCGTTGTTGTGGGTGTTTTTTTCAAAAAGAAAATAGGGTTGGAAAAGAGGAGATAAAGAGAGAGAGATATATGAAAATGGAGTTGATAGTTATGGCGGTGGTAGTTTGTGGTCACTGTTAGTAAAAAAAAATAATGACATACCAATCGTTCAATTCGCTACTAATTAGTGAGAATCGCATACATGCGCGCGCGCGTGCGCGCACACACATACACACACACACGCATGCACACACATACGCGCGCACAGAGAGAGAGAGAGAGAGAGAGAGAGAGAGAGAGAGAGAGAGAGAAGAGAGAGAGAGAGAGAGAGAGAGAGAGAGAGAGAGAGAGAGAGAGAGAGAGAAGAGAAAGAGAGAGAGAGTCTGAATAGCTTACTGATTAGGCCACATGCCCATTTCAAAGAAGGAGTACATGACAGAAAACATACACCCACAACACATTAATAAAGGGGGGGAAATGAAATTTATAAATAAAAAGTACACAACTTATCAAGATGGCATCAAAGGAGACACACACACATACAGAGAGAGAGAGAGAGAGAGAGAGAGAGAGAGAGAGAGAGAGAGAGAGAGAGAGAGAGGAGAGGTTGAGAGAGAGAGAGAGAGAGAGAGAGAGAGAGAGAGAGAGAGAGAGAGAGAGAGAGAGAGAGAGAGAGAGATTACCTAGCTGAATGCAGGAACTCAACAACGTTGAATGAAACAAGCACGCTAAGTCAATACCCTCTTTTGCTACAAAAAAAAACAGGAACAATTTGAGCATGTTGTTACCATGGTAAAACGAGCATCCCGCATGTTTGTAACTTACGCAGCTACACGATAGCAACCAATGTGCAGGTGTGAGTTCAAGTATTCGTCCCAAAACAGATTTTTTTTTTCCCTTCTCTCTCTCTCTCTCTCTCTCTCTCTCTCTCTCTCTCTCTCTCTCTCTCTCTCTCTCTTTTTTTTTCTTTCTTTCTTTTTTTCTTTCTTTTTTGTTTCTTTTTTTTTTTGCATCACCCAGCAAAAGCATTGGTATCCATCCATAAGAGTCAAAACAGAACTTTCGAATATAACCTCTGATGCAAAGCATTTGAGCGAATCAATGTCTAATTTTAGTTTTCGGTGAATATAGGGTTTTACGCCCTCTTCGACCTTTCGGCCATGTGGGGCATTTGTAAATACAAAGATGGTGGGGACAATACTGGAGGCAATGCCCAGAGGCAGTGCTATACCAGTTAAGTCCCGATTTTTTGGATAATACAGATATGTGTAGCAGTAACCACGCCTCGGTTAAACCTCATTGGCTATGGTACTGCCACAAGAATAATCATTTACATTTTTAGTTTTCATTCTTCTCTCACACGTAAAAACATGATCTATTGGTGCATGTGTTGGTGTGTTTAGTATGAATACTTTACGATAATCATAGTAAGGTCCCGATTGATTTTTCCACAGTGATCGAAAATAATAGCACAACTTCTAAAAGGCTCGGTACACGTTGAACATTAGTCACAAAATATCTCTATTTCCCCATGGCAATGCAGTGTTAGGCTACTCATAATATGACTTACACCTCACTGTGTTGTCGTGGGGAAATAGAGCTATTTTGTGAATATTGTTTAATAACGTGTACCGAGACCTTACAGTCTTTTGTGAAAGACTTGTGATTCCCAAACAAGTTGGCATTTGCACTAGTTTTTATTGCTAAATTAATATTGTAGTCCAGAAGGAAACCGTTTCTAAATCGCCTAGAAAACGAGATGTTTCATTTGTTTAATTATTTGAGATGGCTAAAAAGAATTCCAAATGGTATTGATAGTATGATGTATAAGAAGTATGATGGATTAGAAAAATCGCTACGTACATCCTGATCCTGATTTTTACTAAAATAAGTCTTAACCATCATATTATCAATACCAGTTGGAATGTTTTTAGCCATCTCAAATATTTTTTTATTTTTAAATACTTTTTAACATGGACTGAACATACAACATCTCTTGGGGGAAATATTTCCCAAAAAATATTTCAACTAAGTAAAATTAAGCATTTCTTAGATACTCATTTGCGTAAGTTATCTTTTAGTGGGCATATTCTTTCAATGATTGACTATGCATCTAATGTATGGGACAACTGTAGTGATACCAATTTGAAACTAATCAACCGTATGTATTAAAAAACAAAAAGCTGTCAAATTGATTTTGTTAAAATCTAGCTCACTGACTATCAAAGATTATAAAGAAGTAAACTTATTAACATTACATGACAGATTGTTGTTCAATAAAACAATACCTATGCACAATATCGTAAATGGGAATGCACCGAAAAAGCTTAAAGATGAATTTAAGGTTAATACTCACAGACATAATCATTTGTTATCTTTTTCAAGGCCTAAAAATAAAATAACCTCTATAAATCTAGTTTCTTATACTCTGGTGGAACCTTGTGGAACAACCTGCCTGCTACCTTGAAACAAATTAAAAACAAGAACTATTTCAAAACAAGACTTAAACTCCATCTTTCAGATAAGCAACAGTTGAGTATGTAGTAGTTGCTCTGTAGAATTGGTCTGTAATGTCTCCCAATCCCATTCCCACAAATAGACAACACAGTAGTGAGTCAGATAAAGATGTGTTAATGTGTCTGAGCGTATGACCTTTTGTGTCCCCCTTTCCATTTAAATATGTGGCAGGATGTTCGCTTTTCGTAAGCTCTCCATTGTTTACTGTAAATTTATCTGTTCCGTGTTCCTTTTTTCTATGTAAATAAGCAATATGGTTTGTGTATTGTGCGTGTGTGTTTGCATTTTGTCTTTGTTAGATGGCTTAATGAAAAAAAAGCATGTTTGTTTGCTTATTCAATAGTATCTTTAAATAAAATTTTGACTTTACTTGACTTGACGCACACGCCCTTTCCTTCTTCATCAATCACACAAAAAATCACATGCAATTTTTTTTTCTTAATGGGTGGCGCGCCTCTGGCCGCGACGCGCTCTCCAGGTGGGAACATCCCGAAATTCGCAGAGACGCTTCTGTGACTATAAAGTACCAAATACCAAATACTATACCAGGGATGTGCAGTTTCTTTTATCGTATTACCTTGTGTGACTGGTTGTCAAGGTCCCTGGGGGCACTGTCTCACGGAAAGTGGGTCACACAGAGCCCCAGGGACCACACAGCAACCGGTGTGCACGTGCTATAAGCACTGGAAGCACTCGAGAAGGTAAAAGTCTCTGTACACGTGAACATTTTTCGCTCTTTCTCCATGGAAACACAGTGATGTGCAAGTGAGGAGCGATCACTGTGTTGCCACGGGGAAAGAATGGAGAAAAAAAAGTTTGTTTCATTTGTACAGAGACCTTAACACAGTCAAAGGGCATTGCATTGAAAGCTAAAACGCACCTTGGGAACTCTCTCTCTCTCTCTCTCTCTCCTCCTTCTCTCTCTCTCTCTCTCTCTCATCTCTCTCTCTCTCTCTCTCCTCTCTCTCTCTCTCGTCCCGCTCCATCTCTCAAGAAGTTAATGTCATTTATTTGATTTTGTGTATTTGTATTCCTTTTGATTGGTTTAATTTCTGTGGATATTTGAATGAAGTTTAATATATTATAGTATTAATTTTAAAAAATTTATACATAACCCTCCACCCTCCTCCATAGCAACTCTCTCTATCATTATGGCCCATAGCCGTGTTCATTAAAATCGTTCCGAGTTCCGAGTCTCTCTATCTCTCTCTCTCTCTCTCTCTCTCTCTCTCTAGTGGATTCTCCTCTCTCTCTCTCTCTCTCTCTCTCAGTGCATTTAGCTTCTCATCCATGCATGTATCTAAATATGATCTAATTCATCCAAACCAATCTGGATTTCGATCTAATCATTCATGTCATACTGCATTAATACATTTGATTGATCAGTGGTTGACAAACATTAATGATTTAAAAGTTTACTGGTGTTCTATTTGTTGATTTTTGTAAAGCCTTTGATGTCATTGATCATAAATTATTATTACGTAAACTGAACCTTTACAAATTTTCAGACCCCGTCCTTTCTCTTATTAAGTCGTTTCTTACTAATCGTCAACAATCCGTATTTCTCAATAACAAGCAATCCAGTTGTTTGTCTCTTAAATTTGGTGTACCTCAGGGGTCGGTTCTTGGTCCTTTACTTTTCTTACTATATGTAAACGATTCCCCTTATACATTAAAGACTCGTGCGAACGTTTTTGCAGACGATACATCAATTCATTCGAATCATTCTGATTTGAAACAGTTATCAGCTAACCTACAGGAAAATGTAAATCCATTAAAGTATTGGACAGAACTCAATCATATGTCCTTAAATGAACAGAAAACTAAGTATATGGTAGCTACTTCTCGTCAAAAAAAGATAACATTTGATTTCTGCCATGCCCCCTCTATTCATTAATAACAATCAAATAGAAGAAGTCAGCACTCACAAAGTTTTAGGAATCACTATTGGCAATAATCTTTCCTGGTCATCCCATGTCTCCAACTTAAGCAAACGTGTCTCACAAAAAACTTTTCAGCTTTCTAAACTTAAAAACTTTCTAGACATAAACGCCCGTAAACATTTGTACCATGCGTGCGTCCAATCTGATATTGACTACTCTTCTACTCTCTATGACACCAGCAGTGCTAACACATTAAAACCTTTGCACAGGACCCAAACAAAGTGCTAAAGCCACCACCTAGTACAGCGTACCCTTAACAAAACAAACAAACGATAATACTCAAGATTAGTCAGCATTAGATATTTATCCTTTTCTCAACTGAATACACAAAGCAATAATGATGTTTGGGAATTATGAATCAGTGAGCAACCTTAAATATTTCAGCAAGGTTTCCAATCAATCAATCAAGATACAATAAAAAATATAATCATAGCAAAACCAAGAATTGATTTGCTTAAAAATAGTTTAATTTATTCTGGTGGAACACTTTGGAATTATATCCCATCACATATCAAAGAAAAAAAGCATTAACTCCTGTAAAGCAGCATACAAACGCTTTTTATTTGATAGAATGGAAACGGATACATCAATCCAAGTGTAATTTGTGATATATAGTGTCATTTGTAATGTCATAAGTTTATTTCCCCCTCTATTCCTGGTATAAAAGCATAAATAATGCATGGTTTGTCTATTTTACTTGGTGATTTGAATGATGTGTGCCATA
The DNA here is from genome assembly GCA_017654935.2 of Phymorhynchus buccinoides. Classification (NCBI taxonomy): domain Eukaryota; kingdom Metazoa; phylum Mollusca; class Gastropoda; order Neogastropoda; family Raphitomidae; genus Phymorhynchus; species Phymorhynchus buccinoides. The sequence goes on from CM065697.1 coordinate 39,888,381, forward strand.
TTCTATACAGAGATTGTGGCATGACCTAAATATTACCAATGTGCCATTTAAATCAATCAATTGGTACCTTTTCCCGCCTCCAAGCCTCTACCAAATCACCTTCTTCCTGTATCGTCTGTACATGGATGATGTATTATAGTGCAAAATTAATTGTGTTATGATATTCTGAATATTTACTTTTTTTTAAGGCTTTGTATTATTATTATTATTTGCTACGCAAGCCGCTTCATTTTTTGGATATTTTTGGTTAACCTTTGTTTTGCCTCAGGGCTGATGTAACAAAAGCATAATTGTATGCTTAGCTTATAACCCTGAATAAACAAATTTTGTTCGTTCGTTCGTCGTTCTCTCGATCTTCTCCCTCTCTCTCTCTCTCTATCTCTCTACTCTCTCTCTCTTCTCTCTCTCTCTCTCTCTCTTCTCTCCTCTATCTCGCTCTCTCTCTCTCTCTCTCTCCTCTGCTCTCATCTCTCTCCTCTACTCTTCTCACGTCTAGTTCCGTAATGGTTACGGTTCCTGTATTTGTTTTTATTCAGGCCCAGTGTCAAACATGTCATTTTCTGCGAGGAAAAAAAGATGAGTGCTTTTCTCTAGGAAAAATAAACTACTCTTCAGAGTCTGTTGATTCCTGTTGAGTTGCACTACCCACCGTCTTTTCTTTTGTAATGAAAAAAAAAAAACAAAGGTACATAGCGAAACAGAGAAATATCAGAATGTCCCACATGTCCCGCAGTGATACTATGTCAGTTTGCATAAACTTGTTCTACAGTGGAACTTCCATTATAAGACTCCCATTATAAGGACTTCCCCTCCAATGAGCAAGACATCTCTGAGGACGTTGCCCTTATTATAAGGAGAGAAGATTTACTGTAATTTAAACACGTCAATCCTAGCGGTTTGTTTTGGGTTGATTTTTTCACAAAAAAGAAGGTTCAAACTATTGTGGATCAACATTTTTTGCTATGCCGGAGAACGCTGGTTGTAAGCGCGTTGAACTCATGTCGGATAAACACGCTATATAAAATATACGTTATTACTATTATCAAATATAATACCAGCAATATCTCCCATTACCCAACATGAACGATGCGTCGTATTTATCGACGGCTTTCGGACTTGGAACGAAGACAGTGTCATGCGTTACCCAGATCACAATGTCACATAATATTGATACGATCTCGGTGATCTGGTTTTCATGACATTGCTTACATTTGTATGTAGCAGTCGTTTCCCGACTATGGCTTACCAGATAACAGGAGGGGCAGATGCTATTCTGGCGGGCTGGGCTAGGAATTTGTTTTAGCAGGGAGATGCCTTGTCAGGGTACATCTCACCACTATCTGCGGCCAAGGGGATTGAGGACACAGCTGCGTTGAGGAAATGTTCTCCGAAGGGCCAGCCATCCCTTTGGTCGTGCTGGGTGAGCACCGGGAGCCGGTTGGGCAAGGGTTCCCCTCGGTTCGAGAGGTCATGTAGTCAGCTTCCACGAAAGACTAAACTGTACAGATTTTCCATTACTGTAAGAAAACCATCAATAGGATATTGTTCGGAAATAATTAAGGGGGAGATTTTCTGGTGTGTGGGGGAGTGATCTTGACTAATTCACAACGGTCAACAGGGGAGTCACTCTACACCAAGGCCCTCTCGTAGCCTATCGACTCGGTGTGTATTGAGCAGAAACAGCACTTAGAACAACGTCGCTTCATTCTAAAAACATTAGTCATTCAGTATTTTGTCGTCACATGCAAGTTTATCAGTTTGTGGCCACTGGCCACCCCTAATGCTTTCTATTAAAAAAAAAATGGTTTTGAAAAGTCGCTGACTCGCATCCTGCGGTTTCAAGCTTCACGACGCCCATTGTGCATTGTTGCTATGGGTGTGACCAGAGTAGTAATGGAGGTAAACAACTCTAGATATTTTCACGAAGTGCTCCCCTTGGTTTTTTCCGAAAATCGTGTTATTGTACAGTCTCATGTATACTGTTAGGTCCCTACGTGCCCCCCCCCCCCCCCAAGATAAAGGCTTCTGACTTACGTAATGATGTAGAAAGGATAGAGAACCGATGAGAAGAATAAGTGACGCCAGAATTGGTCCTGATTATCCCGATGCCCCAATGATTCCTCGGTTATTTTAGATTCACCCAACGGTATCGAAGCTACATAAACGTACGTCCCACTGGGAGTTCCACCTATACGGGCCTGCCATATGTCTATGTTTCTTTCTTTATTCTTATTTCTATCCTTTCTTTCTTGTCTTCCTTTCTTTCTTTCTTCCATTCCTTGAGTCATTTCTTTACTTTCTCCTTTTTCCTTTCTTTCTCCTGTTACTTCGTCTTCTTTCTATTTTTCTCTCTTCCTTTCTTTCTGTTTTCTTTCTTTGTCTTTCTTTTCTTCTCTACTTCCATTAGCACCTTACTTTCTTTATTTTTGTTTACTTTCTTCCTTTCTTTCTTTCTGCACTGCCTATTCTTTCTTTCTTTCTACACCTTCCTTTCTTTCTTTCTTCATACTTTGTCTTCCTTCCTTTGTTCTTTCTTTCTTTCTTCTTGTCTTTTCCTTTCTTTCTTCTTCCTTTCTTTCTTTCTTTCTTCTTCCTTTCCTCCCTGCTTCTTCCTTTCTTCCTTTCGTTCCTTCTTTCTTCTTTCTTCCTTCTTTCTTTCTTTCTTCTTTCCTTCCTTTCTTTCTTTCTGTTCTTTCTGTTTTTTCTTCCTTCCTTTCTTTCTTTCTTCCTTACTTCTTTCTTTCTTCCTTCCTTCCTTTCTTCTTTCTTGATTACTTTCTTCTTTATTTCTTCCTTCTTTCTTCTTCTTCCTTCCTTCTTTCTCCTTGTTATTCGTCTTTCTTTCTTCCTTTCTTTCTTTCTCCATTCCTTCCTTTCTTTCTTCCTCCTTTCTTTCTTTCTTCCTTTCTTCTTTCTTCCTTGTCTTTCTTTCTTTGTTCCTTCCTTCTGTCTTTCTGTCCTTTTTCTTTCTTTCTGGCTTATTCCAAAACAATTAAATGGTCATACATTGCAAAAGGAGTTTGCCATGATGGATGATGATGAGTAGTAATCACCAGACTAGCGGACCTTTCTGAGAAATGCCACAACACGGCCTACATTCCAAGTTCATGGCATAATACATAAATTTGGGGGGGGGGGAGGGGTTGTGGGTGTGGTGTGTGTGTGTGTTCTGATGACAGAGAGAGATGCCTTTTCCAATTGAAGACAAGGGGATGCTCCTTATTTTAATAATTCATTATTGATTGCGTATGTATAAATGTATTAGTCATTTATATTTGAAAAATAAGAGATGCATATTAAGTTATTTATTCAAGTTATGTATCATTCATTCATTTATTAATTTATCTATATTTTGCTTATTCTCAAAATAGTATATATTAATTCAGTCTTCTTCTTCTTTCTTACTGTCCAATTAATGTACAGGGACAAGGGCCCTATCGCGGGGCGTTGATAGCCAACTAACTGACGTCCCATTAGGCAGGGCGACAAGTTAAAAAGACAGGATTTCTAAAACATGTGCACGTACTGCACTAAAAATCTTACGTTAAAACTGCATGGATTCTGCATGGATTACTTTAGCAGAAAAGAGGCCCGGTGGCTGGTGGTGATGCCACCGAAGCTACATCAAAATTGGGATGTATATGCTATGTAGTAGGTTGCAGGGGGGTCGTCGTTTAGACCATGACAAGCTCCTAGCTAACATTATCAGGTCTGCCAAAATCCCCCAGAAGACGGGATTGTCGAGCTGCCCACGAAGCTGGGGTGTAAACGGTCACAAACTTCAGTCGCTCGTCCGCACAGCTGACGCATTTTTACCATACTGTTCAAGTGCTTTCGCTGTTGGATGACCCTTGGAGTCTTTTAGCCAGAGTAAGCCAACAACACACAACCTAATTATATTTCGCATAACGTGTTTCTAATATACAAGCTATCGAGTTTATTCATAATCATTTTTTCGCATAATCTTTCCTTACCCCTTGG
>CM065697.1:39892861-39900361 GCA_017654935.2 Phymorhynchus buccinoides
TTCCATAGCAGATTTTCTTTCCTGAAAAGGACACCATTTTGAGCACGTGCCTTAGTTGAACGTTTGGGTGACGCAAATCATCTGTAGGTAACATCCTCCAGCGTTAGGTTACACATCCTTCGCGTTTTCTGGAACCATCGTCAGCTAACGTATACTCATCACTGCTAATTCAAGGTTGGTGTCTGTATGTGTGTGTGTGTCTGTCTGTCTGTTTATCTGTCTGTCTGTCTTCCTGTACTCGACCATAATTGTGACCCAGCACCACAAAGGGGACATTAAGTCGTTAGGCTAGTTTCTCAAAACAGGCTTGTCAAAAATCTCTTCTTTTTAAAAAAATCAATTTTGAGTTATGAGTATTTTCGTGCTCTCTAACATCTTATCTTTCATATCCGTTAAGGATAATCTTTAATATGGTATCTAAATATTAAAAACAAACAACTGCTTTGACGTTAGTACGTTGATGCATTTTGCTAGACTTTAGACTGTGATTTCTCAAGATGTCTGGCAGTCACCTTACACCTTACCAACTTTAAATGCTCATAACTCTGCAGCAAAAAAGGACACAAGAACAGTTCTTATATCATTAAAAAGAGAATTGCCTGACGTTTCCAACTGTGCCATTTTCTCAGAATGGTAATGTTGACACTTAATGTTGGGTCACAATTATTATTATGCTAGTAAATGGTTTCCTTCTGATTCTTGGCTATTTTGTGCCACCTCATCCTCACCCCAACCAATACTCTCTCTCTCTCTCTCTCTCTCTCTCTCTCTCTCTCTCTCTCTCTCTCTCTCTCTCTCTCTCTCTCTCTCTCTCTCTCTCTCTCTCTCTCTCTCTCTCTCTCTCTCTCTCTCTCAAACAAGCATATTTGATGCTACTCAATTTAGATGAAAATGGCAAGAAATTTCGGGTAACTTTATTGAAGAACATCTTATTTAGTGGTGGGTTCGGCTATGCCTGGCTTGCACAGGGTGTGGGTTGTGAAATGTCTTTTGTGTCATTATTTAAGCAGAGGATGAATGATATGTATGTACACGAGTGGAGTGAGTCTGTCACGATCTGTGTAAAGGGTGTTTTCCTGGTGATATCGACGTGTTTCTTACAAAAACTCATCCGTCAGGGTGGCCCTTTAACGTAGCTAGTATGGTTGTATAGCATGAAGAAGGGAATCACTGCTTAGAAAGCATGAAGAAGCAGCTTCCATATCCCTTCCCTTTGAGTTCGAGCGAAAAGTTGGGGTTAGGATTAACGGTGTTAATTAAAGTAGGTTACTGTATTGATAATAAAGCAATGACACGCCCTACACACAACACTAGATATTAGTCTGTGATACTCTAGATTCTTTTTTTTTCCTGCGTTCTCAGGCTATATGGCCATAATAAAAGAGATGCATATGTGTCAGGGTATCAGCTTCACTGATCTCCCCGCTGCATTCAGCCGACACATTCCGATTTTGGAGGAGCTCAAAGAAGAAAATGTATTAAGAAATGTTATTTAAAACGCAGGAGAATGGGCCAATATGGCCAAAAAAATGTAATTTTGTTGTCGATCGCTCGTGCTGATGCGTCATGCTGCTGTTATGCGCCTCACTAGCACAACTAGTTTGTCTCAGCATGTTCGCCTTTGCTGGATAAAATTTTTGTAAGAATTTCTAGAACAAAGGCAAAAAAAATGGACTAGTAAAATCGACAGATAGTAGGCCTAGGTAACAGTAAGTAAAAGGAAACGTCAGAGTCAAAAGAGAGTGATAGTTTAGGGGAAATTACAAGCATAGAACTTCCAGAAGATGGGGGAACTATTTGTATTGAAGGACCACTGTATCCCCAAAGGGAGAACAATAGTAGATGATAGTAAGAATGGTAAATACAGATTTAAAGGTGGACCCTGACGGATGAGTTTTTGCAAGAAACGGGTCGAGATCACCAGAAAGACAGCCTTTTCAAGGATTGGAACACTCACTTTGCTCTGGTTTCCTAGAAATCAAACCGTCAAAACGGCGATTCCTCCTTGGCGGAGATGCCGGAGAGAGTAGCCATTTTGGATGGGGTGGGTGGAGACCAATCCCATTGTGGTTGAAGCTTCTTTTTTTGTAGTGCAGTAAAAACAAAAAATTGAGCTATTTCCTTTGTTGTGAGCGAAACTCCTTTAGATAAACTGTATAAAATTATAAATAAATAAATAAAAACGCGTGTATTGCGAACATTTCGTGCAAACGATTTGGTCTAAACTGAGGCGGCCATTAGAAAAGAGGCGGCACACGCCTTCTCTTTGGGTGACATAATTTGACTCCCAGCACCTCCGCCAAGGAGGAATCGCCGATTTGACGGCTTGATTTCTAGGAAACCAGAGCAAACTGAGTGTTGCAATCTCTGTAAAGGGTGTTTTCCTGGTGATCTCGACGTGTTTCTTACAAAACCTCATCCGTCAGGGTGTCCCTTTAAAGTACTAAAACCAGCTAAGCCGAGGCAGTTTTTCGTCGTTTTTGTTATATGGCCTTTTCATTGTTTTATTTTGATGTATCTGGTTTTGTATTAAGAAAAGACATTGAAATTGACGTAGATGGGCTTAAGCTTGGCAAAATATTATTTTTAGGTTTGTTTAGAGACGACAATACAGAATGTTCACGTAATGTGGTTTGCAAATTATCTCAAGAACTAATTGAGATAAAGACTTTAAATTTTGCACACTTCTTTTTGACACTGTGAACTGTTGCATGAACCTCAAGTCGGGCTTCTCTTGTGCAGTTAAACTTTTGTTTTTAATGTGTATATTTTTTTCATCACATTTCTTTTCTTGTAATGCGAGCAACCGTAGGTATAATTACATTTTTATTTCGTTTCTATACTAGATTTATTCAGTTTACATTAGACAAAACTGCTACGAGCAATAAAGCAACAGAGCGAGAATTGATGAAAAATAAGCTCATCATTTTACTATGTATAGTGTACAAAAAAAACCTTCCCACTTGATCCCGGTGTCCCTAAAAAGGGACGCTAACGTTTGGGAAAAAAAATTCAAAATTGGTTATGTTCATGATACTTTCTTTTTTGACATGATAATGTTCATTAGACAAACGAACCTACACTTTAAAACATGATTTAACAAAATAACAAAAAATAAAATTTGGGCGTAAATGAGTTAAAGCAACAAAAGGAGCAACACGAGAGAGAGAGAGAGAGAGAGAGAGAGAGAGAGAGAGAGAGAGAGAGAGAGAGAGAGAGAGAGAGAGAGAGAGAGAGAGAGAGAGAGAGAGAGAGAGAGAGAGAGAGAGAGAGAGAGAGAGAGAGAGAGAGAGAGAGAGAGAGAGAGAGAGAGAGAGAGAGAGAGAGAGAGAGAGAGAGTGAGAGAGATTGAGAGAGAGAGAGAGAGAGAGAGAGAGAGAGAGAGAGAGAGAGAGAGAGAGAGAGAGAGAGAGAGAGAGAGAGAGAGAGAGAGAGAGAGATGACAAATGACTTTTTTAATGTCAATAGCAAAACTGCCATAACAACTTGGGGGGTGTACATCACATTTCCTAGAGAGAAAAAAAAGGAAAAAAAAAAAACATGAGAGAGAGAGAGAGAGAGAGAGAGAGAGAGAGAGGAGAGAGAGAGAGAGAGAGAGAGAGAGAGAGAGAGAGAGAGAGAGAGAGAGAGAGAGAGAGGTTTCTATCATGTAAAAAATGGCACTTCGTATAAGAAAAAAGCAACAGATATTAAACCATCAAATGTACAATTTTAGACTGCAGAAAATAAGATGGTTCAATATTGATAGCAATAACAGAAAGAAAGAAAAAAAGAAGAGAGAGAGAGAGAGAGAGAGGGACAGAGAGAGAGAGAGAGAGAGAGAGAGAGAGAGAGAGAGAGAGAGAGAGAGAGAGAGAGAGAGAGAGAGAGACGGAGAGAGAGAGAGAGAGAGAGAGAGAGAGAGAGAGAATAAGAGAGAGAGACAGAAAAGCGAGAGAGAGAGAGAGAGAACAAAAGAGAGGGAGAGAGAGAGAGAGAGAGAGAGAGAGAGAGAGAGAGAGAGAGAGAGAGAGAGAGAGACAGAGAGAGACAGAGAAGACAGACAGACAGAGAGAGAGAGAGAGAGAGAGAGAGAGAGAGAGAGAGAGAGAGAGAGAGAGAGAGAGAGAGAGAGAGAGAGAGAGAGATTCTTCCAGTTTAACTGACCTTTTTATTTCAAAAACGTAGATAGATTCTGAACATCTTTTGACACTGAAACGGCAGGTTCTCAGATAATAAAGAGAACCATTTATATAACGGGAAAAAGAAAACCTGGAAGATTTTTTTTTTTATAACGACAATGGTAAGGGCAAAATGAGCACATTCAACGCTTGCCATATAAAGCCAAACGACTTTCTTGTGAAAACTTTCTAATGGTTCCCTAAATGATGGTATCACACATTTCAATGCATGTTCATGTTATTGGTTTTGTGATTGAACTTGCAAGATTACCGCTTTTGACAGGGTTTTTCTTGGGGAGGGGGGGGGGGGAGGGGGGGGAGGGGAGAGGGGGAGGGGGGAGGGGGAGGGGGAGGGGGAGGGGGAGGGGGGGCACAGCACACGAATTCTCCTCATTCTGCCTCCTTTTAGTTTGCCACAGCGAGCTATTTGTTTCAAGTTATTTCCTTCGGTTTGAACGGGAGTTTTTTTTTATTCAACAATTTCAAATGATAAACAATAATGAGGTAACAGGGTAACAACAAGCATATAGCTTATAACGTACCCGTACACAATACATTACATACGATTCAAATGACGGAAGGTGTGTTCTCACCAATTAGAAAATATTTTTTTTGCAATATTTAGAAACATTTTCTTTTTAATTCACAGCAGGCAAATATTCTTTTCATTGAAATGAATAAGGGGAAGGAACTTCTCGTAATTAACTCCCTTCTACCAAAGTTATGTATGGCACCTAGTCGCCTAGCAAAGTGAAAGCAGTTGGCACAACAATACAGACCCAAGTTCAAACTACTTTCACTTTACTAGGCGAATAGGTGTCATAAATAACTTTGGTAAAAAGGGAGTTAATTACGAGACGTTCCTTTTCCCTTTATTCATTTCACTATATATTATCCTCTCTCTTGTCCTCACTATTTCATATGTATTCTTTTCATTGATTGTGCTTATGAATAACAATTTACAAAAAGACCTTACAAGTAGTGGTATACCGCTATGAAACAATGTACGCCTGATGGATAAAACACTTAAAATTGGTTTATGCTGGTGATAAGTGTTAACAAAAGGCATGAATTAAGGGGGGGGTGAGGTGGAAGGGGGAGGGGGAGGGGCGGGGGGGGGGGGGTCTTATAAACCACTGGAATTGAACGTACGTCGTAACCACACACACAACACACACACACACACACACACACACACACACACGCACGCGCACGCACACACGCACACGCACACGCACGCACGCACACACACACACACACACACACACACACACACACACACACACACAGAGAGAAAACTTGAAAACTTGAAAACTTTAACTTTATTTTTCAAGGATAAATATTTTAGGCAACGCCTAGTCTTCCAATCTGTCCTTGGTACATATACGAACATAGAATACAAACATGGCAAGGCATGATATTACACATACAAATTTGAACATAAAGGTAGCGCCTTTGTACATATATGAACATAGAATACAAAGAGAGAGAGAGAGAGAGAGAGAGAGAGAGAGAGAGAGAGAGAGAGAGAGAGAGAGAGAGAGAGAGAGAGAGAGAGAGAGAGAGAGAGAGAGAGAGAGAGAGAGAGAGAGAGAGAGAGAGAGAGAGGGCAGGATGAAAAAAGCTTGGTCTGCTTATTCCTTAACCCTCAATAATGATAATTTTGACTTGACATGACTTGACATGACTTGACACAGACGCGTGCTTTTCCTCTTTCTTTCTCCTTCTCTCGACCTCTTACTATCTCCACCCCCAACATTCCTCCCCTCTTCTGCATCTTCTTCTTCTTCTTCTTCTTCTTCTTCTTCTTCTTCTTCTTCTTCTTCTTCTTCTTCTTCTTCTTCTTCTTCTTCTTCTTCTTCTTCTTCTTCTTCTTCTTCTTCTTCTTCTTCTTCTTCTTCTTCTTCTTCTTCTTCTTCTTCTTCATCTCCTTCTTCTTCTTTCCTACACTTCTGCATAATTATAATAAAATCATGACTCAGGAAATGCAATCTTCGAAGACACGTGATTATATTTCTCTATCAAAGATTAAGTTTTAAGTAGCCGTCATGCTCAAGAATACATTTTAAATCAGAAGAAAAACCGGATTCAGCGTCTTGTTTCATCCAGGAAGCTGTTTAATGAGAATTATTTGTCTGTGCATGAAACCATATGTGTCCGCATGTTCTCTTCGATCTTTGATGCATTGATATGAACGAAATTAAAAGCAAAGGCCTAGCCACACCGCGTACGATTTGACCCCCAATACGATGCGATCGTGACGATGTCTGTGAGTCATGATTCACGTGAAATACTTCCGTCTGCAAATAACTCTATATTATTTTCGTTCACTATGCTCACGTAGACCGCAATACACGAATCAAATAAAATGTCCGATACAAAAAAAAAAAGATATTTGATCATACTCGTGTACGGGAAACTACAAACATAGTGAACATTACTAGTAGGATTTCATCAGATTTATTTAGACAGTATAATTTCACGTCAATCATGCCTCACACATGTCAAAATCGGATCGTAGTGAATCGAATCGTGTGCAGTGAAGCCGGCCCTTAAAGACCCACCAGATCACGTGTCAAAATCACGGGTTTAAAACCCTTTCAACGCTAGCCATTCCTCTAATTCTGATCGCTTCTCGGCCTTTTGGCTAAGACAGTGATTCAGGAACATCAATTTTTGTTTATACCTTGGTTGGTTTGTTCAGCCCGTCGTACATGGCGAAAGCCGATACGCGACGTTAACCTGAAATTCCATCCATTCCTCAGCCAACATTTACCATTAAACTTACCCCCGGGTAGAGAAAAGACTTCATCTGCAATATTGGGGATTCCTCTGTGACATGCATGAAACAGGGCCTGTCCTTACCTCCCAAAATGAAGAACATAAGGTCATTGGATACCAGGCCTTCATTTGATGCCTTTTAGTAACATGGGTGTCAAATCATTGTGGTGCCAAGAGGCGACAGTGGCGATGAAAGGGTTAAAATTAAAGCCATTCTACCTACTACAGCTCGGAGATGAAGGAGGGAAATTTCGGTTTTTTAGTTTTCCTTGGCGGAGGTTTGCACTGGCGGTTCAAACTTCAGGATCTGAATAGGTTGTGACATGCTCATCAAGAATATATATGGCTATGGGAGACCCTAGGCAGGTCATGGTATCCGTGAGAGGACAAATGTTCGCGAAAGGACATAACAAACGGAGGAGACTGATTTTATTTTTATTTTCAAATAAAATCGTCATTTGAGCCACCTCATAATGAAACAATAATACCAGACCACCCTCTCTTAAATGTGACCCAGCACCACGAAAGGGACATTAAGTCGCTGGGCTAGTTTATCATA
>CM065697.1:39910361-39912861 GCA_017654935.2 Phymorhynchus buccinoides
CTCCTCTTCCTTCTAACCTGCCACCTTCTGAACTCCCACAGGCTTTCTCTGACTTCTTTGTTAACAAGATCACTAACCTGAGATTTTCACTGGACTCCCTGACTAACAACCATGTGTCCTATCCTGACCCCCCTTTCTCTGGAACTCCCTTTGCATCTTTCCATTCTGTGTCTGAGGCGTTTGTTAAGAAAATCATCATGAAATCTGGCGTTAAGACCTGTGAACTTGACCCACTACCAGCTTCTTTCCTCACCCATTGTCTTGACACTCTTCTCCCTCACATCACCACCATCATCAATCATTCGCTCTCTGATGGTTCTTTTCCATCTTCTTTCAAATCTGCAGTTGTAAGACCTCTCTTGAAAAAGCCCACACTTGATTCTGATAACTTGAAGAACTACAGGCCTGTGTCAAACCTTCCCTTTCTTGCCAAAGTCCTGGAGATAGTTGTTCTTGATCAGCTGTTAGACAACCTTGTCTATCCCCTTCAATCTGCTTACCGCTCTGGCCATAGTACTGAGACTGCTCTTCTCAAAATCTGTAACGACATACTGACTGCTCTTGACTCTAACAATATCTCACTCCTGACCCTCTTAGACATCTCTGCTGCTTTTGACACTATTGACCATTATATCCTTCTTTCCCGTCTGCATCACTCGTTTGGGCTTTCTGACACTGTTCACAGCTGGTTACATTCCTACATCACTGATCGTCAACAGGTAGTCTCTGTTAATGGTCTTTCTTCTAAACCTTCTTCCTTGGTCTATGGGGTACCACAAGGTTCTGTCCTGGGCCCTCTACTTTTCATTCTCTACACCTATCCTGTCTCCTCTATTGTTCAACAATACCTGCTTCAGCATCATTCTTTCTCTGACGATAATCAGCTGTACATATCTGGACCACTCTCGAACCTTCCCACCATGATCCAAAGCACCCAGTCATGTGTAACCAGCCTGAAGGACTGGATGACAGAAAATAAACTGAAACTTAATTAAGACAAATCTGAACTGATCTTGATCACCCCACCAAAACTTCAAAATCACCCCTCTCTTCCATCCTCCATCAAACTAATTGACTCGTCTATCACTCTCTCTCCTTCTGCCAGCTACCTTGGTGTAACTCTTGATCAAAACCTCTCCTTTCAACAGCATGTCACCAATATCTGTCGTACTTGCTTTCTTGAACTCCGCCGAATTGCTTCTATCCGCCATCTCCTCTCAGAAGATACCACAAAAACTCTTGTCTTCGCATTTGTACTATCCCGCCTTGATTATTGTAATGCTCTCTCGTCTGGCTCCCCCTCTCATCTCATCAACAAACTTCAAAAAGTTCAAAATCATGCTGCCCGTCTCATCTTCCGCTCTTCTAGATATGACCATATAACTCCATTGCTCTGTTATCTCCACTGGCTCCCTGTTCAGCAAAGAATATCGTACAAGATTGCCTCTCTCTGCTACAAATCTGTCGAGTCTTCCTGTCCTGAATACCTCACTGATCTGCTACATCTCTACACACCGTCTCGAGCTCTGCGTTCCTCATCTGACACCCGTCTCTATTGTATCCCCACTGTCCGCACTAAAACCTATGGTCAACGCTCTTTCTCCTATCAAGCTCCTGTTACTTGGAATCAGTTGCCTCGCTCTCTCAGATACTCATCCTCTCTGCCCACATTCAAACGCCATCTCAAAACTCATCTGTTTCCTAAATAACTACTAATCCCTTCCTTCATGACTTGGTGTGTGAATGTCTGAGAGTGAACGTCTGTGCTTGATGAGCGCATATAATTAGTTGTGGGTGTCCGCGTGTGTGGGTGTGTGGTGTGCGTGCGCTTGCGCGCACGCGTGTGTAATTCTATGTCTGTTTGTTTGTCTGACCGTCTTTGGGTGTTTGTGTAATTTTTATTTCCCATTCTTTATGCTATATGTTAAATATTATTATATGTGGTGTTATATGTGTATATTATATTTTTATATTGTAAACGCCTAGGGCATTAAATTGATTAGGCGTGCTAAATGTTCTAATAATAATAATAATAAGAAGATAAGAAAGAAAGAAAGAAAGAAAAAAGAAAGAAAGAAAGACAGAAAAAGAAAGAAAGAAAGAAAGAAAGAAAGAAAGAAAGAAAGAAAGAAAGAAAGAAAGAAAAAAGAAAGAAAGAAAGAAAGAAAGAAAGAAAGAAAGAAAGAAAGAAAGAAAGAAAGAAAGAAAGAAAGAAAGAAAGAAAAGAAAGAAAGAAAGAAAGAAAGAAAGAAAGAAAAAGAAAGAAAGAAAGAAAAGAAAGAAAAAGAAAGGAAAGAAAGAAAGAAAGAAAGAAAGAAAGAAAGAAAGAAAGAAGAAAGAAAGAAAGAAAGAAAGAAAGAAAGAAAGAAAGAAAGAAAGAAAAGAAAGAAAGAAGAAGAAAGAAAGAAAAGAAAGAAAGAAAGAAAGAAAGAAAGAAAGAAAGAAAGAAAGAAAGAAAGAAAGAAAGAAAGAAAGAAAGAAAGAAAGAAAGAAAGAAAGA
>CM065697.1:39917861-39922861 GCA_017654935.2 Phymorhynchus buccinoides
CAATAAGAAAGTTTAGTAAGGGGGTGTGGTGGGGGCGGGAGTGGGGGTGAGGGGGTGTGGAGGGGGCGCTAGCTGAAGCAGCATCTTTGCGAGCGACCAAAAGTTAAGTTAACGTCCGCCCACCTCCATCTAATCCAACTGCGGTGTGGACACTATTACTGCGACCAGACGCCGTGTTAAAGGTACACCCTGACGGATGAGTTTTTTTGCTGTTGCAAAAAAGACAGCCTTTTTCAAGCATCGGAACACTCACTTTTCGAGCGACCGAAAGTTAAGTTAACGTCCGCCCACCTCCATCTAATCCAACTGCGGTGTGGACACTATTACTGCGACCAGACGCCGTGTTAAAGGGACACCCTGACGGATGAGTGTTTTTTGTTGTTGCAAAAAAACACGTCAAGATCACCAGAAAGACAGCCTTTTGAAGGATAGGAACACTCACTTTGCTCTTTTTTCCTAGAAATCAAACCGTCAAAACGGCGATTCCTCCTTGGCGGAGAGAGAAGCCATTTTGGACGGGGTGGGTGGGGGAGAGTGGTTGAAGCTTTTTCTTCTTTGTTGTAGTGCAGTAAAAAAAAATTGGAGCTATTTCCTTTGTTGTGAGCGAAACTCCTTTTGGTGAACTGTAAAACAAACAGAAAGGTTTGTATTGTGGACATTTCGTGATTTGGTCTAAGTGACTCAGGCGGCCATTAGAAAAAAAGAGAGAAGACACATGCCTTCTCTTTCACTGAAATAAACTGACTTCCAGCACCTCCGCCAAGGAGGAATTGCCGATTTGACGGTTTGGTTCGTATTGTGGAAATCTCGTGATTTGGTCTAAGTGACTCAGGCGGCCGTTAGAAAAAAATAGAGAAAGCACATGCCTTCTCTTTCACTGAAAGAATCTGAATATTCCAGCATCTCCGCCAAGGAGGAATCGCCGATTTGACGGTTTGATTTCCAGGAAACCAGAGCAAAGTGAGTGTTGCGATCTCTGTAAAGGGTGTTTTCTTGGTGATCTCGACGTGTTTCTTGCACCAACAAATTCATCCGTCAGGGTGCCCCTTTAAGACGACAGTGAGCTGACAGCACAGCATTGCGAAAGATCTTTTTTAACTACTCATGGTGGGGCGTGTCCTATCTTCTTCTCTTCGGAGCCCACTATCAATGCGTACTGTTGACCATTCTGACAAGACGTTCTGTGCTGCACGTGGTCATCTCCAAATATGGAAAGTGTGGTGACGCCATTCGCGTGACAATGTCGGTTTTCAGCGTAAAACTTTAGAATGTGAAGGGTAAGACGGGGTAAAAAGCCCATGGGCGGGTAAGAAGCCCATGCCAATTATATCATGAAATAAAGAAAATGTCAGTCACATTTTGCCCATGAGACGAGTGTTAATGTTTAGCATTCGTCTCATGGGCAAATTTGACTAAAATTTGCTTCATTTCATGAGATAATTGGCATGGGCTTCTTACCCGCCCATGGGCTTTTTACCCCGTCTTCACCTATATTTTAACCATTCAATCTGAAATTGAACTGACTCGAATCTAGCCCTAACCCTAACCCTATCCCTAACCCTAACCAAAACCCTAAACCGTCAAATACACAAAAAAGTAAAACTTTACTAACAACAAATTGAGTGTTCCGTGTTTGGAGATGTCCAAGTGCAGTCTTGCACGCCTAGTACCATTTAGGCTCCTTTTGGGGGGGAAAAAAGAAGGAAAGAAAGAAACCGAAAAATACCACCATGATGGGGGCTACGAGGCCGGAACATAGATATGTCTGATTAATAGGGGAAGACGGGGTAAAGAGCGCATGGGCGGGTAAGAAGCCCACCCCAATTATCTCATGAAATGAGGCAAATTTCAGTCTCATTTTGCCCATGAGACGAGCATTAATGTCTAGCATTCGTCTCATGGGCAAATTTGACTGAAATTTTCTTTATTTCATGAGATAATTGGGGTGGGCTTCTTACCCGCCCATGCGCTTTTTACCCCGTCTTCCCCTATGATTAGATCCCTTTATCTAATTAAAGGCGGACCCTGACGGATGCGTTTTTTGCAAGAAACACGTCGAGATCTCCAGAAAAACAGCCTTTTCAAGGATCGGAACTCACTTTGCTCTGGTTTCCTAGAAATTAAACTGTCAAAACGGCGATTGCTTCTTGGCGGAGATGCCGGAGAAAGTAGCCATTTTGGATGGGGTGGGTGGAGGTCACTCATTGTGGTTGAAGCGTGTGCTTTTTTGTAGTGCACTAAAAACAAAAAATGGAGCTATTTCCTTTGTTGTGAATGAAACTCCTTTGGGTAAACTGTATAACATTTTTTAAAATAAAAACCCAAAAAGGCTTGCATTGCGAAAATTTCGTGCAAACAATTTGGTTTAAACTCAGGCGGTCATTAGAAAAGAGACGGCACACGCCTTCTATTTCAGTGAAATAATTTGACTTCCAACAACCCCCGCCAAGGAGAAATCGCCGATTTGACGGTTTGATTTCTAGGAAACCAGAGCAAAATGAGTGTTGCGATCTCTGTAAAGGGCGTTTTCCTGATGATCTGGACGTGTTTCTTACCCCAAAAAAGCTCATCCGTCAGGGTGCCCCTTTAAGTAGATTATAAAATAAAGCATGACGTCGTATTAAAACATAAAATAAAAAAACACGGAAAGAACCGAGAAATGGAGGGGTGGGTATTGATCTGCCTCTTTGCTGAAACCATTGTTCGACGCCATGCACGCAATGATTAGTCTTATGACGACGTATAATTATTGCTAATGGGTGGTACAGTGGAACCTCCCTTACAAGACCTTCAAAAATCATCCAAAATGAGGTCTTATAGGAGGGGAGAGGTCTTACAAAGGAGCTAATTTTAATGCTTACAAAGAAGGGCAATGTCTCAGAGAAGTAGGTCTTATGTGGGAGGGAGTCTCATAATGGGAGGTCTTAATAATTATAAGGGAGGTTTCACTGTACTTGGTGAGCATTACGCATTCTCTGTTCATGTATTATGCAGCTCTTTGCGTGGTAAATATGAAATGATTTTTGTGAGTGATTAGCAAAGGTGTACTTAAGACACACACATCCCGGCCCCCCCTTCCCCCTCTGTTTTACGACTCAAAATGGCCGGTGCTCGCCCTACTAAATTTAAGTGGTCATAACTCTGGAAATTAAAAAGATACAAGGATCGTTCTTGTGTCAGTAGAAAGAGAATTGTCTGAAGTTTTCGAATGTGTCATTCTCTCAGAATGGTCAGTTAATGGACACTTAATGTCCCTTTCGTGGTGCCGGGTCACAAATTTGAGGGGGGGGGGGCGTGGGGGGCGTAAACTGAAAGATGGTCCAATAATGATAGTATTTTTTGCTGACACACATTACAACAATAACGACATAATAATATTACGTTATTCAAAGCTAACCAACTTCATCATCATTTTCCAGTTCTTTTTTTCCCTTCTTGATTGAGGGCTCTTTGAGGTGTGGCACAGAGGTAACGCGTTCGCCTTGTGTCAAGTAAACCCGAGTTCGAACCTGGGTACAGGGGCCTTTTTCTCTCATTTTGCACTAGGCCTTACGGTCTGAACGTGGAGTCTTTCGGATGAGACGATAAACCGAGGTCCCGTGTGCCCATGCACTTAGCACACGTTAATCCCAGTGGCAACGAACAAATTGTCATTGGTCAAAATTTACCCCTCCCCACCCCCCACCCCCTTTCCTTCTTCCTCAGTCACACAAAACTCGCATGCAAACAAAAAAAGGGTGGAGCGCCTCTGGCTGCGACGCGCTCTCCAGGTGGGGAGCAACCCGAATTTCACAGAGACGCCTCTGTGACTATAAAGTACAAAATACCTGGAGTTTCTTTGCAATTAAACAAATCTTCACCGTTGTTGTTTTATTTCTTGTTTTATTTTTCGGATGAACTGTAGCGGAATTCGGCCAACCTCCGCTTGTCGTCGACGCGTCGCCATGGCAACAACTGGGGGCCACGTCATCAGCAGGCCTGCCGCGGTGCGGGCGTTAGTCTGGTGTCTGGTGCTGCTGTCCTCAGCCGCCAGCCCGACTGTCCAGGCACGGACGGTGCTGGGACGTCAGTTGGTCCCCCTCCCGGCTACCGGAGAAGGGCCGGACAACTCTGACGGGATGCTTTCCTTCCTGACTTATCTTCGCTTGCTGCTCGACGCACAACCGCGGTTGCGGCAACAGGACGGTTCTTCTACTGCAGGTGAGATAAAAACAGGTGTGTTTTTGGCAGCGATTTAATGCTAAAAAAAAGAGATGATTTTGACCCAAAAAAACAGATGCTTGTGGCAAAAGAAAAGACCATCTAACCCTAACCCTATCCCTAACCCTAACCCTAACCCTACCCCTAACCACGGAAAGAACCAAGAAATAGAGCAGGAGGGTGTAAATCTACATATTTGCTGAGAAATCGATGTACAAAGCCATGCACTTATACTATTTTTTTGCTGGAACCATTCCTTTTTTTGGTTGATAAATTTTAAGTCGTTGTTTTTTTTTTTGGGGGGGGGGGGGGGTTTGGGGGGGTAAAGGAGAATGAGAAAGAGGGGGAAGAAGAAAGAGAAACTTGAAGGCTGAGAAGAAGATAAAAGATTAACAAGAGAAGAGGGTGATAGGGTCATGTCGGGGGCAAAAGTCATGAGGGTCAGTAAAAAGCCGCTTCGCACGATCCAACCTTTTAGTTGGAAAACAAAATTCAGTTGAGAACTTAATTCAGTTAGTTGTGACCGTGTGCCGAATTCGCTGTGTTCCCACAACTGCCGGAGTGAGTCGGAAGCAAAAACAAAAGGTGCAGTCGCCAATTCCTTCCGACCTGGTTGGAAGCGTTTCATCCGACCAAACTTTGCATTAATGTTGTGATTTTTGCTCGCTCTGTCAAACGAAAGGAAAACTGTGTAAAGGTCACAGCTGTTTTCATCCAACTGGTTAGATAATTATAGTCTGAGGCGGCTTGAAAGACACACTGACCCACCACGATTAAGTCCCTTGGTTTTTGTTCTGGGT
>CM065697.1:39927861-39930361 GCA_017654935.2 Phymorhynchus buccinoides
CAAAGGTAGAGAACTCTCCTTGAATTAACTCCCATCCACCAAAGTTGCTTACGACGCCTTCCGCCTAGCTCTGTGTGAAGATGATGCTTGGCTTGCTTCCCTTTGACTCTTGCTCATGATAAACTAGACGGAGGCTGTCGCTAGCAACTTTGGTGGAGGGGAGTTAGTTAAGGAGAGTTGTCTACCTTTGTATCTTTTCACCTATCTCCTCTCATTGTCTCACTATTTTTTTGCTGTAATCCGGCCAGAGGACAGGACAGTCGATGGCTTGAAGTCAAAACGGACTATCTTTAGATAGTCTATTGACGTATTATTGGATTTTATCACAGAAATATAAAAAGGGGGTTTTATTTTCATATTTCAGCAGTCTTTTTTTATGCAAGTTATTAGTTTTCGTAATAAGTTCAATAATGTCACTGGACTATCTAAAGACATCTTACAGAGGAAGGTTCCTTTCGATATTCATAAATGTGCTGAACTTGACCTTGAAGCTTAACCTTGAAAACCGAAATGTCCTTCTTTTGGGCTATGTATTTAATTTCCAAGCCGTATCTCATGAACCAGTGAACGGAATCGCTTCACATTTTGTGTGATGGTGTATCATGATGCCAGAAGGGTGTAGAAAAAGATATAACTGTGCTGGCTTTGGCCTTGAAGGTTTTTTGTTGTTTGTTTGTTTGGGAGAGGGGGGGTTCAAGCACTAACATATGTTTTCAAACGGTCAAAGGGAAGCAACCCACGTAGTCAAGAGTATTGCCCCTTTTACAAGACAAGGGAAGTAGCGTAAGCTTAAGAAAAGTGGAGGGAGCTACACGGGCAGGTACTGAGGTTTGTCAATGCATTGGTTAGTTCGTGTGTTCGTTATGCAAAATAGCATGCTAACTGCTTTTTATGCATTTTGTGGGAGTTGGAAGTAGTGTGTGTGTGTGGAGGGGAGGGGGGGGAGGGGTTGCGAGGGATGGGGGGGGTTGATGGAGGGGTGGGGGGGGGTGGGGGTAGACATAACTTTGGTCGGGTTTTCATTGCCACAGTGCATTTCTAGTTGTTGTTGTTGTTGTTGTAATATTATTATTTTTTCTCTTAGCCGTTGTTGTTGTTGAGTGGAGGTTTTACGTCCTCATGGCGAAAAGCCCTTAGGGACAAGTTGTTCTGATGCTGGGTCGATATTCTCTTACTTTTAATGAAATTCTGCTTAACGTCCTCCGGTCTGGAACAGACACATATGGGACATTAGTAGATATAAAGATGGTGGGTACGAGGCAGTGCAACACCGGGAAAGTCCCGATTTTGTTAACAATACAGATGTGTATTTTTAAGACCCATGTTCTCTTAGCTTCTTTAACTCTTCATTAATACTGTCCATTTACATGAAGCGAATACTATTTGCAAAACAAATAATTCGTGAGTTACTCAAAATTGAGCAATGACAGAAAAGGCGTTAGCGCAAAACGTGCTTTTGTTTCTTTGTTTGTTTTGCATTGTTGTTGCAAAATGGCACATCAATATCAACAAATGCTAGGGGAGGGGGGGGGGGGGTAAAAATGCTATAATTGAGACCTTAAATGGTACATTATATCGCATTAGGTTGCATTGTATTGTCAGTGTTGTTGCAAAATGGCACATCAATATCAACAAATGCTAGGGGGGGGGGGGGGGGGGTAAAAATGCTATAATTGAGACCTTAAATGGTACATTATATCGCATTAGGTTGCATTGTATTGTCAGTGTTGTTGTTCTACAAATGGCACGTCAATATCAATAAATGTTAGGGGGGGGGGGGGGGTAAAACTGATAGAATTGATACATTAAATGGTACATTACAGCACAGTACGTTGTATTGTATTGTCAGTGTTGTTGTTCTACAATGGCACGTTAATATCAATAAATGTTAGGAGGGGAGGGGGGGGTAAAAATGATACAATAATTGAAACATTAAATGGTACATTACAGCACAGTAAGTTGCATTGTATTGACAATAATGTTAGGGGATGGGGGTTAAAACTGATAGAATTGATACATTAAATGGTACATTATAGCACAGTACGTTGCTTTGTATTGTATTGTCAGTATTGTTGTTCTACAAATGGCACGTCAATATCCATAAATAGGGGGGTTAGGGTGGGTGGGTAAAAATGATACAATTGAGACATTAAATGGTACATTATAGCACAGTACGTTGTTTTGTATTGTATTGTCAGCATTGTTGTAGTACAAATGGCACATATTATCTACAAATGCCATAATTCAGACCTTGAGTGGTACATTATAGCACATTATGTTGTATTGTATTGTCAGTATTGTTGTAGCACAAATGGCACGTCAATATCAATAAATGTTAGGGGGGGGGGGGGGTAAAAATGATACAATAATTGAAACATTAAATGGTACATTACAGCACAGTAAGTTGCATTGTATTGTCAGTATTGTTGTTCTACAAATGGCACGTCAATATCAACACATGCTGGGGGGGGGGGGGGGGGGGGGTACAGAAAAAATACAA
>CM065697.1:39935361-39950361 GCA_017654935.2 Phymorhynchus buccinoides
GAGAGAGAGAGAGAGAGAGAGAGAGAGAGAGAGAGAGAGAGAGAGAGAGAGAGAGAGAGAGAGAGAGAGAGAGAGAGAGAGAGAAGTCGGAAGTCGGAAGTCGGAAGTCGGAAGTTTAATGAATATGGGCCTACAGCCCCTTTCATGGGGGGAACACATAATACAATAACCATGAGCAATGTAACGACAAACACAATTATCCATGATAACATTATCTGAAATTTGAAAGGAACATAGATACATTCACAACAATATGCATAGACTGTCACAAACAGAAACACTAACTGAATCATCATAAGTGTATTGACAAGAAACAGAGATGTAAACATTATGTAACGTTACTATTTGCATAATTGTCTATGAAATGTTCCCTTATCTTAAAGGCTGCCAGTAAATATTTGGCTAGATTTACTATTTCTGTCTTTGAAACGTTTGATAACACCTGAACCAATCTACTGTCGTAGTTTTCAACAACATTTGCATTCACCTTTACAAGAATTTGATTTCGGATTTGGTCATACAAAGGGCAATGGAAGAGAAAATGAATCTCATCTTCTGTTGAATTTTGACAACATGGACATGCAGTATTTTCT
This sequence comes from Phymorhynchus buccinoides, assembly GCA_017654935.2. Classification (NCBI taxonomy): domain Eukaryota; kingdom Metazoa; phylum Mollusca; class Gastropoda; order Neogastropoda; family Raphitomidae; genus Phymorhynchus; species Phymorhynchus buccinoides. The sequence continues at coordinate 39,935,955 of CM065697.1, forward strand.
GACGTTGGCGAAAAACGGTGTTTATGTGAGTTTAATTGTGAGACACCCATTCTGAATTGTGCCAATATATTTCTATAAACGTCAACATACAAAACTTCAACATATTTCTCTCTTTCAAATATATGTTTTACTTTTCCATAAACAGATAACCGTAGGCTTGTATCAAGGTGATTACGCCAGTTAAAGCAAAAAATTACTGGCCGGAGACCGACCGAGAGAGAGAGAGAGAGAGAGAGAGAGAGAGAGAGAGAGAGAGAGAGAGAGAGAGAGAGAGAGAGAGAGAGAGAGAGAGAGAGAGAGAGAGAGAGAGAGAGAGAGAGAGAGAGAGAGAGAGAGAGAGAGAGAGAGATATGCACCATTTCCATGACTAATCATAATACGCATACAGAGATCAACAAAAGTTAAGTACCTCTTGTTCACAAGACTACGAAATCAAAATGGATGCACTAAATCATTTCATATTCTGCACAAATTTACATCCGTTACCTATGCACCAGATCCAGAAATGTTATTGCATTCGCATCATCAGTTCCGAAACAATAGCTCAACAACTAACGCACCCCCCTAAGTTTAACATAGCAAAACAATGCTGCTCAAAACGTCAAAACTGGGTATGCCCACCCAAGCAGCAATACCTTTAACTGTGTGAGTAGCAGTTCCTCTGGGCTTTCTGGACACATGGAAAGGGTTCACGAGACATCGTGTAAAAATGTTGCCTTGCCAACAACAGTGGACACACCCAATTTTCACACTTTTTCTGTAGCCCCGCTTTTGCGATTTTCTAATTTGGGGGGTAGTATTGTTTGTTGAGCTATTGTATCGCAACTAACCGCACGAAGGCAATAAAACTTAACATTTTGGGTACACAAATAATGGAATTAGACATCTGCAAAATGTGAAATGATTTGAATGAGTCGTTCTTTTATGCGCATATAAGACACACGTGTGTAGTTTCTTTTGCCGATAAGTATAATATTACGTTTACTCATTCTGTTTTACTCAAGTCTTTTTATTTTACCTGAAGAGTTTTATGCTCTAGCACGAGTTCATCGCCATTTCTCCACCAAATGGCGTGGAATCAGAACCCGAAACGGAGAAAATGAACGCAATTGTTTTTATATTTTGGCTGCAAAACTGAATATTTGTTGTAGGTCTGCTTGTTGTTGGTTGTCTTACCCTGGCTTAAAGACTCCAGGGATCATCCCAACAGCCGAAGCACTTAAACACTATAGCGCAAATGCACCAGCTAGGGATGAGAACATTACTTGTGTGTGACCGTTTTTTATTTACCCTGCCACGTCGGCAGCCACGCTCCGACTTCGGAGGATTTTAGACTGATGATGTTATGCTAGGAGCTTGTCATGGCGTAAGACAATCCCCGCACAAACATGTAGACCATAGCAACATTTTGATGTAGCCTTGGTGTTCTAGCTTATGTTATGGCACGCACGCACACACACCGACTTGCTTTACAGACCTCAACAAAAGTTAGGACTTAAAATTCATCAACCAAAAAAAGGAATGGTTCCAGCAAAAAAATAGTATAAGTGCATGGCTTTGTACATCGATTTCTCGGCAAATATGTAGATTTACACCCTCCTGCTCTATTTCTTGGCTCTTTCCGTGGTTAGGGATAGGGTTAGGGTTAGGGTTAGGGTTAGGGATAGGGTTAGGGTTAGATGGTCTTTTCTTTTGCCACAAGCATGTTTTTTTGTCAAAATCATCTCTCTTTTTTTTAGCAATAAATCGCTGCCAAAAGTTAGTGCTTGTATATCCTGTTCCAAAGTTGATGATATTTTCAATACAAGGTCACTTTTGTTTCTTTTTTGCATTTCACGAAATAATTATCAACGAGCACTGTGTTATAATGCGTTGCCTGTAATTGGTAAATTGGTAATTGGTACATTATAGTCACAGAAGCGTCTCTGTGAAATTCGGGTTGCTCCCACCTGGAGAGCGCGTCGCAGCCAGAGGCGCGCCACCCTTCTTTTTTTCTTCTTTTTCTCTGGGGGGGGATGCGATTTTTGTGTGACTGATGAGGGAGGAAGGAGGGGGGGGAGTAATTTTTGACCAAATGACAACTTTTTCGTTGCCTCTGGGTTTAACGTGTGCTAAGTGCATGGGCACACGGGACCTCGGTTTATCGTCTCACCCAAAAGACTCCACGTTCAGACCGTAAGGCCTAGTGCAGACTGAGAGGAAAAATCCCCCGTACCCAGGTTCGAACTCGGGTTACCTCTGTACCACTCTACACAGTTTAGTGTGTGGGTGTGACAAGAATTATTTTTGCTGCATGTTCCCCAATTAAGATTTTTTTTAAAGTATGTTGAATGCATTTGAAAATTCTATGATTTGGCCAAATATCCCTACATTTCATTGCTCAGTAGGCCTAATACGGTAGTTTGGATATTCAGCAGAAACAAACGATATCCATCCATTTTTATTTTGTAGTCTGACTTGTGAAGAAGAGGTACTTAACTTTTGTTGATCTCTGTGTGTGTATCATAATTAGTCATGGAAATGGTGCATCTCTCTCTCTCTCTCTCTCTCTCTCTCTCTCTCTCTCTCTCTCTCTCTCTCTCTCTCTCTCTCTCTCTCTCTCTCGCTCTCTCTCTCTCTCTAATTTGTTAATATTATTATGATCAGTTGTATATGATGTTTTGTTTATCCTGTACCCCCTTCATGAGGGGCAAAGGCCTAAATGAATAAATCAATTGTCATTGTCATTGTCATTGTCTCTCTCTCTCTCTCTCTCTCTCTCTCTCTCTCTCTCTCTCTCTCTCTCTCTCTCTCTCTCTCTCTCTCTCTCTCTCTCTCTCTCTCTCTCAGACGACAACGGAATCAAAACTACACATCTGGTCTGGTCAAGGTCTGTGCCCATTCTTTTGCACAAATAGTCTGCCATTTACACACCAAATGAAGCACCACTTCAACCTAGCACATGCATGCTGAAATGAAATAGAGCGAAGCGAACAGAGAGTATGTAAGTGTTGTTGATGCATGCAATAACCTTAAGCTAATGATGGGAGTAATCGAGATATAAACAAATTGTAGTAGAATCGTTCTAAGTACGCAACATGTATATCAGCTGTCTCTAAACAAATTTGCCCCCATTCGTTCATCTTTTTGTTGTTGTTGCTGTCCCATCTTCTGGTGCTCTGGTGCTCCCACACCGCTCATCTCGAATCCCAATTCGCAGCCACACCCCGGCTTGTTCAGGTCGCAGAATCCGAGACCAGCAGTTCAAGGGGAGCGAATCTATGTTAGGCCGTCAGGAGGCAACCAACCGCGGAGACACTGCACTGCTGCTGAGTCACTTCGGACGAGTTCAGTGGAGCCTATTCAGGACACCACTTACTAAGCGCCCTACTGACGACTGTATTCTCTTAGTCCGTAATTTAGGCTTTAAAGAACAGCATTTCTTTCCAAGGTCAGCATCATTTTGCATAGCAAACAAGAAAGGAATAACCAAATGTATCTATTATACAATTTGCACAAATTATAGGGCTAAGCTCAACAAATCCTTACTGGCATAGTTCTTACTATCCCACCCATAACACTGTATAATATTATAATACTAAGTTTAGATTTTCATTCGTGGAGATTTTGTTTTATCCTCAAATCTGATTTCATTTGTTTTTAAACATGAAGTAATCTTTCAGTTGACTTAACCCTCGTAAAAAGAGAGTGCTTTATATCCGCGATGAAGGTCCATGTGGGGGGGTTTCTGTATGGGCTACTGGTGATGCGTTGGTGGGCTTGCCGATTTGTTGTTAACCTGTCATGTCCTCCGGAATATTTTCTAATTGTGGGATGGAACGCATTCAAGCAGACCACAAGATGAACTGCTCTAGCTCTTAGATAAGGACCATGCAGCAAAGAACCACACACGCACGCACACATACACACACACACACACGCATGCATGCACACACACACACACACACACACACACACACACACACACACACACACACACACACACACACACACACACACACACACACACACACACACACACACACACACACATGCACATATTATAAGCCTTTGTTTAGGTTTCATGGCAATAAACTAATGTTCAGTGTTCACACAAAACACACACACACACACACACACACACACACACACACACACACACACACATGCACACGCGCGCGCGCGCGCGCACACACACACGCACGCACACGCACACGCGCACACACACACACACACACATATTGTAAGCCTTTGTTTAGGTTGCATGGCAATGAACCAATGTTCAACATTTGTTTAGATTTCATAGCAATAAACCAATGTTCGCATGTCACACACACACACACACACACACACACACACACACACACACACACACACGCACACACACACACACACACACACACACACACACACACACACACACACACACACGTTGAATCGTAACAGACTTCCTCATTTCGAAGCATACACATTGTCCAGACACTCGAGCTCGTCAGCACTGTTCCCCCATGTATGCGTCAGTATCTAACCAATGTATCTGTGTTCTGTGTACAAAACACATAATTATTTGTAAGCAGAATGAAATAAATTAGTTACCTTTAGTTACAGTGTAGGCCTAAATGTGACAATCTAACGAGAAAGAAAAAAAAACAAAAAAGCAAGAAAACAAAACAAACAAGTGCAACTCCGAGCGGCTGCAAAGTCCCCTCGCAGATCGCCGAGGTACTCCGAAATCGGAATGGCGTAAATTTGACCTTAATGTACAACTAAGTACATCAGTGGATAGCTTGCATCTTGTGCAACAAGTATACCAAATTTGACGATAATAGACTGAATAGTTTTTGATATATAGCCTTGGGGTTCGGACACCGTGATTTGAGCACTGCGCCATGTATGCGCATCACCAGTATCTGCGCACTGTGTACTTCGACAACTGTTATTTGTAGACCATTCATCAAGAAATTTGTTAAAAAAAACTGCATTGTAGGCCTAAATGCAACAACTTCGCGAGAGATTAGCGATTATGTGTTTCGGGGTTCAAAACCCGTAACTGGCGCGACCTTGACCTTAATTTAAAAAAAAATACATCAGTGGATAGCTTGCATATTGGCAAACTAGTATACCAAATTTGATGTGATAGACTGAATAATTTTTGAGAAAAACGGACGAATAGCCGGACGGACGGAAGGACGGACGGACCAGACAAAAACAATATTTCCCCGAACCTTCGGCTCTGGGGATGGAAAAAAACATGTGTAGCACATCCACGAATGTCCTCAGATTTACCGAACAAACGTCGTCGACTGATTAACTTTCTAAATCGTTTCTGTTTCTGAGAGAAGAACAGAAAATGTTAAAACAATTAACGACGTCTTACTGTTACGAATAGGTATAGTAGTAGTGTGGGGTGTTTTTTAGCAACCCTGTAAGGAAAACGAAAGGCATTATGTCAGAAAGATTTGTGTGAGGATAGAGAAAGTTGTGGGACTGAGGGATATCGTGAACAACCTGTGACTAAGCATGTGCGACATGGCGGCCATGTTTTAAAGGAAAAGGAAAGGAAACCGACAAACACAGATAGTGGATAGTTTAATATCTGTATTGGTAAATATTCGGGACTTTCCAAGCATGTTGCATGTGCCTCCGGACATTGCCTCCAGGATCGTTCCCACCATCTTTATATCTACTAATGTCCCATATGTGTCTGTTTCAGACCGGAGGACGTTAAACAGATTTTTCTTCACAAAACACAGATAATATCTGAGATATACACAGAGACACAGAGAGACACACACACACACACACACACACACACACACACACACACACACACACACACACACACACACACACACACACACACACACACACAACACACACACACAACACACTCGCGCGCGTTCACACACACACACACACACACACACACACACACACACACACACACACACACACACACACACACACACACACACACACACACACACACACCACACACACACACGCGCACACACACCCACACACGCACACACACACACACACATATCCCCATTCCATTTACACCTTCCCCTTACCTTACACCAGATAACTTCCACAAGGTTGCACGTGTTTTCCCTCCGACACCAGAGAGTGCACCTTTACTTCGCCCTGTGGCTCCTCCTGGCGATGATCTCCGTCACACTCAACGCGCTCAACATCGACTGGACCGAGACCGACCCTGTGCAAGGCATCTTCGTGGTCCTGAACAGACAGCAGAGAGGCTTTACCTCGCCCAAGGATTCGTCCTGGCGAGTTCCCGGTCCACACCATCGCGCACCCATCTGACTGGGCGGAGATACCAGGCAGCAAGGCATCTTCGTGGTCCTGCTTCTGGGCGTCCTGCAGGGGGGGGGATTCGTCCTCCTCCCTCCAGACCATCGCCACCCTCCTGATGGGCGGAGATACCAGGCCTCCTCCTCCTCATCCTCCTCCTCCTCCTCCTCCTCCTCCTCCTCCTCCTCCTCCTCCTCCTCCTCCTCCAAGCCGGTTGGGGCGGAGGGTCTGAAGATCGTGCTGAACTATAATATCTTGGCTACGTGCGAGGAGGACGTGGACGAGTGTCTTCGCACCATGTTCGAGGCTTACATGGGGAACCTGGCCCCCAACGTCTCCGCTGTGTTGGTCAGCGCTACCAAAGGCGAGGATTTGCAAGCGTATGAGTTGAAGGTGAGATGGGGATGGATGGAGAGTGAGAGAGACACAGAGAGAGTGTGGGGGTGGGGGTGGGAGCTGGGGTAGGGAGAGTAGAGAGAGGGAATGGTAAGAGAGAGAGTAGGGGGAGAGACAGACGGAGAGAGAGAGAGAGAGAGAGAGGGAGAGAGAGAGAGAGAGAGAGAGAGAGAGAGAGAGAGAGAGAGAGAGAGAGAGAGAGAGTGAGAGAGAGTGGGAAGAACGAGAGTAAGAGGGAGAGCGCATGCGTGCGAGAGAGAGGGAGAACATAGGAGAGGGGGGGGGGTGTATAGAGACGGGGGAGGGGAGGGGGGTTGTAGCGTGTGAAAAAGATTTATATGTACACATTTGTACGCATAGTCATTCCCGTGTCTTTGGTCATATGCGTATGTATGTGAACATTTCTGAATCTAGCATGCATCCTCATACCAGTCTCTGAGCTCAGTATAATCATCACTACATACCACGGAACGCTTTGCCATGTTGAAGCAGAAACCACTACTATCGTTAATTAGGCGTTGATTCTGTTTGTCTTTGTCACTTCCTTTGTCACTTCCTTTGTCACTTCCTTTGTCACTTCCTTTGTCACTTCCTTTGTCACTTCCTTTGTCACTTCCTTTGTCACTTCCGTCTGATCCGAAAGACTCCACGTTCAGACCGTAAGGCCTAGTGCAAAGTGAGAGGAAAAATCCCCTGTACCCAGGTTCGAACTCGGGTTTACTTGACCCAAAGCGAACGCGCTACCACTGTGCCACTCTACACCTTTGCAGAAAGGCAAGCCAGTATCAACGAATATTACAAAGACTCTGATTATTTGAAAAGTAATGGAGGAATTTAAACTTAAGTTGGTACAGTAAAAAGGTGTTATCTAATAACATGTTGTTGAACAATATCTAATTTCTAAGTTATGCTATACCAATACAGGAGGGTTTGGGTTTTTTAACACAAAAAACACACTGACCTAGAGTAGGTGTTATTTACTTAAATGCAAGGGGCATAATTCGAAATTTACAACTAGGGATGTACTTTTTTTTCATTTTATTATATTTCCAGTTTAGATTAAGGAAACATATTGATTTTTGTTTCCTCCCCTCTTCTTTTTCCTCTCCGTATCTTTATTACTCAGAAATGTCTCTTATGTGCCTGTTCCAGGCCGGAGGACGTTAAACAAATTCTTCATCGTTGATGTTTGCTTTTGTTTTGGTCTTTGCCTTCAACTGGGGGTACATTTGATATGGCTCTGTCGTCTTGTTTCCGTCTTACTTCTTTTCACATGGAACCTCACAAAGACAGAGATAACTTGAAAACTTAAACTTTATTTTCCAAGTATATAGATTTTAGGCAACGCCTATTCTTCCAATCTGCCCTTGATACATATAGGTGATAGGCCACAGCTTCCTAAGACCTTCATAAAACGACTTCGTTCATATTTTGGTAATATGAGAAATATAATGTTGATTCTAGATGCATTTTTCGTGCAGAATTCAATTCTGCAAAGTTCTCAAAGTGTGCGCACTATGGCGGCAGGGAAGGGAGATAACTGACAACGCACAATCAATGACAATACCCAACATTTTCACCTTTTTGAAAGGAAATTACATTTTATTTAATGTCATCAGTTTGAATGTAGTAGTCATCACAGATATGTAATGCTTCAGTTGAAACTAAAAGAAAAACATGACATAGTGTGAACCTCCTCCAAGGTGCACAATTGTTTTTTTCATCCTATGCAGAAAGAGAGAATGAATGGATCTTTCATTTAATGTCTTTTCACGTGAATAGTGATATTAGACAACATGCCAAAACAATTGAACCAATTAAAAATAAATATACAGTAAGCTTCCAATAGGCGCGGACAGCACTAATTTCGCAATTAAAGCAATGTCAGTTTCTGCGTCACTTAAGATATCCTTGGTATTATTATACTTATGAAAAAATTCCATATATTTGAACATTCGGTATTTAGAGAGCAACATTGGGCATTCTAATAGTAAATGATGAATTGATAATGTCTGGGCGCACAGACAATTAGTTTCTATGTATTTAGTTTCCCATGAATTTAGACGTATCTTGTACACTAAACTAACGATGGATCTACAGGAAGAGAGAGTAAGAGCTTGTGTCAGTGCTGACAAAGTGTCTTCCATTTGAACTGTTTTCTGGCTTCAGATTCGAGACAACTACCGAGCAATGATCTACCACACGTTGTACAGAGAAGGCCTCCACTTCGCCTCCTCAGCAGTAAGGGGGAACCCCACCCGTGTAGACCCTTCACGGTACAAACGCGTGTGGCAGCACTACTACTACTACTACTACTACTACCACCGCCACCAACAACACCACGTCAACGCTGACGTCTTCACCGAAGACCACCTGCACGAAATCTGCCAGCGTTTCTCCCGCGAGTTCATGGTGGTCCATCGGGTCAGTCGCGTCCTGAGGAAGTGCGGTCAATACCAGGACCTCATGCTGCTGTCCGCTGGTCACACCACGGCTTTCACTTACACTGACCGGGAGTACTACGGTCAGCTGGCCAGGCCGCTGGGTCAGTCGCTGTTCCGTGCCTCCCCTGACGTGGAGAACGTCTTGGGCCGAGGGTTCGACTACACGCTGGTGCTGGACGGGGACACTGGGGTGATTGCTGGCTCTGTCTTTGAGCTGTTGCGGGTTAGTTTCTTGTTGTTCTTGTTGGCGATTATGATGGTGGTGGTGGGGTGGGGGTGGGGGGTGGGGGGTGGGGGGTTGTTCTTCTTCGTGTTCTTCTGGTTTTAGCTCGTGTTCTTGCTCTTGTAGTTTGTCTTGTTTTTGCTCTTCGTATTCTTCTTGCTCAGGACTGTTCTTCTTGTTGTTCTTCTTCTTTCTTTTCGTCCTCATCTTCTTCTTCTTCCTCCTCTTCTTTCCTCTTCTTCTTCTTTTTCTTTTTCTTCTTCTTCTTCTTCTTCTTTTCCCATTCTTCGTCTTCCTTCTTTTCGTCTTGTTTTTCTTTCTCTGCCTCTTCCTCCTCCCTCTTCTTCTTCGTTTGTCTACTTCTTCTTCTTTATTTTATTTTTCTACTTGTTCTTCTTCTTCTACTTCTTCTTTTCTACCCTGTATTAAACATGTAAACAAATACGATATCGTTAGCTTAGATTGCAATAAGATACCTTCAAAACACAAAAACCTGTATAGAGAGGCTCTCTTGTCGATCACTATATCGAGACGTAGAATTCAGAAAATATTCTAACAATGTTTTTATGTCAACTGCAAATAGATGTACTTGTAAATTACTATATAAACTTCAAAGACATGTACACTTAGATAACAGAAACGAACGAGATGGGATCTATGGAAACGGTACACGCACAAGGCGCGACGGGAAGCAGGCTGGCGGAGCGTTCGAAGGATGTAACTCAAAAAACTGTTTTACCAAATACCCCAGGTGGCGGCAGCTCACCCTGAGCGAGGCATCATCCAGCCGGCCATCAAGCTGCACTGCACGGAGGAAGACACGCTCTTCATGCAGCTGGAGTGCCTCAGGCAGACCATCAACGAGCCCTTCACCAACGCCATGGCGGCCCTGCTGGGTCAGTGCTCCTACTTCGGCAAGGCCCTCATCCGTAACGACGTCTACATCGAGCAGGTCATCGGCACGGCGGACCAGCTCATCGAGCGAGTCCCTGTGGACGTCCTCAGCCACGACACGTTGGAGGCTGCCCTGCTGAAGCCTCTTTACTGCGGGTCCATCTCCCTTCTGGAAGCTCCTTGTCTCAACTACATCACCTGGAACATCCGCGAGAGGCGCTGGAACCGCGGCGAAGTCCTGCTGGCTATGTATTTCTGGAAGAACGTGGTCGGGCGACCTATGAGGTGGGCGCAGAGGATGCTCCAGGGGGAGAAGTTCACGCCGACCAAGCTGAGGACGGAGACTGAGATGGACCTGGTGACCTCCTACGTGGCTCACTCCGCGCTGAGGCAGATGCTGATGAAGCCTCTGTTGCTGGCGTACGTCTTCATCCACTACAAAACCGCCTTCGTTTACCGCTGGCTGTCCATCATCAGCATCATGTTCGTGGTGCTCGTCTTCCCCAAGTTCGCCACCTGCAACAGACACAACTTCAAGGAAGTCGTCCTGGAGACGGTCGCTTCCTTCGTTCAGTTCACCCCGGAAGCTGCGGTGGGTTGCGTTCGTGTTGCGCGCGCGGTACAAGCTCACCTCGTGCTCGGCACGAGCTGGGTGCCGCAAAGAGCCGTGGAGAAACAGTTCCGAAACTCCAACCCTTTCGTGTCCAGTTTCCAGCACCTGTGGGGGTACTGCCTGTTCGCTGTGGTGAGCGGCATGCTGGTGGTGCTCTTTGCCCACGACGCTCTGCTCATCTTCCTCATGCTGTCCACGGTGTTCCTGCTGCCGTTCTACGCGGGACTCACCTCCCTCAACAAGAACCTCCGCTCCTGCAGAACCGCTGCTTGTTCGAATGAACAAGAACCTGATGTGGAGAAAGGGGCGGCAGATGATAAAACATCGTCTCTGCCTTCAACATCGCAGCGTTCTCTTTTTACAAGGCAAGCACCTGGTCTTCCTAAGGAGTCCGATTATTTCCATCTAATATGAAGAAACGAAGATTGTAATATTATCATTGCATGTTGCACTTTGTTAATATTCTGTAATAAGGCAATATACTGTTTTGTTCTTATTAACCCTTTCACCGCCAGCCATATTTCAGCCAAAACATTTCCATTAAATGTACCTGGGTAGAGAACAAAATCCATCCGCAGTATTGGGGATTCTTCTGTGACAGATATAAAATAAGGTCTATCCTTACTTCCCAAAACTAAAACAATAGGGTCTTTGGATAATAGACCCCAATTTGGTGCCTTTCAGTGACATAGGTGTTAAGTCACTGTGGTGCTAAAATGCGACATTGGCGGTGAAAGGGTTAAGAAAGAGACTGGCGGCCTTTGGTTGGTTGCCATCTTCATGCACCTGGAGTGCCTCAGGCAGACCATCACGGTTGCCATGTTTGAACTATAACTACGCATGCGTGTATGTCAGCATCAATCAAGAGAATCCAGGCCCCTAGCCCGCCATCCACGCGACACAAAGATGTCTGCTGGGTTCAGTCACATTCACAACAGATTACAATTGGTTTCAATTTCGACTTTATTTCAATTTGCATCTATTATGAGCTTAAATTCTATTATTCCTATGAAAACACTCGACTACTCCTGGCTATTTTATTTTGATAGCTATTGTCATCCCAAAGTAAATTGTGATCACGTTTCTCTAGTAAATAATTATGTTGCATCAAACAAAAATAACCTTCTTTCACTCTTCCACTTTCCCCGCATTTCTATTCCCTGTTGATGACCAGAAACACAATTCGAATGTCGCATTTCTATTCCCTGTTGATGACCAGAAACACAATTCGAATGTCGCATTTCTATTCCCTGTTGATGACCAGAAACACAATTCGAATGTCGCATTTCTATTCCCTGTTGATGACCAGAAACACAATTCGAATGTCGCATTTCTATTCCCTGTTGATGACCAGAAACACAATTCGAATGTCGCATTTCTATTCCCTGTTGATGACCAGAAACACAATTCGAATGTCGCATTTCTATTCCCTGTTGATGACCAGAAACACAATTCGAATGTCGCATTTCTATTCCCTGTTGATGACCAGAAACACAATTCGAATGTCGCATTTCTATTCCCTGTTGATGACCAGAAACACAATTCGAATGTCGCATTTCTATTCCCTGTTGATGACCAGAAACACAATTCGAATGTCGCATTTCTATTCCCTGTTGATGACCAGAAACACAATTCGAATGTCGCATTTCTATTCCCTGTTGATGACCAGAAACACAATTCGAATGTCGCATTTCTATTCCCTGTTGATGACCAGAAACACAATTCGAATGTCGCATTTCTATTCCCTGTTGATGACCAGAAACACAATTCGAATGTTTGTGCCTCTTAAATTCTGACCGGTCTCATATGCGTTTATCATTGGTTGACAGTACCATCAGATTTGGGGCCAGTAGTAAATTGAGAGAAAGAGCTGCATGCTACTTGATTCTCTCTTCAGCTTTGTAAAAACAAAAAATCCTTTCACAGCTTATTATTATTAGTCTTCTGTGAATGGCTATGAAGGCTATGCTGCAATCTTCCCATTTCAGTCGTACGGTTATCCAACTTTGACATCTGTTGTGATGCATGGATCTAATGGCTCCCCCCCCCCCCCCACCTGTGGGCGCATCTCGACTTCCAACGGAAGTGTCGCCATCTTAGTCCTTATTTGTGTGTATGCAAAGTGAAAATGTCATGGCTAAATGCAATAAAGCAAAACATCCAGAACATAAATACAGTTTAGATAAGTTTCGCCTTGGAACAGCCAAATTCGCAGCATCGATCTGTCAACTGGTCTGAAAAAGCCTCATGACCAAGATGGCGGTCTCCCATAAGTGAGGATGCTCCTCCAGGCAAGGCAGCTCCACTATAAAGTGGGTCCAGGCATATTTCTATTCTAATAATAACAGAGCGTCTTTCTCTCTTGAGCTGAAGGTCGCATTTTTAATACGACTGATTAACATTACAATACAACAATACGATACAATATAATACAGTATAATACAATGCAAAAACATATATAATACAATATAATACAATAAACACAATACAACACAATACAATACGCGCAATACAATACAATACAACACAATACAATACGCACACAATACATAGTTTTAAACAGGAAACAATACAATACAACACAATACGATACAATGCAATACAATAGGCCGACAATGCAATATAATATAATAGAATACAACACAATACAATCAAAGAACATATGATACGATACAATACAATGCAATAGACCTACACTGCAATATAATACAATGCAAAATAAAACAATACAATCAAAGAACATACGATACGATACAATACAATACAATACAATAAAAAAGAATACAATACAATACAATACAATACAATACAATACAATACAATACAATACAATACAATACAATACAATACAATACAATACAATACAATACAATACAATACAATACAATACAAGACAATACAATACAATACAATACAATACAATACAATACAATACAATAACATCAAAGAACATACGATACGATACAATACAATAGGCCTACAATGCAATACAATACAATGCAACACAATACAATACAATACAATCACAATACAACACAATACAATACAATACAATACACATACAATACAATACAATACAATACAATACAATACAATACAATACAATACAATAGGAACATACGATCCAATACAATACAATACAATACAATACAATATGCCAATACAATACAATAGGCCTACAATGCAATATAATACAATACAACACAATATAATACAATACAACTTACTCGATCTGAATCGCATATACAATACAATACAATACAATACAATGCAATACAATGCAATATAATACAACGAATGCATACCCTACAATGCAATAGACCTACAATGCAATATAATACAATACAACACAATATAATCAAAGAACTTACGATCCGATACAATACAATACAATACAATACAATACAATACAATGCAATAGACCTACAATGCAATAGACCTACAATGCAATATAATACAATACAATAAACACAATACAATCAAAGAACATACGATACAATACAATACAACACAATACAATACAATGTAATACAATACAACACAATA
>CM065697.1:39957861-39965361 GCA_017654935.2 Phymorhynchus buccinoides
CATATCTACGATCCCATTTTGTAAGGCATGATTGACGTTGAAAATTCTACTGTCTAAATAAATCTGATGAAATCCTACTAGTTATGTTTACTATGTTTGTAGTCTCCCGTACACGAATCTGATAAAATATCAGGGTCCGTTTCACAAGGGCTAACGTTACGTTTAGCGTGAGCGCAAATCGGCAAAAAACGGTACTAAGAAACACCTCTTTTGCCGACGTTTTGTCGAAAACGTTTTGTGGCTGCTATCGAGGTAGCAAGCGACAAACTATTTGAAGGATCATGGGAAATATTCAATACTTCCGGCTTTTTTTTTATATCTCGCGTGAACGAGATTTGATCTTTAAAAATGGAAGACCAAAACAACAAGCTTGCCACAGCAAATATTCTTTAGTCTATCGTGAAAAAAAATACGGGATGATTTTAGCAAATTAAACAAACGCAAGTGTTTTTGAGTGCTCTTTTTTAATTTTTCATCATGTTAGATGGCACAATACAGCGCAAATGTTATTTTCTGCACACAAATAGACGTGGGTGAAATCGAAAACTTTGTACAAACTGGCAGAGAGGCACGATTTATCTCCCTTATGATAGCAACCCTTTTCTCTCTCCCAAAAATGAAGAGTAAGCTTAAAGAGTTATCTGACCTTAAGCGAACGTTTTGGGGTGTTTCTTAGGCCCCTTTTGGCGTAAGCGTTATTCGCGCGGCGACCGTTATCTAGAGAAACTCAACACTGTACTTTTGTATCGGACACTTGATTTGATTCGTGTATTGGGGTCTACTTGAGTATATAGGGAGCGAAAAAGAGTAAGTATTTCACGCGGTTGACGATTCATAGAATCGTCACAATAGTATCGTATTGGGGTCAAATCGTATGTAGTGTGGCTGGGCCTTTAGTGAAGATGGGAAAGGGAAAAAAAGAATATCTGATACGCAGTTTGTTTTTTTTTTGTTGTTGTTGTTGTTGTTGTTGTTGCTGTTGTTGTTGTTGTTGTTGCTGTTGTTGCTGTTGTTGTTGCTGTTGTTGCTGTTGTTGTTGTTGTTGCTGTTGTTGTTGCTGTTGTTGTTTCACGGAATTAAGCAGCATCTACCAAACTTCTCTTAGCGCAATAAAGGGGTCGACGGGGTTTTTTTAAATTTAATTTCAATCGTTAACCCTTTCACCGCCAAAGTCGCATGTTTACCACCACAGTGATTTAACACCTATGTTACTAAAAGGCATCAAATTGGGGTCTATTATCCAAAGACCCTATTGTCTTAGTTTTGGGAAGTAAGGATAGACCTTATTTTATATATGTCACAGAAGAATCCCCAATACTGCAGATGGATTTTGTTCTCTACCCAGGTAAATTTAATGGAAATTTGTGGCTGAAGTATGGCTGGCGGTGAAAGGGTTAAATCGAATGGGTGTTTTGAACAGTCGTCATATGTAATATAGATGTAGATAGCGAGCACACTATAAGTTATACTATACTGGTCTCCAAAAGTTAAGGGCCGGCTTCTGTTTTCAGTAGCTTGATATCTATTTATTGTACACTAAGACAACAATGAAGAAAATGGCAAAACTTAGGCTACTCAATAACTTTCCTTCCTGTTGCACGTGCCTGAACCAGTTTGGCAGACATTGCAGTACAGCAACAGCGTTTTCAGGTACGCTTAAAGACCCCCCACCACGTCAGTCACATTCCCTCTTATGCTAGGAAGACGCTAGCTATAAGAGGGAAAACACGTGAAAACCGTGATTTTGACAATGGGTCTTTAAAATGGCAAATTCACGAGAATTTCACGAAAGTTTGGTCTCTTTTCGCTGAAGAATCAGGGCTGATGCAGGTTTCTTGCCTATTGCACGTGCAAGGCATGACTGTATTGAACACTGCTGAGCAAAAGTTAGACACGAATGTGTATTTAAGGGCAGCAACCAGAGCTCTCAATAAGCATGCCTCCAAGACAGAAGAGAGAAGATCGTTCTTCCGGTGTGGCGGTGTATTTTTACTCTATGAGATAAGTAGTCCTAACCGGAAGTAGTCCTAGCGTAGCCAATCAGAATCGTTTGTTTGTCCGCCATTGTGAATTTTACGGATTATGGATTTATGGACTTGTACATCGATTTATCGGCAAATATGTAGATTTACACCCTCCTGCTCTATTTTTTGGTTCTTTCCGTGGTTAGGGATAGGGTTAGGGTTAGGGATAGGGTTAGGGATAGGGTTAGGGTTAGATGGGTACAGTTCGCATGCGAGAGGTAGATATTTAATGACAGGTACTTATTTATCATAACACCGGCCCTTAAATTTTGGAGACCAGTATAGTATAAGCTTCCAGCTTGTTGCTGCTCATTTGTGTTGACAATGTATTGATATTGATATGTATGTGCCCTGTGGATCTGAATAAAAATGCATTTAAACCAATTTAACCCTTTCACCGCCAACCATATTTCAACCAAAAATGTCCATTCAATTTACCTGGATAGAGAACGAAATTCATCTGCAGAATTGTGGATTCTTTCTGTGACAGATATAAAATAAGGTCTACCCTTACTTCCCAAAACTAAGACAATAGGGTCTTTGGATAATAGACCCCAATTTGATGCCTTTTAGTGACATAGGTGTTAAATCACCGTGGTGCTAAAATGCGACTTTGGCGGTGAAAGGGTTAAATGACCCCCACCACCTTCCCTCTCAAAAACGTACAGTGAATGTTAGAGATAATAGATATTAATGCAACGAATGTAAGCCCCCTAACGTCCGATTTCATAAATTATATTAAAAAGACATATAGTGTTAGAAACCACGTGGTGAAAGTACCGTGAATAAGTGGTGAATAAAACCGTGACCGGAGAAGACGGCCCCTCACAAAAACGGTCCTACCAAAACGGCCCTACTAGTTAGTTACGAAAACGGCCCCTTGGAGTCATAAGTCATAAGTGGTAAGTTTCTGTATTGCCCATTGTACGAGTGCATATGGAAAATTGTCTTCCACCGTGTGAAATACGATAAAGTATGTCAAAATAAAAAATATGAATTAAAAACATGAAACAGAAATTTACATTTAAACAAATATACAACTATATATTTGTTGTTTTAGTAATGAAAATAATAAAAGAAAGGAACCTCAGGAAGAGAGTCACGGAGCACAGACGGGATTCGTCACCGGTTGCGTCCCACATGGCCAACTACGACCACCAGTTATCCCCCGACAACCTCACTGTGCTGGACCGAGACAGCAGATGGCTCCAGAGAGGGGTGAAGGAGGCCATCTACATCGCGGCCCGACAAGCCCACACTGAACCGTGACCGTGGAGGGGACACCTTGCCCGCGGCTTATTCTTCCCTGGTTCAGTCATGCGCCGTGGGTGCAGCCTTGAGCTGTACTCACGATCGTGTGCACTGAACCGCCAGTGGCCTCTCGGCAGACGACGCTGACGAAGGGAGCGCGACGCCCCCGAAAGCTCCGAGGTGAGCCTATACTTCAGCTGAGTGAAACTGTTATAAAATTCGCTTCATCGAGTAATTTTATATAACTATCACACCACAGCCAATCCTTCATCTGCTCTCACCACAGCCAATCATTCATCTGCTCTCACCACAGCCAATCCTTCATCTGCTCTCACCACAGCCAATCCTTCATCTGCTCTCACCACAGCCAATCTTTTGCTAGCTGGAGGGCACAGTTTCGCCAATCATTCATCTGCTCTCACCACAGCCAATCATTCATTTTCACCACAGGTTCATCTCACCACAGCCAATCCTTCATCTGGTTCAGGTTACAGTATTCATCTGCTTATAGCTCTCACCACAGCCAATCCTTCGTCTCTCTGTGAAATTCGGGTTGCTCCCACCTGGAGGAGCGCGTCGCAGCCAGAGACGCGCCACCCAATTTTTTGTTAAGATTTTTTTTTTTGCATGCGATATTTTGTGTGACTGATGAGGACAACCAATTTTTTTTTTTTTTTTCCATGCGAAATTTTGACCAAATGACAACTCTTTCGTTGCCACTGGGTTTAACGTGTGCTAAGTGCATGAGCACACGGGACCTCGGTTTATTGTCTCATCCGAAAGACTCCGAATAGGGCCGTTTTAGTAATTAATAGTAGAACAGTTTTAGTCATTTATAGTAGGGCCGTTTTAGTATTAATAGTTATATAAAAATAGTTTTAGTCATTAATAGTAGGGCAGTTTTAGTCATTAATAGTAGGGGGGGCAGTTTTAGTCATTAATAGTAGGGCAGTTTTAGTCATTAATAGTAGGGCCCCCAGTCCTTTTAGTCAGTTTTTTGATAGTAGGGCCGTTTTAGTCTTCCAAGTTTTTTTGCCGGTTTTCGTAGGGTTCGTTTTCTCCGGTAACCAATAAAACAAAATGGACGACGTAGAGAGTGACATGCTGGAAGAAAAACTAGGTCAGACTGTCTCACAACAACAAGAAAGTCCAGGAATATAGAGATTCCTCGGACAGGACTTCTACGTACACGACAGAAGAGACCAACCCCACCCCTCTCTCTCTCTCTCTCTCTCTCTCTCTCTCTCTCTCTCTCTCTGCTCATCGCTCTCTCTCTCTCTCTCTCTCTCTCTCTCTTTCTCTCTCTCTCTCTCTGAGCTTTTATTTGCACATGTGTGTTCGAACACACCACGAGAGACTAGGTATGCATAATTTTGGTATAGTTATAGGATATGCTCTCTGTATGTTTTTTGTGTGTGTGCGAGTACGTGAACGAGCTCTTCGTTTGAGCTTGAATTCTTTTCACATGTTCTTCAATTTACTGTGAACATCTGTATCTGGTGTGTTGTTATTTTCTATTCTTTTTATGCATTTTTTACTTTCTTTTTGTTTTCCTTTTCTTGTTATTTGGCTTTTCTTTTCCCCCTCGAGGGCATGGTGTAAAGAAGCTTGTGTGCTTATCCGTTTACCCTCATTAAAAATTCGTATTCGTATTCGTATTCTGTCTCTCTCTCTCTCTCTCTCTCTCTCTCTTTTGTGTTTTTTTTTTTTTGACGTAAAAAAGCACGTTATTGCTTATTCTATTACCCTCTAAAAATACAAATTCGTTCGTTCGTTCTCTCTCACGTACACATCTCAACAAATTTATTCATGGAAACAACACAGACCGACAGACAACAAACAGACAGACATATAGATACACACGCACACATACACTTACACAATCAGATGCACTTGCACACCCACACGGACGCGTGAGAATACAAATACACCTCTGTATCTCGTTGGGGTTTTGTGTGTGTGTGTGTGTGTGTGTGTGTGTGTGTGTGTGCGTGTGCGTGCGTGCGTGCGTGCGTGCGTGCGTGCGTGAGAATACAAATACACATCTGTATCTCGTTGTGTGTGTCTGTGTGTGTGTGTGTGTGTGGTGTGTGTGTGTGTGTGTGTGTGTGTGTGCCCGCATGTTGTTGGGGTTTCTTTGTGTGTGTTTCTAACTGTATAATTAACTGTACATTTTAAAGTTCACAACAGATGATAAATCACGGTGATTTGTATGTAAAGTACAGTGGTGTCGACAGCTAATGAACGAGTTACCTGTTTGGTGATAGTTGTCTTTTTGCATCTTGCTTTACACTAATAAATCATTCTCTCGCAACAATCCCCCGCGGGCTTCCACCTTGTTTGTGGTGGGGGAGCTTTAAACTAAGAGTAGACCCTCATCCCAATTTTTCATTCTCTCCATCCTCATTTACAATTTATGACATGCCAGTTGGGTGGTTTTTGTTTGTGGCTCAAGCCACAAACCTATAACTCACTTTGTCGGTCGGTCGGTCTGTCGGTCGGTCTGTCGTTCCAAAATGGTCGCACATTTTGACAAAATTGTCGCACTTCAAATCGAGGCTACACTTCTGGCCGCTCTTTAAAATGATGTATTTTAAAAGCGTACACAATAATAAACATATGTAATACAGACACTACAACAGACACGACGAGTATGCGGTGCTTCTTTTGATGAGTATAAGTAGGATACATAGTTTTAAATGTTTTCCAAAAGATATAAAAAGTTACGAAATGGTGCAGAGATAACATTCTGGTTTACAGATTAAAATTATTGAAAAGCCAGGGGAGGTAACTCATGATTGGAGTGGTAAAACTAGACCGCGTGCCACAAACTATTGCGATTTCGCGCTTGTTTTAGTGTTCACTGCTTTCGCGCGTGAGACCTTACGCACTTGAGTGGGCACATGTTGCCCATTCTGCAGTGCATATTTGCTTATGGCTTGTACCCACGTGTCGTCATATCCGGCCACAAGGAGCGTGCCATATTATGGGAGACCGCCATCTTAGTCAGTAACTTTGTTTGAAAAATGCCAGATCGATGCTGTTTACACACAAATCTGACTAAGATGGCGACACTTCCGTTGGAAGGGTCGAGATGCGCACGCAGGTGGTGGGGGGGAGCCATATGGCCTTTTTATATATATTTTTTACTAGGATGATTGTGTTTGTTATCCTTTTTTACTTTTTTTTTTAACCTGGATCCGATAAATAGAGTGGAGTGGCTCAACGTTTCCAGCACTGTGTGAAATTATGAGCTATAGGGTACAATGATGAAGATGCCATGTCGTGAATTGTACTGTTCATTTTTTATTTGTTGTTTTCAGGTTTTTGGACGTTGTTAAGAATCATTGATGTGTGTTTTGCTATGCGTGGCCGAACTTTACGCGGTAACAGTCCTGAGATAACCATAGCTGTGACGGGGCTGACGGGACTATAACAGACTAACTAACTAGGGGAAGACGGGGTAAAAAGCGCATGGGCGGGTAAGAAGCCCACCCCAATTATCTCATGAAATAAAGAAAATGTCAGTCAAATTTGCCCATGAGACGAATGCTAGACATTAACGCTCGTCTCATGGGCAAAATGAGACTGAAATTTGCTTCATTTCATGAGATAATTGGGGTGGGCTTCTTACCCGCCCATGCGCTTTTTACCCCGTCTTCCCCTAACTAACTCTCGCAACAAACACGTTAAACACTCAATGTTTCACAAAACACGAAATAATGCTTTGAACAGGGAAAAGAGAAACATAGTTATCATTAAAGCATAAAACACGAAATAATGCTTTCAATAGGGAAAAGAGAAACATAGTTATCATTAAAGCATAAAACACGAAATAATGCTTTGAATAGGGAAAAGAGAAACATAGTTATCATTAAAGCACAAAACACGAAATAATGCTTTGAATAGGGAAAAGAGAAACATAGTTATCATTAAAGCATAAAACACGAAATAATGCTTTCAATAGGGAAAAGAGAAACATAGTTATCATTAAAGCATAAAACACGAAATAATGCTTTGAACAGGGAAAAGAGAAACATAGTTATCATTAAAGCATAAAACACGAAATAATGCTTTCAATAGGGAAAAGAGAAACATAGTTATCATTAAAGCACAAAACACGAAATAATGCTTTCAATAGGGAAAAGAGAAACATAGTTATCATTAAAGCATAAAACACGAAATAATGCTTTCAATAGGGAAAAGAGAAACATAGTTATCATTA
>CM065697.1:39970361-40002861 GCA_017654935.2 Phymorhynchus buccinoides
TTTCAACTGACACTTCATTTCACATACATTGTACTGAGACACGTTTTCCACCTGACACCTGTTAAAAAGAGACACACATTTTCACACCTGTAACACTTGTTACACCAGCTCGTTTGACATACAATTTCACACACGTGAAGCCTGACACACCTCTTCAACTGACACACCATTTCACATGTATTCAACCCGAGACACCTGTTTAACTGACACACCTGTCCAAATATCATACCATTTCACACCAGTTCAACTGACACACCTAATCAATGGACATACATGTTTGACTGTTCCACTGTACAACATTACAGTAATGTTCCACTGACATATCCATTCAAGTGGCATGCATATACCACTGACACACCAGTTGGAATATAATCAACTACCACACCTGTTCAACCTGGCACACCTGAGTACCTGACACACCTGTCTAACTGGTAAATCAGAAAACAACTCCTAAATTGGCATGCTACTTCGCTTTTACACCATTATACATTGGTTTATGTGCTTACTCTTGTTCACCTGGACATACCTGTTCTTACCTGTTCTTACCTGTTCAACCTGGCACACCTGAGTACCTGACACACCTGTCTAACTGGCAAATCATTCTACAACTCTTAAATTGTCATGCTACTTCGTTTTTACACCATTATACATTGGTTTATGTGGTTACTCTTGTTCACCTGGACATACCTGTTCTTACCTGGCACACCTGAGTACCTGACACACCTGTCTAACTGGCAAATCATTCTACAACTCTTAAATTGTCATGCTACTTCGTTTTTACACCATTATACATTGGTTTATGTGGTTACTCTTGTTCACCTGGACATACCTGTTCTTACCTGTTCACACCTGAGTACCTGACACACCTGTCTAACTGGTAAATCATTCTACAACTCTTAAATTGGCTTGCCACTTCGTTTTACACCATTACACATTGGTTTATGTGGTTACTCTTGTTCACCTGGACATACCTGTTCTTACCTGTTCAACCTGGCACACCTGAGTACCTGACACACCTGTCTAACTGGCAAATCATTCTACAACTCTTAAATTGGCATGCTACTTCGTTTTTACACCATTATACATTGGTTTATGTGGTTACTCTTGTTCACCTGGACATACCTGTTCTTACCTGTTCTTACCTGTCACACCTGTGTTTTACCTTTGTCAGGAATTTGGTTTATACTATTGTGTGTTGTTTCCATAACAATGGTGAAACTTTGTAGGGGTGGTGGAGGTGCTGTTACTTTATCATTGTCCCCAAATAGTATCAACAGCAGACTTACTATGGCGTGCTTACCACATGAATTACAGTTTGGGTTGCTACCTGGATTACACCTGGATTGCACCTGAATTTCGACACGAACGCTTCATTATTGGGTTATCCCGAGTTACGTGTTCCTGGATGTGAGTTTAACACAAAAGACATTCCGTTCAAGATTTTTATTGTATCAGCACAGACACTAAACCATACACTACCTGATTTTTCACCTGATTAGCACCTGTATAGCAGGTTGGAGGGTTCGTTATTACACCTGAAGCACCAGCACACAGGTCACGTGGTTATTTGTTTATTTCTACTTTCATTCAACATGTTATGTTCAAATGTCAACACAGACTTCAATAAACGTAAGGGCATAAGACAACCCGTTATTTTAGTTTATCCTCTC
Organism: Phymorhynchus buccinoides; assembly: GCA_017654935.2. Classification (NCBI taxonomy): domain Eukaryota; kingdom Metazoa; phylum Mollusca; class Gastropoda; order Neogastropoda; family Raphitomidae; genus Phymorhynchus; species Phymorhynchus buccinoides. The sequence continues at coordinate 39,972,032 of CM065697.1, forward strand.
TGTTAATTCACCAGCCACACTATATTGCATGTGGCAGAATTGCACCAGAGTAAGTGTTAAAGCATAAAACACGAAATAATGCTTTGAACAGGGAAAAGAGAAACATAGTTATCATTAAAGCATAAAACACGAAATAATGCTTTGAATAGGGAAAAGAGAAACATAGTTATCATTAAAGCATAAAACACGAAATAATGCTTTGAACAGGGAAAAAAGAAACATAGTTATCATTAAAGCATAAAACACGAAATAATGCTTTGAATAGGGAAAAGAGAAACATAGTTATCATTAAAGCATAAAACACGAAATAATGCTTTCAATAGGGAAAAGAGAAACATAGTTATCATTAAAGCACAAAACACGAAATAATGCTTTCAATAGGGAAAAGAGAAACATAGTTATCATTAAAGCATAAAACACGAAATAATGCTTTCAATAGGGAAAAGAGAAACATAGTTATCATTAAAGCATAAAACACGAAATAATGCTTTGAATAGGGAAAAGAGAAACATAGTTATCATTAAAGCATAAAACACGAAATAATGCTTTCAATAGGGAAAAGAGAAACATAGTTATCATTAAAGCACAAAACACGAAATAATGCTTTCAATAGGGAAAAGAGAAACATAGTTATCATTAAAGCACAAAACACGAAATAATGCTTTCAATAGGGAAAAGAGAAACATAGTTATCATTAAAGCACAAAACACGAAATAATGCTTTCAATAGGGAAAAGAGAAACATAGTTATCATTAAAGCACAAAACACGAAATAATGCTTTGAACAGGGAAAAGAGAAACATAGTTATCATTAAAGCACAAAACACGAAATAATGCTTTGAACAGGGAAAAGAGAAACATAGTTATCATTAAAGCATAAAACTTATGCACACATAATACATTGCTTATGGCGTTTTAATTAATATCCTTCTTTTTTTTACATTAAAAAAATATTGCAGGAAGCTGTTTTTTTCATGTTTTCAGTTTTGGTGAAATGGCACTTCGTTAACGTTGGCTTTTCGCACACATCTTCATTCACATCAGTTTAACCTTATTACTTACTAAGGTTAATATTATATACTACTCAACAAAAGTTTAAGAACCACTTCGTTCACAAGCGCATTAAACAACGATGCATAAAAACCAAGACGCCGCATAGCCAAAATCGTTTTATATTTTGAAGTCTTAATTTAGATTTTTTTTTTAAATCGCTTCATTACTTTTGAAGCAATAGCTCAACAAGCAGCGCACGATGTTAAAGGTGGACCCTGACGGATGAGTTTTTGCAAGAAACACGTTGAGATCACCAGAAAGACAGCCTTTTCAAAGATCGGAACACTCGCTTTGCTCTGTTTTCCTATAAATTCAAACCGTCAAAACGGCGATTCCTCCTTGGCGGAGTTGCCGGGGAGAGAAGCCATTTTGGATGGGGTGGGTGGGGGCCCAAACCCATTGTGGTTGAAGCTTTTTTTTTTTTTTGTAGTGCAGTAAAAACATGAAGCTATTTCCTTTTTTGTGAGCGAAACTCTTTTAGATAAACTGCATAAAAAAAAAGATAAATAAAAAGGATTGTATTGCGAAAACATCGTGCAAACAATTTGGTCGCCATTACAAACGAGAGGGCACACGCCGACTCTTTCAGTGAAATAATTTGACTTCCTGCACCTCCGCCAAGGATAAATCGCCGACTTGACGGTTTGATTTCTAGGAAACCAGAGCGAAGTGTGTGTTGCGATCTCTGTACATGGTGTTTTCGTGGTGATCTCGATGTGTTTCTTGCAAAACCTCATCCGTCAGGGTCCACCTTTGTGAAGCGGGTACTTAACTTTTGTTGAGCAGTGTCACTTGCAAATACCACTTTGTCCTACTTTGAGTTACATGCCTTCACTCACAAAAATACGTTGTAATCTTTTTTTGTTTTCATTGCTGTAAAAAAAGATATAAGTATTACACAACATTATACTCAGTGACTTGAATGCAACACAAACACAAACCCAATTAGAAAGCACTGTCACAGTGACAGCCTCGGTCAAGAAAACACTTCATTTCGGTTTGTTGAAAGCCAGACAACTTCACGTGGTAATGAGTAGAGGTTTAATTAATTAATCTTGTATCGGTATGATAATCCGATCTTCGTTTGTCACAATGCAAGAATCCAGTTTTACATCATTAAATATCGCCGACGATCACGTGTTGTAGCCTATAAAAAGGTTGTTGCTCGATGATTCAAATCATTAAGTGATAATCTAAATACTGATTGCTATTTGGCCTTTGGGCTGAGATAGCGATTCAGTGAGATAAATTTTTGTATTTATTGGTTGGATTTATGAGTAGCGTGTGTGAACGTGTGTGAACGATCGCCTAACTTACCTCTAACTTATGGCCCACGTATGCGGGACGTATGACCCATACGCTGGCGTACGTCGAGAATTTTGTGCATGCACAAAAGTTTTCGACGACCTCGCCGTACTACGACGTATGCCAGCGTGCTTCAGCGTGCTCTTAACTCATACAAAACTTACCCATAACGTATTCGACGTACGCCAGCCTATTCGCCAATTTTTTCATACGTCCAGCATACGTTGGCTAAAACGTCAAGGTGTGACAGGCCCATAAAAGCCTTGAAATCAAGATCTGCTATTCAGTGATTTTGGGTTCGTAAGTTTTAGAGGTAAAGAATATTCCTTGTTTTATCCCTTTCAACACGCTAGCCATTCCTCAGCCAAAATTTACCATTAAACTTACCTGGGTAGAGAAAAGATTCTGTCTGCAATATTGGGGATTCCTCGGTGACATGCATAAAACAGGGCCTATCCTTAGCTCCCAAAATTAAGAACATATTAAGGTCACTGGATGCCAGAACCCTCATTTTGATGCCTTTTCACTGACATGGGTGTCAAATCATTGTGGTGCCAAGAGGGGACAGTGGCGATGTCGTCAGGGAGGCGCGACGCAAGCCGCGGCGAGCTGAACGACGCTGGAGGAGGACACGCCTGACTGTGCACAGACAGCTGTATGATGCCGAGATGGAGGCTGCCAGTTACTGTCTCCAGCAATCTCGCACGCAGTTTTATACTGATAAGATTGATGCTGCTGCTTCCTCCTCTCGTGGACAGTTGTTTTCTGTTACTAACGAACTCTTAGGTAAAAGTAAAGTAAAGGCTATGCCATCTGACATTCCAACCGCAGAACAATCTCAGCAGTTTTGTAATTATTTTGCTCAAAAGATCAGTAACATTCGTAATGATCTAGACTCCCACCATTGTGACCCGCAGTCATTTTCTGTTTACGGAGGCCCTCTTTTTGACAAGTTTGACTGTGTCTCAGAGACGGACATACGTGAACTGATTATGAAGTCACCATCCAAGACCTGTAATCTTGACCCTATCCCAACTTCCATTACAAAGCAGTGTATTGATGGTCTTGTTTTACACATTACTAACATTGTCAATGCTTCTCTTTCTGTGGGTGTTTTCATCGAACAGTTCAAAGATGCTATTGTCACCCCTACTCATAAGAAACCTGGACTTGATTGCAACAATCTAAAAAAACTATCGACCAGTGTCAAATCTTCCTTTCATAGCCAAGATTTTAAAGAAAGTCGTCTTGGCACAGCTGAAGAGACACTTAATGCATAACAACCTGCTTGAGGAGCATCAGTCAGCCTACAGGACAAATCACAGTGTTGAGACTGCTGTGCTGAGTGTCATGAATGGCCTTCTTTTGAAGACGGATCAGAGGCTTGTTTCTCTGACAGCATTTTTGGACCTCAGCGCAGCGTTCGATACGCTTGATCATTCCATCCTTCTGACCCGTTTAGAAGTGACCTTTGGGATACGTGGCGTTGTCCTCGACTGGTTTAAATCCTACATATCTGACCGCCACTTCTCTGTTGTTGTAGATGGAGTTTCATCAGCTCGTTCACCCCTCACGTACGGAGTGCCACAGGGCTCAGTGTTGGGCCCTGTTCTTTTGACGCTCTATTCACAGCCGTTGTCTGACGTGATCGCTGCACATTCCTGTGATTTTCACAAATACGCTGACGACAGTGAGTTGTCACAAAGTAGAGCCCCTGAGAGTTTCCCTTCCATTCTGTCTGGCATCGAGATGTGCATCACCGATGTATTAGGATGGATGAACAGTAACAAGCTTAAGCTCAACACAGACAAGACAGAGGTTCTGCCTGTTGGTTCTGCTGGTCGCCTTGCATTAATTAACAGTGAGTCAGCAGACATTGGAGCCAATACTGTTCAGTTCAAACCATCTGTCAAGTACCTCTGGGTAACGATTGACCAGACTCTGTCCATGCATGACCATATCAGCAGCGTTTGTCGCTCTTGTTTCTTTGAGCTCAGACGTATTGCATCCATTCGGCCTTTTCTTTCAGCTAACACATGCAAGCGCCTTGTTGCAGCTTTTATTTCTTCACGTTTAGATTTCTGCAATTCCATTCTCCTTGGCCTTCCTACAGAAGAAATTACTCGCCTTCAGCGAGTTCAAAACAGTGCAGCCCGCCTCATACTGCATAAGCGCAAGCGTGATCACGTCACGCCATTTCTGAAGGAACTCCATTGGCTCCCTGTACAGTTCCGCCTTCTGTATAAGCTGGCTGTTCTATCCTTCCGTCACTTTGAACAGACCTTTCCGCCTTACCTCTCCAGAGCTCTTCACACCTATGCTCCTTCCCGCTCACTCAGGTCCTCAAACACAAAACTTCTGAAAGTTCCAAAAACAAATCTAAAATCATTTGGTGACCGCAGTTTCAGTTTCAGTGCCCCTGCTGTTTGGAATTCCCTCCCAGTCGATCTCCGCCATGAACCAACTATCTCTACTTTCAAAGCTAAACTCAAGACACTACTTTCAAAGCTCATTCGGTTTGTAAATGTTTCCTTCTTGATCTTGTACCTGGGTGGATGAATGGGTGATAATGTTTTGTGTGACTGCGGGTGTATCAGTGAATGGAAGCGCCTTGAGTGTAAAATAATTATAGAAAGGCGCTATAGAAATACTATCAATTATTATTGTCCGTCACCGAAGGTAACGGACTTTGCGATGGGCTGGTTTGTCTGTTTGTTTGTTTGTTGTTTTTGTTTGTTTGTTTTTTTTGGGGGGGGGTTTCTGTCTGTCCCAAGGATATCTCCCGAACCGCTTGACCGAATCGCGTCAAATTTTTGTGTGAAGGTGTGCCTCCTTAATAGGAAGAGATCAGCGCAAACCATTTTGCCGTCGTGACCTTGACCTTGACGTACGACCTTGAAAACCGAAAATCTATTTTTAGCCATATCTCGGGCACCGATCGACATAGGATGTTGAAACTTGGTATGAAGGTGGTTTGGCTTATGCCCGTTCTGATGATGGCATACCGATCAAGGTCAAGGTCAAGGTCAAAAAGATCGCTGGAGCCTGAAAATCGGAGGGTCATTTTTTTTCTCCTTCTGTCTGTCCCAAGGATATCTTTCGAACGGGTTGACAGAATCACGTCAAATTTTGTGTGCTGGTGTGTCACCATGAGAGGAAGGCATCCGCGCAAACCATTTTGCCGTCGTGACCTTGACCTTGACGTACGACCTTGAAAACCGAAAATCTTTAAGGGGCCATAACTCCCACACCGTTGGTGTTAGAGTCTTCAAATTTGGCATGTAGGTACTTTGGCTTATGCCCGTTCTGATGGTGGCATACCGATCAAGGTCAAGGTCACGGTCCGGGCGATCCGTAGGCCTTGAATGTGGTAGGGGTCTACACATTGGGTTTTAAGCCATATTTTCCACATTGGTACTTGACAGAAGCGCTTCAGATTGTGTGTGGTACTGTATACCCTAGAGAAGAAAACATCCGAGCATAAATTATCACCATGCTGACCTTGACCTTGAAGTGTGACCTTGAAAACCGAAATTTCCTTCTTTGCGCTATATGTTTCTTCTTCAAGCTGTATCTCGTGAACTAGAAGACAGAATCCCTTCCAATTTTGTGTCAGGATGTGACACTCTACGGGGTGTCGCAAGTGCGTGGCATTGCTGGTGACGGACATGTCTGCCGCTCGGCGACGCCCTTGTTATTTATTATTATGAAAGGGTTTTAAACATGTCACTCCCCAATATTTCAGACAAAATCTTTTCTCTACCCATGTCAGTCGAATACTAAAATGTTGGCTTAAAAGCTGCTGGCGGCGAAAGGGTTAAATAGAGGTTGTTTTTAAGCGGAGATAATAATAATAATAATAATAATAATAATAATAATAATAATAATAATAATAATAATAACTAGATGGCTTATATTTGTCTTTAAGACAAACATGACAGGATTCTCCATCTAGTTAGCATTATTATTATTATTATTATTATTATTATTATTATTAATATTATTATTATTATTACATTAATAATAATAATAATAATAATATTAATAATAATAATATTAATAATAATAATATTAATAATAATAATATTAATAATAATAATATTAATAATAAATAATAATAATAATAATAATAATACAGTGGAACCTCCCTTATAAGACTTCCCATTATTAAGACTCCCTCCCATATAAGACCTACTTCTCCGAGACATTGCCCTTCTTTGTAAGTATTAAAAATACCTCCCTTTTAAGACCCCTCCCTTATAAGACCTCATGTTGGATGATAGTGTAAGGTCTTATAAGGGAGGTTCCACTGTAATAATCATTGATTTGCGGTGAGTCACGTGCAATGTGGTTTCCGGTCTTTTAGATCCGTTCATTTCCGTGACGCACCTTCCATTCAATGCTGCTGTAGTAAAACCGAGGATTACACTTCTACTAGACTTAATGGGGGCTGTGCACATCACCCACAGAAACTCATGCGCTTATCAGCAAATAAGTCAGGAATAAGCGTTTCCGTGTGTGCTTATCCCGTCCACTTAGTTCTTATAGTCTCTTTTACTTATTTTACGGATATTGGCCACTGCAAAGAACACCTTTTGCGAGAGTGAATGCCCGTGTTGGTTGGGGAGAAGATAGTTCTTACACTCTCTTTTACTTATTTTAACGGATATTGGCCACTGCAAAGAACACCTTTTGCGAGAGTGAATGCCCGTGGTGGTTTGGGAGAAGATAGTCCTTACACTCTCTTTTACTTATTTTTAACGGATATTGGCCACTGCAAAGAACACCTTTTGCGAGAGTGAATGCCCGTGGTGGTTTGGGAGAAGATAGTCCTTACACTCTCTTTTACTTATTTTAACGGATATTGGCCACTGCAAAGAACACCTTTTGCGAGAGTGAATGCCCGTGGTGGTTTGGGAGAAGATAGTTCTTACACTCTCTTTTACTTATTTTAACGGATATTGGCCACTGCAAAGAACACCTTTTGCAAGAGTGAATGCCCGTGGTGGTTTGGGAGAAGATAGTTCTTACACTCTCTTTTACTTATTTTTACAGATATTGGCCACTGCAAAGAACACCTTTTGCGAGAGTGAATGCCCGTGGTGGTTTGGGAGAAGATAGTCCTTACACTCTCTTTTACTTATTTTAACGGATATTGGCCACTGCAAAGAACACCTTTTGCGAGAGTGAATGCCCGTGGTGGTTTGGGAGAAGATAGTTCTTACACTCTCTTTTACTTATTTTACGGATATTGGCCACTGCAAAGAACACCTTTTTGCAAGAGTGAATGCCCGTGGTGGTTTGGGAGAAGATAGTTCTTACACTCTCTTTTACTTATTTTACGGATATTGGCCACTGCAAAGAACACCTTTTGCAAGAGTGAATGCCCGTGGTGGTTTGGGAGAAGATAGTTCTTACACTCTCTTTTACTTATTTTAACGGATATTGGCCACTGCAAAGAACACCTTTTGCAAGAGTGAATGCCCTTGGTGGGTGGGGGGAGATGTTTGAGTACTGACCAAACAAGGGAATAACTCTCGCCAATAACCCTATTTGAGGCCACTGTCTTAATGGCTGCCTTTTGCGAGAGTGAATGCCCTTTTGGATACTGATCAACAAGGGATTAACTCTTGCCGTCAAGGGCGTTAATAACCCTAGTTGCAGTGGCCAATGCGCATGAAGCTTCCGCGGGTAATGTGCACGGCCCCCTTACGCTAGTATTATAACACAGGGACGCGTGCGTGTATTGGCCTACATCATGGTGCAAGGCCGTGTACACATAATTTTGCGGGGATTCCGTGCGGAAACCCGAGTGCAATCCGCGAGTACGTAAAGCAAAGAAGGAAAAATATTTGCGCACGTGTCCGTATTTCCCCTAGGGAAAGACGGGGTAAAAAGCCCATGGGCGGGTAAGAAGCCCATGCCAATTACCTCATGAAATGACGCAAATTTCAGTCCAATTTTGCCCATGAGACGAACGCTAAACATTAACACTCGAACGCTCATGGGCAAATTGGACTGAAATTTGCGTCATTTCATGAGATAATTGGCATGGGCTTCTTACCCGCCCATGGGCTTGTTACCGCGTCTTCCCCTAATAATCCGTACATTTTTAACATTCTTTCTTACACTTATTTGCGGATTGCGCATGGGATTTCCGCACGGAATCTCCGCCTATGTGTGTACATGGCCATAGTCAATTATGTCTGACTACGACTGTCAGATAGCACGGGGGGAAAGCTGCTATTATTGAAAGTTGTGGGTTTTGAATTTGTTCATGGTTGAGATGTCTTGTCCTTGGGAACATCCCCACTACCTCGGCTCCTCTTCTTCCGCGTTCCCAGGCCATTACGGCCATAATGGGTAAGGTACGTAATGTATGTGTCCGGTTTTCAGTTTTCACTGGTACAGCCGACACATTCCGATTTCACATTCCGACACATTCCGATTTCGGAGGAGCTGAAAGGAGAAAAATTATTTGGAAGATCTTTTTAGAAAAAAACCCACACAAACAGAATGGGCCAATAAGTCAGAAAAATAGTAGATGGACCTAGAAAGCAAAGGGGAAAAGGCAGAGTCAAAGAGAGTGGCAGATTAGAGGAAGCTACAAGCACAGAACTTCAAGAATGGGGGGGGGGGGGCTATTTTTTTCGAAAGAACCCCCGGTATCCCCACGGGGAGAGACTCGTGGAGGGGGCGGGGTCGTCCAGCTCCCCGTATGGAGGCACGAGGCATCCACCCACTTTTGCCCCAACTCCCACGGCTAAGAGGGCTTTAGGATAGACAGCATAGAAGGAGGCTTCCCACAAGTCAACTGATACCCAAGGCTGCTGCACTATCAACCGGTGCAAATACCTCCTAATCTGAGTGATAAACATTCACAAAACACTACACTAAAAAAAATGATTTTTTTGTTTCTTTGTTTCTTTCCTATCGCTGTTGAACATTTCGATGGCTTGGAGTCAAAACGGACTATCCTTTAGATAGTCCATTGACGTATTATTGAACCTATTACAAAAACTAATAACTTGTATCAAACAATGACTGCAGAAATATATAAAAGGGTTTTTGCTTTTTATATTTCTGCAGTCTTTTTTTTTATACAAGTTATTAGTTTTCGTACTAAGTTCAATAATATGTCAATGGACTATCGATTTGTTCTCATACAGCTCCCACTCCCCTGTTCCTTACTATTGGCCCAAATTCTGGGGTGATGGCAACCAATAGATATAGACTGTCAGCGCATCATATGCCGAGGAATTAACCCTTTCACCGCCAATGTCGCATGTATGTACCACAATGGTTTAACACCCATGTTACTAGTAAAAGGCCTCAAATCAGGACTGTTATCCAAAGACCCTATTTTCTTAATTCTGGGAGGTAAGGATAGGCCTAATGTTACACATGTCACAGAGGAATTCCCAATATTGCAGATACATTTTTTTCTCCACCCAGTTAACTAAGCTATCCACAAAAAGTTAAGGATCACTTGCAAACTAATTCATAACTTTCCAAATAAGAAAGCCAATGCGTTGAATTTTGGCCAACATTTAATTCAATGCTTTAGTGATAACGATACACAATTGCCTTCAATTTCGAGCAATCGTTTGGTCTGTACATTTGATCAAAGTGGGTACGTATCGAAATTTGATTTCCCAAAGTCATTGAAATCACAAGACAGGGCATTCTGATGCTCCCAAAAGTTCAGTAATGCGTGTATCCGCCATGGCTGTTCTGGCACTCGACGCAGCGAGTCCTCATGGAGTTGACCAGGGTGGTGAAGATCCTCTGTGGAAGCGCCTGCCACTCAGCCTGCAGCATCTGGTAGAGGTGCTGGGCATCCCTGGGAGGGGGGTGGTTGCTCCTCACTTTGCGATCCAGCTCATCCCAGAGGTTCTCAATCGGGTTGAGATCGGGACTGCATGCTGGCCACTCCATTCTGTTGACTCCAGACTGCTGCAGGAAGTCGTTGACCACCCTTGCCCTGTGGGGGCGAGCGTTGTCATCCTGGTAGACAGCCGGCGGTCCCATCTGCTGCAGTGTAGGCACAGCCAGCGGTCGAAGGATCTCATCCCGGTATCGGAGGCCAGTCAGGTTACCCTGTACATGATACAAGGGTGTTCTGTGGTGAAGGCTGAAGGCCCCCCAGACCATTACAGAACCTCCACCAAAGGCCACCTTTTCTTGGACAGTGGCGTCAATAAAGCGTTCCCCTGGGCGCCTCCAGACCCTCAGTCGGCCGTCGTTGTGGTTCAGGGTGAAGCGTGATTCATCACTGAACAGGACCTGGGACCATTGCTGACGTGTCCACCTCACGTGACGTCTGCAGAAGGCGCGGCGTGCTGCCCTATGGGCTGGAGTTAAGCGTGGCCGTACAGCTGGGCGACGAGAACGGAGGTTAAACCCATGAAGGCGGTTCCGTATGGTCTGCTGGCTGATGTTGATGTTAGTAGCCACCCTCAGCTGCCTTCGAATGATGCTGGAAGAGGCTGTTCTTGTCTGCATGGCTTGTCGTTCAATGAGACGATCTTCACGTGGAGTTGTCTTCTTCGGTCGACCAGATCTGCGTCTTTCATGGACCCTCCCAGTGGCTGTGAAGCGTTGAATCAGTCTGACAATGACCGAGATGGACACCTGAAGTCGCCTGGCCACTTCTCGCTTGGGAACACCATCTTGGAACCATGCAACAGCTCGTCCCCTATCCAACTCGCTCAATTTTCGTCGTGGAGGCATTGTCAAATCAGGCCTAATACTGGTGGTATGTCTTCTTATAAAGCCAAGCAAGAGACAGCATCTCACACATAAACAGCAGTGCTTGCACGTGCATAATGGTTTTTCCATCTGGCTTGTGCAATGTGTTCATGCAGAACGATCCAAAACAAGGTCCTTTTTGGCAAGTTTCCGCTTTTTCTTTTGCTGCCAAGCTCAGTAATAGAGAATCACGTGCAATTTTTCCACTAACACAACATCGCCCACTTACAGCTGAACAAGAATTTATAACAATTTGGCTTGACTAAGAAAGAAATAACAGGAGCGAACGGAGTTTATTGCGCACCTGTTTTCTCATAGTGATCCTTAACTTTTTGTGAGTAGTGTATAATGGGTTTTTTTTTAATGAAAAATGGCTGGCAACGAAAGGGTTAAAAGGAGATGGCAGTAAAAAAATAAAACTGGCTGTAATTAGGTCTGATGTGATATGTCAATCAATGTATCATAACAAATCGGTTGGGAACGCGTAGGCTACCATGTATTGTTTATGAAATGGTGATGACGTCAGTGTGCCAAACTACACCCCCACCCCCACCCCCACCACCCCACTGTCGCATGAAAATAGGTAGCTCGTAAAAATAAGTAGCTCGCTACCTATGACAGTGTGTATTTGCGACATTGAGCATGAACCACAAACTTCACTTTTTTTTCTAGGGTTAGGGTTAGGGTTAGGTAAATGGTTAAAGTAAAGAAAAAGTGAAATTTGTGGTTGTCGCAAATACAGACTCTCATAGTAGCGAGCTACTTATTTTTACGAGCTACCTATTTTCATGCGACACCCACCACCCACTTCTTCTCCCCTTTTACCGCACATTAATGTTTACATGGAAACAAAATAAAACGCGTTGTTGTGGGTGTTTTTTTCAAAAAGAAAATAGGGTTGGAAAAGAGGAGATAAAGAGAGAGAGATATATGAAAATGGAGTTGATAGTTATGGCGGTGGTAGTTTGTGGTCACTGTTAGTAAAAAAAAATAATGACATACCAATCGTTCAATTCGCTACTAATTAGTGAGAATCGCATACATGCGCGCGCGCGTGCGCGCACACACATACACACACACGCATGCACACACATACGCGCGCACAGAGAGAGAGAGAGAGAGAGAGAGAGAGAGAGAGAGAGAGAGAGAGAGAGAGAGAGAGAGAGAGAGAGAGAGAGAGAGAGAGAGAGAGAGAGAGAGAGAGAGAGGAAGAGAAAGAGAGAGAGAGTCTGAATAGCTTACTGATTAGGCCACATGCCCATTTCAAAGAAGGAGTACATGACAGAAAACATACACCCACAACACATTAATAAAGGGGGGGAAATGAAATTTATAAATAAAAAGTACACAACTTATCAAGATGGCATCAAAGGAGACACACACACATACAGAGAGAGAGAGAGAGAGAGAGAGAGAGAGAGAGAGAGAGAGAGAGAGAGAGAGAGAGAGAGAGATAGAGAGAGAGAGAGAGAGAGAGAGAGAGAGAGATGAGGAGAGAGAGAGAGAGAGAGAGAGAGATTACCTAGCTGAATGCAGGAACTCAACAACGTTGAATGAAACAAGCACGCTAAGTCAATACCCTCTTTTGCTACAAAAAAAAACAGGAACAATTTGAGCATGTTGTTACCATGGTAAAACGAGCATCCCGCATGTTTGTAACTTACGCAGCTACACGATAGCAACCAATGTGCAGGTGTGAGTTCAAGTATTCGTCCCAAAACAGATTTTTTTTTTCCCTTCTCTCTCTCTCTCTCTCTCTCTCTCTCTCTCTCTCTCTCTCTCTCTCTCTCTCTCTCTCTTTTTTTTTTTCTTTCTTTCTTTTTTTTCTTTCTTTTTTGTTTCTTTCTTTTTTTGCATCACCCAGCAAAAGCATTGGTATCCATCCATAAGAGTCAAAACAGAACTTTCGAATATAACCTCTGATGCAAAGCATTTGAGCGAATCAATGTCTAATTTTAGTTTTCGGTGAATATAGGGTTTTACGCCCTCTTCGACCTTTCGGCCATGTGGGGCATTTGTAAATACAAAGATGGTGGGGACAATACTGGAGGCAATGCCCAGAGGCAGTGCTATACCAGTTAAGTCCCGATTTTTTGGATAATACAGATATGTGTAGCAGTAACCACGCCTCGGTTAAACCTCATTGGCTATGGTACTGCCACAAGAATAATCATTTACATTTTTAGTTTTCATTCTTCTCTCACACGTAAAAACATGATCTATTGGTGCATGTGTTGGTGTGTTTAGTATGAATACTTTACGATAATCATAGTAAGGTCCCGATTGATTTTTCCACAGTGATCGAAAATAATAGCACAACTTCTAAAAGGCTCCGTACACGTTGAACATTATTCACAAAATATCTCTATTTCCCCATGGCAATGCAGTGTTAGGCTACTCATAATATGACTTACACCTCACTGTGTTGCCGTGGGGAAATAGAGCTATTTTGTGAATATTGTTTAATAACGTGTACCGAGACCTTACAGTCTTTTGTGAAAGACTTGTGATTCCCAAACAAGTTGGCATTTGCACTAGTTTTTATTGCTAAATTAATATTGTAGTCCAGAAGGAAACCGTTTCTAAATCGCCTAGAAAACGAGATGTTTCATTTGTTTAATTATTTGAGATGGCTAAAAAGAATTCCAAATGGTATTGATAGTATGATGTATAAGAAGTATGATGGATTAGAAAAATCGCTACGTACATCCTGATCCTGATTTTTACTAAAATAAGTCTTAACCATCATACTATCAATACCAGTTGGAATGTTTTTAGCCATCTCAAATTTTTTTTTTATTTTTTAAATACTTTTTAACATGGACTGAACATACAACATCTCTTGGGGGAAATATTTCCCAAAAAATATTTCAACTAAGTAAAATTAAGCATTTCTTAGATACTCATTTGCGTAAGTTATCTTTTAGTGGGCATATTCTTTCAATGATTGACTATGCATCTAATGTATGGGACAACTGTAGTGATACCAATTTGAAACTAATCAACCGTATGTATTAAAAAACAAAAAGCTGTCAAATTGATTTTGTTAAAATCTAGCTCACTGACTATCAAAGATTATAAAGAAGTAAACTTATTAACATTACATGACAGATTGTTGTTCAATAAAGCAATACCTATGCACAATATCGTAAATGGGAATGCACCGAAAAAGCTTAAAGATCAATTTAAGGTTAATACTCACAGACATAATCATTTGTTATCTTTTTCTAGGCCTAAAAATAACCTCTATAAATCTAATTTCTTATACTCTGGTGGAACCTTGTGGAACAACCTGCCTGCTACCTTGAAAGAAATTAAAAACAAGAACTATTTCAAAACAAGACTTAAACTCCATCTTTCGGATAAGCAACAGTTGAGTATGTAGTAGTTATTCTGTAGAATTGGTCTGTAATGTCTCCCAATCCCATTCCCACAAATAGACAAAACAGTAGTGAGTCAGATAAAGATGTGTTAATGTGTCTGAGCGTATGACCTTTTGTGTCCCCATTTCCATTTAAATATGTGGCAGGATGTTCGCTTTTCGTAAGCTTTCCATTGTTTACTGTAAATATGTATCTGTTCCGTGTTCCTTTTTTCTATGTAAATAAGCAATATGGTTTGTGTATTGTGCGTGTGTGTTTGCATTTTGTCTTTGTTAGATGGCTTAATGAAAAAAAAGCATGTTTGTTTGCTTATTCAATAGTCCATCTTTAAATAAAATTTTGACTTTTTTGACTTGACCCACCCTTTCCTTCTTCATCAATCACACAAAAAATCACATGCAATTTTTTTTTCTTAATGGGTGGCGCGCCTCTGGCCGCGACGCGCTCTCCAGGTGGGAGCATCCCGAAATTCGCAGAGACGCTTCTGTGACTATAAAGTACCAAATACAAAATACTATACCAGGGATGTGCAGTTTCTTTTATCGTATTACCTTGTGTGACTGGTTGTCAAGGTCCCTGGGGGCACTGTCTCACGGAAAGTGGGTCACACAGAGCCCCAGGGACCACACAGCAACCGGTGTGCACGTGCTATAAGCACTGGAAGCACTCGAGAAGGTAAAAGTCTCTGTACACGTGAACATTTTTCGCTATTTCTTCATGGAAACACAGTGATGTGCAAGTGAGGAGCGATCACTGTGTTGCCACGGGGAAAGAATGGAGAAAAAAAAGTTTGTTTCATTTGTACAGAGACCTTAACACAGTCAAAGGGCATTGCATTGAAAGCTAAAACGCACCTTGGGAACTCTCTCTCTCTCTCTCTCTCTCTCTCTCTCTCTCTCTCTCTCTCTCTCTCTCTCTCTCTCTCTCTCTCTCTCTCTCTCTCTCTCTCTCTCTCTCAAGAAGTTAATCAAGAAGTTTATTTGATTTTGTGTATTGTATTCCTTTTGATTGGTTTAATTTCTGTGGATATTTGAATGAAGTTTAATGTATTATAGCATTAATATTTTTTTATACTAACCCTCCACCCCTCCTCCCATAGCAATGCATTATGGCCCATAGCCGATGTTCATTAAAATCGTTCCGAGTTCCGAGTTCTCTCTCTCTCTCTCTCTCTCTCTCTCTCTCTCTCTCTCTCTCTCTCTCTCTCTCTCTCTCTCTCTCAGCATTTAGCTTCTCATAAATCTAAATATGATCTAATTCATCCAAACCAATCTGGATTTCGATCTAATCATTCATGTCATACTGCATTAATAAATTGGGTAGATCAGTGGTTGACAAACATTAATGATTTAAAGTTTACTGGTGTTCTATTTGTTGATTTTTGTAAAGCTTTTGATGTCATTGATCATAACTTATTATTACGTAAACTGAACCTTTACAAATTTTCAGACCCCGTCCTTTCTCTTATTAATTCGTTTCTTACTAATCGTCAACAATCCGTATTTCTCAATAACAAGCAATCCAGTTGTTTGTCTCTTAAATTTGGTGTACCTCAGGGGTCGGTTCTTGGTCCTTTACTTTTCTTACTATATGTAAACGATTCCCCCTTATACATTAAAGACTCGTGCGAACGTTTTGCAGACGATACATCAATTCATTCGAATCATTCTGATTTGAAACAGTTATCAGCTAACCTACAGAAAAATGTAAATCCATTAAAGTATTGGACAGAACTCAATCATATGTCCTTAAATGAACAGAAAACTAAGTATATGGTAGTTACTTCTCGTCAAAAAAAGATAACATTTGATTTCTGCCATGCCCCCTCTATTCATTAATAACAATCAAATAGAAGAAGTCAGCACTCACAAAGTTTTAGGAATCACTATTGACAATAATCTTTCCTGGTCATCCCATGTCTCCAACTTAAGCAAACGTGTCTCACAAAAAACTTTTCAGCTTTCTAAGCTTAAAAACTTTCTAGACGTAAACGCGCGTAAACATTTTTACCATGCATGCGTCCAATCTTATATTGACTACTCTTCTACTCTCTATGACACCAGCAGTGCTAACACATTAAAACCTTTGCACAGGACCCATAAACGTGCTATAAAAGCAGTACTTAACAAAACAAACAACGCTAACTACTCAAGATTATTCAGCATTAGATATTTTACCTTTTTCTTACAAACTTGAATACAACAAAGCAATAATGATGTTTTGAATTATGAATCAGTCAGCACCCTTAAATATTTCAGCAAGATTTCCAATCAATCAATCAAGATACAATAAAAAATATAATCATAGCAAAACCAAGAATTGATTTGTTTAAAACTAGTTTCATTTATTCTGGTGGAACACTTTGGAATTATATCCCATCACATATCAAAGGGGAAAAAAAGCATTAACTCCTTTAAAGCAGCATACAAACGCTTTTTATTTGATAGAATGGAAACAGATACATCAATCCAAGTGTAATTTGTGATCTATGGAGTGATTTTGTAATGTCATAAGTTTATTTTATTTTGTCCCTCTATTCCTGGTATAAAAGCATAAATCATGCATGGTTTGTCTATTCTACTTGGTGATTTGAATGATGTGTGCCATATTATATACAGAAGATTGTGGCACAGGCCTAAATATTACCCATGTGCCATTTAAATCAATCATTGTACCTTTTCCCGCCTCCAAGCCCTCTCCCCATCACCTTCTTCCTGTATTAGTCTTGTACATTGATGATGTATATAGTGCTGTGTTATGTTATTTCTGAATATTTACTTTTTTTTAATGCTTTGTATTATTATTATTATTTGCTACGCAAGCGCTTCATTTTTTTTATATTTTTTGTTAACCTTTGTTTTGCCTCAGGGCTGAGTGTAAAAAAGCAAATTGTATGCTTATCTTATAACCCTGAATAAACAAAATTTCGTTCGTTCGTTCGTTCGTTCGTTCTCTCTCTCTCTCTCTCTCTCTCTCTCTCTCTCTCTCTCTCTCTCTCTCTCTCTCTCTCTCTCTCTCTCTCTCTCTCTCTCTCTCTCTCTCTCTCTCTCTCTCTCTCTCTCTCTCTCTCTCTCTCTCTCTCTCTCTCTCAAGTCTAGTTCCGTAATGGTTACGTTCCTGTATTTGTTTTTATTTCAGGCACAGTGTCAACATGTCATTTTCTGGAGGAAAAAAAAGAGAGTGCTTTTCTCCTTAGGAAAATAACACTCCTTCAGTCTCTTTTTCCTGCTGAGTTTGCACTCACAGTTCTTTTCTTTTTTTAATGAAAAAAACCCAAAGCGTACATAGCGAAACAAAAATATCAGAATTGTCCCATATGTCCCGCAGTTATTATGTCAGTTTGCCCTAACTTGTTAGTACAGTGGAACTTCCCTTATAAGACCTCCCATTATAAGACTCCCTCCAATACAAAACATCTCTGAGACATTGCCCTTCTTATAAGGGAGATTCTACTGTAATTTAAACGTCAAGCCTATCGGTTTGTTTTGGGGTGTTTTTTCACAAAAAGAACGTTTCAACTATTTTGGATCAACATTTTTGTTTGCCGGTGAACGCTTGGTTGTAAAGCGCGTTGAACTCATCTGGGATAACACGCTATATAAATTGTACTGTTATTACTATTTTCAATTAATTACCAGCAATATCTCCCATTACCCAACATGAACGATGCTTCATATTTCTCGACGGCTTTCGACTTGGAAACGAAGACAGTTCAACTTACCCAGATCACAAGTCACATAATATTATACGATCTCGGTGACTGGTTTTTCATGACATTGCTTACATTTGTATGCTAGTCAGTCGTTTCCGACTATGACGACCAGATAACAGAGGGGCAGATGTGGAGGCGCTATTGGCTGGTGTGATGACAACCATCTCCTCCTGAACGTGGCCAAGACCAAGGAGATGGTTGTCGACTTCCGCCGGAAACCACCAAAGCCGACTCCACTGGTCATGGAGATGGAGTTGGTGGACCAGTACAAGTACCTGGGGTCCACATCGACAGCAAGCTGGACTGGTCCGCCAACTCCCAGGCCCTCCTCAAGAAGGGCAATCAGCGCCTCTTCTTCCTGAGGAAGCTGAACAAACTGCTCAGTCTGTTCTACGGAGCTACAGTGGAATCAGTCCTGACTTTCAACCTCCTCACACTTCGGCAGCCTCAAGGAGCACGACAGAGCCAGGCTGACGAAGATCACCAAGACAGCTGGCGTTGATCGGTGCTCCTGTTCCCCAAAGGCCAGCCCATCCCTTTGGCTGCAGCACCAGAGCCGGTGCAAGGCTGATCAGTTTCAGTGCCCCTCAGTGAGGCGGTCATACCTGCCGAGAGTCATAGTCTTCCACAGGAAAAAGACTAAACTGTACCATGATTTTCCATTACTGTAGAAACCATCATATAGGAATTGTTCGGAAATAATTAAGGGGAGTATTTTCATGGTGTGTGGGAGTGATCTTGCCTAATTCAATCGGTCAAACAGGGGAAGTAACTCTACCATCAGCTCTCGTAGCCTATCGACTCGTGTGTTTGAGCAGACATACAGCACTTAGAACACCGTGCTTCATTCTAGCAAAAAAATTATGTCATTTATATTTTTTCGTCACATTTTGCAAGTTATTATCATTTTTGTGGCCACTGGCCACCCCTAATGTTTTCTGTGTATGGGGAAATAAAAAAAATGGTTGAAAGTCGCTGACTCGCATCCTGCGGTTTCAAGCTTCGACGCCATTGTTGCATTGTTGCTATGGTGTTTGACCGAGTAATGGAGGTAAACAACTCTAATTTTCACGAAGTGCTCTCCCTTTGGCTTTTATTTAAACCTTGTTTTTTTCCGAAAATCGTCTATTGTACAGCTCTCATGTTACTGTTGGTCCCTACGTGAACCAATGATAAAAGGCTTCTGCTTACGTAATGATGTAGAAAGGATAGAGAACCGATGAGAATGAATAATGAAGCAGAATGGTCCCTGATTATCCCGATGCCCCATGATTCCCGTTATTTTAGTTCACCCAACGGTCCCCAAGCTACATAAACGTACTCCCACTGGGAGTTCACCTATACGGCCTGCCATGTCTTTGTTTCTTTTCTTCCTTTCTTTCTCTACCTTCAGCTTTCTTCTTTGGTTTTCTTTCTTTCTTTCATTTATATTTTTTTATTCACATTTTGCTTTTATCAGTTTTGGCAACTTTTTCTTTCTTGACTTCCTTTCTTCGACGCCATTTTCTTGGTGTTTGACCTTGGAGGTAAGCAACTCTTTCTTTCTTTCTTTCTTTCCTTTCGTCTTTTGTTTCTTTCATGTTACTGTTTTCTTGAACCAATGATAAAAAGCTTTCTGCTTACGTAATGATGTAGTAAGGATACAGAACCGATTTTTCTTCCTTCCTTTCTTTCTTTCTTTCTTCCCGTTTTCTTTCTTCAACGGCCAAGCTTTCTACTTCTTTCACCTATGCGGCCTGCCATTTCTTTGTTTGTTTCTTTTCTTTCTTTTTCTTTCTTTCTTTCTTTTTCTTTCTTTCTTCCTTTCTTTTTCTTCTTTCTTCTTTCCTTTTTCTTCCTTTCTTTCTTTTCTTTCTTCCTTTCTTTTTTCTTTCTTCCTTCTTTTTTCTTCCTTCTTTCTTTCCTTTCTTTCTTTCTTTTCTTTCTTTCTTTCTTTCTTTCTTTCTTCCTTTCTTTCTTTCTTCCTTCCTTCTTTCTTTCTTTTTCTTTCTTTCCTTTCTTTCTTTCTTTCTTCCTTTCTTCTTTCTTTCTTCTTTCTTTCTTTTTTCTTCCTTCTTTCTTTCTTTTTCTTCTTTCTTTCTTCCTTCTTTCTTTCTTTCTTTCTTCCTTTCTTTCTTTCTTTCTTTCTTTCTTTCTTTCTTTTTCTTCCTTTCTTTCTTTCTTTCTTTCTTTCTTTCTTTCTTCTTTCTTTCTTCCTTTCTTTCTTTCTTTCTTTCTTTCTTTCTTTCTTTCTTTCTTTCTTTCTTTCTTCCTTTCTTCTTCTTTCTTTCTTTCTTTCTTTCTTTCTTTCTTTCTTTCTTTCTTTCTTTCTTCCTTCCTTTCTTTCTTCCTTTTTTCTTTCTTTCTTCCTTTCTTTCTTTTCTTTCTTCCTTTCTTTCTTCTTCTTCCTTTCTTTCTTTCTTTCTTTCTTCCTTTCTTTCTTTCCTTTCTTTCTTCCTTTCTTTCTTTCTTTCTTTCTTTCTTTCTTTCTTTCTTTCTTTCTTCCTTCTTCCTTTCTTTCTTTCTTTCTTTCTTTCTTTCTTTCTTTCTTTTTCTTCTTTCTTTCTTCCTTCTTTCTTTCTTTCTTTCTTATTCCCACAACAATTAAATGGCATACATTCGCAAAAGGAGTTTGCCATGATGGCTGATGATGGTAGTAATCACCATCTAAGCGGACCTTTCTGAGAAATGCCACAATCACGGACCTACATTACAAAGTTCGTGGCCACAATACATAATTGGTGTGTGTGTTGTGTGTGTGTGTGTGTGTGTGTGTGTGGTGTGTGTGTGTGTGTGTGTGTGTAATGTGTGTGTGGGGTGTGTGTGTGTGTGTGGGTGTGTGGTGTGTGTGTGTGTGTGTGTGTGTGTGTGTGTGTGTGTGTGTGTGTGTATGTGTGTTCTGTGACAGAGAGAGATGTGTGTCTTTTCCAATTGACAGACAAAGTGTGTGTGCTGTGTTGTTTGTGTGTGTTGTGTTTATTGATGTGCGTGTATGTATAAATGTGTGACAGAAAGAGATGTGAAATTGACAGATAAATGGGTGCTCCTTATTTATAATTTAAACGTATGTATTATGTATTTCATTTATAATTTAAAAAAGCTTATGTATTTCATTTATGTATTCATTCATTCATTTATTCATTTATCTATTTATTTGCTTATTCTTCAATAATATATGTATTAATTCAGTCGTCTTCTTCTTCTTCCAATTACTGGACAGGGCCCTATCGCGGGCGTTTGAAGTCCAACTAACTGGTCACATTAGGCAGGCGACATTAAAAACAGGATTTTAAAACAGTGCAGTACTGCACTAAAAGTCTTGCGTTAAAACTATTTACATTTCTGCATGGATTTTTAGCAGAAAGAGGCCCGGTGGCTGGTGGTGATGCCACCGAAGCTACATCAAAATGCTGTTATGCTATGCATAGTTATGCGGGGGTCGTCTTTAGCCATGACAAGCTCCTAGCATAACATTATCAGTCTCCAAAATCCCCCGAAGACGGATTGTGGCTGCCCACGAAGCGGGGTAAAACGGTCACACACTTCATGTCCTCGTCCGCAGCTGACGCATTTGTACCATACTGTTCAAGTGCTTTCGCTGTTGGGATGACCCCTGGAGTCTTTTTTAGCCAGAGTAAGCCAACAACAACAACATAATTATATTTAGCATAACCGTGTTCTTAACAACTATCGATTTTCATAATTCATTTTTTCGCATTCATCCTTCCTTACCCCTTGCTTCAATCCCAATGTATGCAGTATCTACGCCATGCCAGAACGGGCGATCTGAGCCCAAAACGGTGTGGAAGTTCATGCCGCATTTGACAGATTCTAAGGTCGTCCATTATCATCTTTCAAATGACTACCCAAAAAACAAAAGCCGGTTTTTTTATGGTTCCTTATTGATCTGCTTGTCGTTCGTCGTTCGTCCGTCCCGAAGGACGATGACCATGCTTCAATGGCTAGTGAGGCCAATGCGAGCCAGGAAGGATCTCTGACAGTGAGGACAGGAGAAAGAGTTCCCAATGTATGCAGTATCTACGCACGGGGGGGGAGGGGGGGGATATGTCGGGGTTGCAGAGCTGCGACTGTTTAGGCGGATCTTGCGTGCCTCACGCTTTGCCTGCGATGTCTGAATACGGCGTCCTTGTGGAAATCTAGGATGATGGATGAGTTCGCATTATGGCTAGTGAGGCCAATGCGAGCCAGGAAGGGTATCTGTGACAGTGAGGACGTGAGAAAGAGTTGGGGGGTATCTGTCTGGGTTGCAGAGCTGCGACTGTTTAAGCGGATCTCGCGTGCCTCGATCACGCTTTGCCTGCGATGTCTCGATACGGTGCGCCTCGAAGTTGGTGGCTCCCTTTGTTACTACTGCACCACGCCATGCTGGTCGATGATGATGGAACTGTTGAAGAGGACTTGCGCGTGAGTTGTATTAAAGTGAGGGAGAGTTGCGCAGGGTCGTCAACCTCACTCTCTCGTCCCAGCCCATCTGGGTCCAGTTAATTACACCTCAACCATAATTACTGATTTTTACCCCATTCATCTGGTAGGGTGGGGTAAAAAGGCCAGTTTTACTTTTGTTTATTTTTGATTTATTTATTTTTTGCTCGGTTGCATCTTGCGTGCGAATGATTCTTGTATATTATAAACGGTTAGGATATGTTGCAGTGGGCCTATGTCGTTTACATTCAATACAAAATGTCTGTAGGTTCAAAGAGAAGAGAAAAAGGATTTCTTGCATAGGGAAGAAAGGGGACGTTTTTCCCCACCTTGCCATATTATATGCATATGCACATGCGCGCGCGTACACGTACACACACACACACACACACACACACACACACACACACACACACACACACACACACACACACACACACACACACACACACACACACACATACACACACACACACAAGCGTCCGTGCATACCCACACACGCACTCTCACACACACACACACACACACACACACACACACACACACACACACACACACACACACACACACACACACATGCACGCGGGCACGTGCGCGTTATTTTGCGCGCATACACAAGCGTACACAACCTTACGCTCGGCCACACACGTCTCAGATGATAAGCTCTCCATGTACTCTGTGAGCAGTGTGTTGCTTGGTGGATAAGCTGAACCTTCTGAATTCCAATCCATCCGTGGGTTTTGATTGAAGAAGATGGCTACAACTGTTTCGTGGCGAGAGATGCTGGTCTATTGACTAACAGACAGACGATTCCATTCATTCAATAGAAGCGCACGGAACACCATTGTTCTTCGGGTCAGGCAGGAAGCGGAAGTTGTTTATTATCCAGCATCATACATTGTAAGGATCATGCATTATGACGATCAGAATACCATTTGAGAATATACACTTTCCTACTTACGATACAACAACAACAACAACAACATCCAAAACCATTGTGCCATGCAATGCCTATTACGACGTACGCCACCTCTGCAGACAAGAGCGAGTGATCACGATGAGAGTTCAGAAACGGATACTCCACACCCGAGCTCATACGTAGCCAGGACAGAATACCTCCACCACTACCACCACCCCTCTCTCCCCACCCCACATCTCTCTCTCTACCTCTCTCTCTCTCTCTCTCTCTCTCTCTCTCTCTCTCTCTCTCTCTCTCTCTCTCTCTCTCTCTCTCTCTCTCTCTCTCTCTCTCTCTCTCTCTCTCTCTCTCTCTCTCTCTCTCTCTCTCTCTCTCTCTCTCTCTCTCTCTGGTGATACTTTTCTTGCGTACGGGCTCGTGTGTTTGTTATTTCTCACAAGCTCATGAGAACACATGCGGGTATGATTCCAGTGCTAAGTCTGAGAGAGAGAGAGAGAGAGAGAGAGAGAGAGAGAGAGAGAGAGAGAGAGAGAGAGAGAGAGAGAGAGAGAGAGAGAGAGAGAGAGAGAGAGAGAGAGAGAGAGAGAGAGAGAGAGAGAGAGAGACAGAGAGAGACAGACAGACAGACAGACAGACAGAGACAAACTGAAACACAGAAAAGAAAAGGCACCGACAACGAACAATTAAGCAAGTATTAAAGTAACACCCTCAACACCAATCTCGCCTATCTGCGCATATCAAAAAGAGAGAGAGAGAATGGGGAGGGGGTAGAGAGAGAGAGGGACAGAGAAGACAGAGAGAACAAGAGAGATCTAATTCTTTCTTTTTTTTCTTTAAAATGCCATGCCTTTCCCCATGTGTGTGTGTGAGAGAGAGAGAGAGAGAGAGAGAGAGAGAGAGAGAGAGAGAGAGAGAGAGAGAGAGAGAGAGAGAGAGAGAGAGAGAGAGAGAGAGAGAGAGAGAGAGAGAGAGAGAGAGAGAGAGAGAGAATTGCCAACATTTCGGATTGTAATAGTATGTAGTGTATGATTTTAAGCCAATGTCTACGGTTAAAAGACTGGTAAACTAAACTTGTGTTGTGGTCTATAGGACTTTTACGTACTCACAACGCTACCGGTAATATAAATCGCACCTGTCCATTGCAGGCTTTTCTTCCAACGGAACAACAATGGAGAACATCTGTCCCAATTTAGATCGCTTCGTGAAGCAAAGCAACATGACCAACATCCAGAGGTACAATGTGCAGACGTGTTACAGTAAAATGGGTGCGTACACGTCCTCCCCTGGTGTGGTCTACAGTGTCTGTGCGGATTCCACCGCGTATTGCAATGTCCATGCAGACGTGCCTCCCGGCAAGCATGCTCTCATTCACGTCACCCGAGTCCGTTACTGGTGTAGCGGGAATCTCTGGTCTTTTACGTTACTTTGGTTCCTTCCGTCTTCGCATAGACACGTGGTATGTAGTGCTCATTCCCTGCAGGAGATGTTCTTTGTGATAGGGTATAGAAAGTTGTATGCTTCCAGCTATAACAATCCGGCGTTAAAAATCGATTTTGGCTTTCTTGATCGCGTTGATTTTATATCAAAGTCCATAACAGAAATGTCTGGGTATGCCATCATGCCATTTATAACCACAACTACCGGAAGGAGAGATTGTAAGAAAGAAATAGAAGTCCCACCTGGCTATGTCATCTTGATTAGTTTTCAAGAGGCTGTAGATTATTGTAACAATGATGGTTGTACCATGAACACCATAGTTTTGAAACACTGGCAGGAAAATGCTTCTCATCCTACAATCGAACCTGTGTGCCATCCTCTTTCAACTCCGGCAAAAGTATTTTTTACGTCTCTTCTTATCTTCCGGTATGACTTTGAATTAGAAATACACCTAAAGTCAGGACTGAGAATACGCTATTCAGCCATGCAGAAAACTCGGCATCCCGAGACACTCAGCAGCGGTCTGTGGAACTGTTCTACAAATCACTTTGCCCAGTTTCAGCATCATGTCTACTGCAACCTGAAACCTGAGTGCGAAAGTGGGCAAGATGAATCTGAACACTGTCCCTTCAGCAGTCCCGGTTGTCAAGGTCTGGTTGCTTCAGGGGACAAGTGCTTCAAATTGATCATCCAATTAAGCAGTTTTAGTTCTTGGATAAACGCGCAATACGAGTGCCAAAAGCATAACGGAAGACTGGCTTCACTGAAAACAAGGCAAGAACAGAAAGACGTTTTACCTCTTTTTAAAAGTGTTCACAGTTTCTCGGTACTTTGGGGCTGTGTAACGGACTGGCTTTCCATGCCGTTCATGTACAGTCATTTCTATAAATGGTACGATAACACTTTGATCTATAATCTGTATCATTTTGAACTGACACATCCTTTCACGCGTGCAAGGTCTGTGCGTGGCACACTCCTTGAATCCATGTACTTTTCTGCCCATTCATATGATTTCCAGAACACAATACTCTGCGAAATACAACAGAAATCGCCAAATGTGACTAGTTATCAAATCAAATTCTATTTTACTGGAACTCTGTCTATATCTATGCAAACTCGACAGGTTTTATGTTCAGATAAAAACAGTCATGTTTTACAAACGTTTGTGTTGTGTGCTCTCGATCATGACCTTAAAGATAAAACTTATCTGCCAGAATTTAATGCCAAAAGCAATTTTTTTGGATTTCCTTTATCAAATTTAACATGTACAGGAAGCTTATTTGAATGTGCTCGAGACTCTGCAACAATTTCTTATTCTCTTGTATGTGACTTCAGAACACACTGTGTCGATAACAGTGACGAAGCATTCTGTGATCACTCACCATGTAATGGTTTTATATGTTTGAACGGTCAATGCATTCATCATAGTCAAGGTTGTAACGATTTCTCGGATTGCTTAGATAACTCGGATGAAGCCGGTTGTGAAAGTCCCGGAAGGCACCAATCAATTCATAAGAATCCAACAAATCGAATAATTATCAACTTAGATGGGACAGGCTTCTTCAATCAACAGGTAAAGGCAGCAGAGGAGCCTTGTCCCGACACTCATTATCAGTGCATTTCGGAACATTTGACATGCCTTCCTGTCTATACTAGATGCAACGGGTTTTATGACTGTGTGAAAGGGGAAGACGAGCATCACTGTGAATCAGATTTGTTCTTTGGCGTTTACTCGTGTCATGCTTCTAAAGTTGTGCTACACAGAGATCACCTGTGCGATGGCTGGGCTCAGTGTCCACTGCAGGATGATGAACTTATGTGCGATCTGCAATGTCCACCAGACTGCCTGTGTGAGGGTCACTCTTTTCGTTGTAAGAAACCTTTCGCTGCTCACGAGTTTCGCCAGCTTCGCTACTTGGACTCCCAGGGTTCACATATGTCTCTGGATGATTTCAGTCTCAATACGTACCTTATTTACTTGGATCTGTCCTCCTGTTCTGTTCGTAACATTTCCAATGCCTTGCCCTCTAACTTGCAATCTATTAATCTTAAAAATAACCACATCAAAATTTTTAGAATCAATGCATTCTTGCGTTTACGGAACTTACAAAGCTTGATGCTGGCGGAAAACAAGATAGAACAAATACATTTTGAATTAGTTAAAAGAGTTCACTATTTTCTGAGATATATTGATGTTTCCAAAAGTTGTCTTGATGGTTTTGACAGACACTTAGCAGTGTACTTTCCTCAAGTGGTCCATTTTAATCTCTCTTATTCATGCATTAGAACTATGGAAGCTAAACTCTTTAAAACAACACCACGTTTAACGGTATTAGACGTACGTTATAATCCATTTATATTGTTTCCTTTCAAAGTCTTATCAGGAATGAAACACATTAAGGTAATTTACTCTTCAAATTATAGAACCTGCTGCGAGAACATACTTCCAAATCATAAGTTTACAATGAAATGCTTTTCGCCTCAGCCGATAATAAACATGTGTATAAATATTATACAAAACGTTTTCATGAAATCTCTTTTTGGTGCGGTTTTGAGTTTTGCCATTTTTGGCAATGCATTTTCCCTTGCAGTTCTTGACCATGGAAAGAAAACGTTTATCAATGATTTCACTAGTTTCAGTTTTCATTTGCACTTTGCCCATGTGTGCATGGGGATCCATGTCGGGATCATCATTGCGGCAAATGAAATGTTTGTAGGAAATTACATTCAATTTGAAAGAATATGGACCAGTAGTTCGGGGTGCAAAGTGGCCGGATTTTTCTTTCTGTTATCTATTGAAGTATCCACTTTACTTACATGTTTCATGGCAGCAAGTATTGGTTTTGCTAGCTATGTTCCCCAACGTGTTCACGCTGGTCGATACCGGACGATTTGCACGAGCTCTGTGCCGTGGATCATTGGCCTGGTAATATCATTAGTGCCTTTTCTTCCACATCTTTCACTCTGGGGTCTGCATGGACAGTCCGGCCTGTGTCGTCTGGCATTATTTGACAAACACAACGACTCTGGACAAAACTTTAAGTGGTTTTCCGTCCTAGCCATCTGTAATTTTACTTTGTCAACAGCGCTTATTGCTGGTCTATTCATCATGCAAAAGCATATCCCTAAAAGTGTCATTTATGAGATTGATCACGGGAAAAGACGAATAAGTAATTCAGCATGCTTAGTGCACAGATTAGCAATGCTTAGTGCATTGCTCTGGATACCATTTGGTTTGATCACAGTAATTGCTTTGTGTGACAATGATCTGGCGAACAGGATTCGTAGCTCTATAGTCGTGCATATGTTGCCTCTTAGCTCTGCCTTGAGCCCTATTTTATTCATTTGGACTGTCGTTTCTCAACGTGTGCAAGTTTTACAACACCAGAAATTACTGAAGATATTGAAAGTACGAGCAAGAGCTTTCAAATCTGGGGTTTGACTTTCGCAATTACATCACTGAGGACCTAGCTTAAAACTATCAGTCACTGTATGACATTCAAGAAGAAATGGTTCTATAGTCGTCACATAGCCCCAGATCCCATGATTGCTTTTGCCTGATAATGCAACATTTCATCCCTATGGGTTGCTCATTTAGCAATCTACCAACTTCGCTATGTAAAACAAATTGCTCAGGTACTGAATTGTGCAACCTTAATAACAAAACTTCATTCTAAATATGATCTGTCTTTAGCCATGAAAACATTGAGAGTACGTGTGTTTGGATTTGTGTGTCTATCAGCATCTGTCCGATAACTGAATACCACACAATTCTTTCAAAACCTGCAGGGTGAATTAAAGCCACATTGGTAAAGTGATACCTTGTCACCCAAGAACTTTTCTTCTTGACCATCAAGATAAGCGAAGTACTCATTGCAAAAGAAATACTTTCTAACCAGCAGAATCACTAACCTTTCATATAAAACACCATTTACGGTAGTGATGTTCCACCTATGTCACAGCTAAGAATGATAGATAGCTAAAAACACAAATAGCAAATTAGCTGTCCTTTATTATCAGGGGTAAATGCTAAATCCAATTAAGAACTGCAGGAGGGGAAACGCGGCTGATGGCACTGCCTGCCTCTTGGTAACACTTTCCAGTAATTCTATTTTAAATCAGGACGAAGAAAAATACAATCAACCCACACAAAAATGTTGCCACATTACAGCTGTTGTAAAACTTTACACATTTTGTAAAAGGACACAACAATTTGAGTTGATTCAACCCTTACATGCAGTCGTTCCAACTGTTAGATGGCAGGGATATGGTGTAGCGGTAATAAACTTCTATCAGTTATGTTTATTACGAAATGCCTGTACCTTTAACTACATCAGCAAAATTGATTTATTGATATATTAAAGGTCCAGTATTCCCTGAATTATCCTTTTGTGTTTGCGTAAGTGCAACAAGTACACGTCCATGTATGTATTTGTGTGTGAATCGTTTGTTTAAATTAGTCATTATTGATGCTAATACAAACAGAGGGTGAACATCCTGATGTGACTGAATGTCGTCTTCGGTGTCCTAATTGTGCTCATGTGATGCCCCTATGTAACCACTGCTACATGGTAAATAAACACATGGAAGAGTGGTTCACCAGTAATCAAACCCATGTACACAAATATCTCAACGAGTACTGTCATTTTTTCGGGGGTAGGTTTGCAATACCGACATGTATCAAAGATTTACCTCCCATGCTTGACGCCATGGGAGCGAAAGACATCTGGATTGGTTTGTCATATGGAGTTATGAACGTACCCAATATGTATCAACAGCAGCTTGTTTCTGAAGACATGACTGTGTTTTTTCACTCGTTTATCATTGTGGGGTATTCATCTTTTAAGAACACCTTGTGTGCAAGGACAGATGCTGCTATGGGTGTACTAGTACTCCCATGTGACTATATTTCTAAAAGTAAAGGGGTGGTTTGTGAATTTGAGTTAAACAGGACTGTAGACAGTCATAAGGATTCGGAAGGAATATCACTACACAGGCCTCAAACATTTTGGTTTAAAACACATTTATCTCTGACCAAATGTCCTGATGGTCATGTAACACATTCCTGTCTTTTGTGCGGTTCTCACCAGCCTACAATATGTCTCCAGGATCATGGATCTCTTTGTTCATTTTCTGCTCAAATTTCAAAGGTTCGTACCACAAACTCAGCACTTCAGAAAGTTGAAGCTGCAAGCGTATCGATACCCACATTTCAATGCAACGACGTTGTCACAAAGCTGTCATACACGCTTGTATGTGACTTTGTTTCTGACTGTGCAGAGAATAGTGATGAATCATTTTGTCAGCATGAGGTATGCAGTCACATGTTCTCCTGTGCTAATGGATACTGCGTGTCCATTGATAATGTCTGCGACATGGTGGTCCACTGCTGGGACAAATCAGATGAACAGCACTGTATAGAATTCAGACATCGTAAATACAAACCACAAGTTTTAGATTCACCTGTTCTTGTGAATTTCAATGGGCTCAGGTCTTTCGTCTCTACTCCTATGCACATCAACGAATCCTGCCCCGAGACACATTTCCGATGCCCAGGTGTGTTGAATGACTGCGTGCCTGTTTACACCCGATGCAATGGAATGTACGACTGTGTTGACCACCAAGATGAAAAAGGGTGTGAGGATGTCGTGTGTGGTGGGCTGTTTAAGTGCAGAATGTCAAGACTGTGTCTGCACTTTGACCATCTGTGCGACGGTTGGAGTCAATGCCCCATGCATGATGATGAACTGTCATGCAACGTGACCTGTCCAGAGCAATGTGCTTGTCAGGGTCATGCATTCAAATGTTTCCACCCATTTTCCGCCACAAACTTCTCTCAGCTTCGTTCT
>CM065697.1:40022861-40060361 GCA_017654935.2 Phymorhynchus buccinoides
TATTGTCAGGCATCAGAATCGTCTGAAGTCCAATCCTCTGAAAACCGCAGTAAATGGGCCGTCAAGGCCCTAGACTGAAGAGGGACAACACTGAAATGAGTTCCCAACATGACCAGAAAGGCTTAATATAGTGATAAATCACTTTAAAATGCTATCTAACAGAAAAGATAACACTGAATAAAAAGGCAAAACCTCTGACAAGAGAGGCCAATCCTCTGTCAAAAATTCTCAATCCTCTGAAAATAGCTGATCCTCTGACAATTCTGATGCCTGATTGTACTTGTATTGGGAGACCACACTCTACCTTTCTCCTAACGAGATAATAAAGCACAGTGGAAACTCCCTTATAAGACCTCCCATTATAAGACTCCCTCCCACGTAAGACCTACTTCTCTCAGACATTGCCCTTCTTTGTAAGCATTACAATTACCTCCCGTATAAGACCCCTCCCATATAAGACTTCATTTTGGATGATTTTTGAAGGTCTAATAAGGGATGTTCCACTGTATTTTTGATTTTGACTTCGAAAGGTTGTCCAGAGCGACCTGTGGGTGGATGCCATGTACGCTCCCAGACCTTACGCTGACGACTTCGGTTCCACCGGAAGGATTATATGGGTAGGTTTCGCCTTCGACTATTGAAGAAAGTTGTTTTAAAACTTATGAACGATTTGTAATTAAATTTGGTTTGTGTTTGTTTGTCCGTTGTGGTCCGCTATGACCTTCAGGTATTGGAGGGACCATAACCCGTTCTGTAAACCTGGCCAGCAATTTGCTCCAAGATAGAGAAATGCCTTGCCCAAGATATATCCCCATTTTGTCTACCAAAGCGTTATGTCGTGAATAATTGTACTAAGAGTTTTATGGGTGTTCTTAATACAATATTCCTGATATAGACTAGAGTAAACGTGAATGTATTTCAAAAGAAAAGAAACGCCTTGGCATGAGGCTGTGTCAGACCAGTTGACATAGGCTAGAACACCAAGGCTACATCAAAATGCTGTTATGTTCTGCGTGTTTGTGCGGAGGGGGGTTGTCTTAAGCCATGACAAGCTCATAGCATAACATCGTCAGTCTAAAATCCTCCGAAGTCGGAATGTGGCTGCCCACGTGGTGAGGTAATAAAAAAACCTGTCACACACGTAATGTTCTCATCCCTAGCTATTGCACTTGTACCATAGTGTTCAAGTGCTTCGGCTGTTGGGATGATCCCTGGAGTCTTTAAGCCAGGGTAAGACAACAACAACAGAGAACTTTTCTTTTTTTTTTAATTCATGTCGGTACAGGTACAGTATTGTACATGGTATTGTTCACAGCACATTCCTTAATCAGCAGTGAAGCGAAAGCTGGTGTTTTCAGAGGTGTTTCTCTCTTTGTTCCTGGTTGACTATCCATATTATCACGATAGCGTTTGAACGCAGGGACCTACCTAGGAACCTCACATTTTGTATGCGGATAGGTAGTTAGGATATCTAGGGGGACAAGGGTGGGGATGGAGGGGGGCGGGGGGGATGGTTGGGGGGGGGTGTTGAAGGGAGGTGGGTGTTAGTGTGTTGTGTTATGATTATATGCAATGCATTCTCTAATGTATTCATTTTCATAGAGATGTATGGTGAGGATACGTGAACCAGTTTGTTATAAATGTTTGTACGAATGGTGAGTGAAAAGCGCATTGAGTTGCTTTGCAAGATTATGCGCTATATAAGCATTATTAATTATTATTTATTATTATCTAGACCAGCAGCGCAAGTTGCCACCCAAAATACTTTAAGCATTGTGTAGCCTCAAAGAGGTTTTATGCCATTACTAAACAACTGAAGTTTTAATTATATCGTTTTGCGGTGGTTTGCGCTGTGTCAGTACTGTCTAATTTGTTATATGTGACCCAGCACCACGAAAGGGACATTACGTCGCTGGGTTAGTTTCTCACAACTGGCTTGCAAAGTCCAAAATTATCAATTTGTGTCAATTTTGAGTTATGAGTATTTTTGTGTTCTCTAACATCTTAGCTTTCATATTTATAAAGGATAATCTGTAATATGGCCTCTACATTGTCTTATAGGTGTTTTAAAACGAGTAGATCAATATATTTTATTCAGCTAGGCTAGACTTTTAGACCGTGTTTTCTTAAAAATGGCCGACACTCACCCTACTAACTGTAAATGCTCATAAGTCTGGCACGGAAAAAGATATAAGAATGGCTCTTGTATCGTTAGAAAGAGAATTGTCTGAAGATTCCAAATGTATAATTTTCTCAGAATGGTCAGTTTGACACTTAATGTCCCTTTCGTGGTGCTGGGTCACATTTTGTATTATAATAATTTCCAGATTTACCCTGGTGGAACTAGCTGGTTCATGTCCTGGAATGACTACACACAGAATGAGAATGCCACCGAACAACAGCGAAAGGTAATAGTTTGAGAAGGTGACAAACACAATAAATGAAACAAAACAAAAGTGAAAATAGAATGCATCGTCAGTGTTATCCACAAAGCTGCTCCATCTTACCTCTGCGACAATATTTCTATTCATACGCCAGCTCGCACTCTACGTTCAGTTTCTGACCCGCTTTCTCTCAAGATCCCTAGGTATAAAGCTTTCAACTGTTGGTCGGCGCTCCTTTACTGTCTCAGGACCGACCTCCTGGAACAAACTTCCTCTGTCCCTCCGTCAGCGACCGACCCTCTCTGCTTTCAAATCTAACCTCAAAACCCGCCTGTTCCCCCGTCATTGAGGCTCCACTCTCTTTCTCTTCTCTCTCTTGCCTTTAGGTCTGTTTCTGCTGCATACCATTTATGTCATACGTGTGTGTTCCGCTTTGTATTGCATTTTTGTTTGAATGCGTTATGAATGCGTATAACGTGTGTGTGCGCTTTGATTTGATTTCTATCAAGATTCAGCGCCGTATAAATACTGTATGTTGTTGTCGTTGGTGTTATGACAAAATGATGTGAAAATGTGTACAGAAAATATGAAATGCAAGACTAAACAAATCTTAGGCTTGTAGTCTCTCTCTCTCTCTCTCTCTCTCTCTCTCTCTCTCTCTCTCTCTCTCTCTCTCTCTCTCTCTCTCTCTCTCTCTCTCTCTCTCTCTCTCTCTCTCTCTCTCTCTCTCTCTCTCTCTCTGTTTGTATAGACATGTTATTTAACTGACCCTAAATCTATCCCAAACCCTATTGCTAACCCTAACCCTAACCTGAAACCGTCTGGCAAGGCAAGGCAAGGCAAGAAGGCAAGAAATAGGCAAGAAATTTATTTCATACCCCATTTGGGCACAGAAATATAAAAACATACACACACATAAATAAATTTCCAAGAATCAACCCAAGAGTGATGTCCAAAATCATTTCAAAGATAACCCATACCATAATATTACAAATAATGTAATGTATTACTAAATTAAAAACAAAATGGGAAAAAGACATGATTAATAGCATTTATCTGAAAGAACCGTTAACAACTGTAATGAAGTGCTTTAGTTTGAGTAATATTTTCTTATTTTTTGTAGAGAACAAAGCTTTGAATTTATAAGCATTAGGGCGAGTAAAAAAATACTTAGGGAGGTACCTTCTCCTGTCAGTGTCAAAGAAAGGACAAACAAACAAGTAGTGAAACTCATCTGCCACATCATGTACATTACATTTTTCACAAATTCTTTCATGTCTGGGTGTACCAGTATAACGCAACGTGTTCACAGGCAAGTTATTGTTAGTAGTTCTGAATTTTAACACAGTAATCATATAGCTAGGGGAAGACGGGGTAAAAAGCGCATGGGCGGGTAAGAAGCCCACCCCAATTATCTCATGAAATAAAGAAAATTTCAGTCAAAATTTGCCCATGAGACGAATGCTAGACATTAACGCTCGTCTCATGGGCAAAATGAGACTGAAATTTGCTTCATTTCATGAGATAATTGGGGTGGGCTTCTTACCCGCCCATGCGCTTTTTACCCCGTCTTCCCCTATATGGCAAGACTAAGTAATATGGGTCAACACAAAAAGACGTTTTAAACATTCTGTAGTTTAAATATAATTCGTCATTATCTACATGCATATACCAAGATTGTAAAAAGGTGTCTTTTAAGCATCTTTTCACCTTCTCCTTGAACCACAATGGATTTGCATCAAGAAAGTTTTGATTCAACCAAAAACTACTCAAGCCAGTTTCATTTAGTAGTGTATGGATATATTTGATGTATCTGTTTTCATAAACATTTGACTCGTACATTTTCAATAGGCATTTATAAACAAGAACTGATAATTTTTCTGTCTGGTGGTTTGTTACAAGGTTAAACCAAAATGATAGCATTCTACATTTAACAGTTACACCAACAGGGAATTTACCCGTTTCCCCAAAAATCATGAGAGAAGGAGTCGACTGTCTTACTTTCAGAACCAACTTGTAAAATCTTAACTGCAGTCTCTGAATAATATCATTCATATCAAAGCCCCAAATTTCACAACCATATGTAAGGATAGGAAGTACAGTTTTATCAAATAGGTCAATTGTTAGATCTGCAGGAAGCATCAATAATTTAGCTTTCCTCAACAAAGCAAACATGGCTCGGGAAGCTCGGTCATAAAGATCACGTTGTGCGACATTCATTTTGTTATTATAATTTAACTTTAACCCTAAGTACATAAAGTTCTGAACAACCTCTAATTTTTCAGTCGCTATAAGAAAGTCGGGAAAACGTCTAACCTTACCCTTAGAAAAAATAAGAACCTTACATTTCTTGGCATTTAATTTCAAATTCCATTTTTGACAATAGCGTTGAATATTATCTAAGCCTCTTTGCAATCCTACTGGAGTTTCAGAAAATATGACAGTGTCGTCTGCATACAACAACAAAAATAGTATTAACAAAATGTTAATTTCATGTTCGTTCATACCTAATATATCTGCTTCTCTAGCAACTGTGGTAAGACCAGTCATATCTCTAGACATAAAAACTTTCATGTCATTCAGGAACATGGCAAACAATACAGGCGACAGGTTTTCTCCTTGCCTTACTCCAACTTCCGAGCAGAAAAAGTCAGAAAATTCACGTCTGAAATGAATGGAATGGACAGAGGAGGGAGCTATTCTTAACGTTTGCCCTTTTCTTTAAATAATAATAACTCTGGGGGGTCGCTTGTTGTCCTATTATGCAACAGCTTCAGGCAGACTACAGGCAGTTCATTCGCACGATGGCTCAGCTTGTGTCACGTGACGCGGGATTGTCGTCTGCCAGTGACCCGGATCTGAACAACAGGATTGAGACGTTCGTCGCTGACGCTTGGGAAGTGGAGGTCGACATTGCCACGGTAGGATAGATCATCTTCTTCTTCAATAATATTTTACAATAATATCTGTATTGTAAAAAAAAATCGGGACTTTCCTGGTGTTGCACTGCCTCCGGGCATTGCCTCCAGGATCGTTCCCACCATCTTTATATCTACTAATGTCCTAATATGTGTCAGTTTCAGACCGGAGGACGTTAATTAAACAGATTCTTCTTCTTCTTCTTCTTCTTCTTCTTCTTCTTCTTCTTGTATGAATCGTTATTATTATTGTTAATTGTTTTCTTTGATTGTTCGTTTTCCTTGTTCTTATGGGCATATTTGTAAAAAGGTCTTAACTGTGCCTTAATATTAACCCATTAAAAAGTTCAATCAATCAATCAATATTCTTCTTCTTCTTCTTCTTCTTCTTCTTCTTTTTCGTCTTCTTCTTTGATAGCTCTGACAGTTTCCTGTCACTGTGAGCGCCGATGCGTCCTGCTGCCGTTATGCCCCTAACAAATAGTTAGGCCCAGCGTGTCCGTCTTCGGCTGCAGAAACTCTTTGTAAGAATTTCTAGAAAGAAAAAACAAAAAGCACGAGAATGGACCGGTAAGGCAGAAAGACAGTAAACTATAGTAAGCAAAAGGAAAAGGCTGAGTCAAAAAGAGAGTGACAGATTAGTGGAAGTTATAAGCACAGAACTTACAGAAGGTGGGGGAACTATTTTCACACACAAAACACACACGCACGCACGCACACGCACACACACACACACACACACACGCACACACGCACGCACACGCACGCACACACACACACACGCACACGCACGCACACACACACACACACACACACACACACACACACACGCACACACACAGAGTATCCCCACAGGGATCCTAGGTAGGATCAGTGACAAACAAGTAAACAAAGGGACACGCAGACAGACAAACAGACGGACTGAGGAGCAAAATCAGGATTGAGATGTTCGTGGATGATGCTTATGAAATGGTAGGGTCGGTGACATACAAACAAGTTTCAAGGTGTTTTTTTCCGAAAGCCCCTTGGGTGTACATGGAATAAAAAGACAAATTGGAAAGAAAATGAACGGAAAAGAAACAAAATTCAAACAAAATAAATTAAAATGAAAAAGAAATGTTTTAAATCAGACGAGCAGACAAAATAGTCGACGTGTATAAAGCGGGCGACAGACTATGCGACTGCCTCATATGACTCGATCAGGTCGTGACGTAGATCAAATTTTGTTTCCTGCACAGAAGAGGTCACACTCGATCAGTGAAATTTAGAACCCGCCCTATTCGGCCCTGTCACCTGACTGGGCCCGACTGAGTCAGACTGATCGAGCAGGATGGTATGCAAATGAGGTGAAACGTCACGACCTGATCGAGTCACATGAGGCAGTCACATAGTCTGTCGCCAGCTTAACCCTTTCACCGCCAGCCATATTTCAACCATAAAGTCCATCAAATTTACCTGGGTAGAGAACAAAATCCATCTGCAGTATTGGGGATTCTTCTGTGGCATATATAAAATAAGGTCTATCCTTACTTCCCAAAACTAAGACAATGGGGTCTTTGGATAATAGACCCCAATTTGATGCCTTTTAGTGACATAGGTGTTAAGTCACTGTGGTGCTAAAATGCGACTTTGGCGGTGAAAGGGTTAACGTGCATAGCAAAGCGAATTCGTTCTTGTTCTGCCCATAAATAAAATGAAAATGAATGGCATTGAATTGTTTCCTATAGACTACTAATTCAACAGGAATTGTTCGGAAATAATGAAAGGGAGTAATTCCATGGTGTGTGGGAGTGATCTTGCCTAATTCAGTCGGTCAAACAGGGGGAGTTATTCTACCATCGTGTAGATCCCCAGCTCTCGCCTCGTGTGTTTGAGTAGACATGTATATAGCACTTAGAACACCGTGCGTCATTTATATTTTTACGTGACATTTTGCAAGTTCCATCAGTTTATGGGTACTGGCCACCACCCCTCATTTTTCTAAAAAAATAAAAAATCAATGTTTGCAAGTCGCTGACTGGCATCCTGCGGTTTCAAACTTCGACGTCATGCCGCCATTGTTGCTATGGTTTTGACCGAGTAAGGTCGAGGTAATCAACTCTCATTTTCACGAAGTGCTCTCCCCTAGTTTGTTTGTTTTTCTTCCCAAAAACGTCTATTGTGTTCAAACCATGAATACTCCTTTGTAATGTACTCTTGGGTGTTTTTTTTCTCTTCTTCTCTGTTTATGTCCAGTTTGCCTCTAACTCGGAATACCAGCAGGACCCCCACATTGAAGCCAACAGGATCAGCCTGAGTGACCTGACGCGACAGACAGGGGGTGAGGTGAGTCAGTCTACTTGATTAGCACCCCCCCCCCCCTCCCCCACCCCCACCACCATCCTTCATGGTGAGGGGGTACTAAAGTTGTTGCTGTTGTTGTTGTTGTTGTTGTTGTTTTCGTTCCCCAGCTTTAACGCTCTGGGGGGGGGGCACACCCAGTGCCGTGTGAACATTTCGCATGACCTTGGAAATTCTGCTTAACGTCCTCCGGTCTTGAACAGACACATATGGGACATTAGTAAATATAAGATGGTGGGAACGATCCTGGAGGCAATTCCCGGAGGCAGTGCAACACCAGGAAAGTCCCGAATTTTTACGTGTATGGTTGCTTTTAAAGGGCCCCGCCACATGGGCGGCCATGCTCCGACTTCAGGGTATTACTACAGTGATTGTTCAGATTTATGTATTTCGTTTCTTTCTTTCTCTACAAAGTTTTATACGAAGGTCTGTTATCTGAAGGAAATCGGTGTCTTCGGTTGCATAGCATCATTACAAACAAAAGAAAACGTGGAGAGTCATTATACACTAGCGAGGAAAAGATAAGGCCCAGAAAGACAATCATCTCCGAAAACTCACGAACTCAATAAAACGCACCCAGCTCATAACAAACCTGAATTTATTCTTGTAACATTAAGTTCATTCCAAAAAAACATTAATCAGAACGAGTTCAGTCAACAAAATGCCCCTTTCAACAACTTCCCCCTCCTCTTGAAAAGTCACACTCAGAATCAATGCACTTTGGAACAGTCAGTACACATTACTGACATTTTGCCTTCCTCTCATGGTGACACATCACCACACAAAATTTGAAGCGATTCGGTTAAGCGGTTCGGGAGATATCCTTGGGACAGACAGAAAACACACACAAAAACACATTACTGACTGTTCCAAAGTGCATTGATTCTGATTGTGTGACTTTTCAAGAGGAGGGGGAAGTTGTTGAAAGGGGCATTGTGTTGACTGAACTCGTTCTGATTAACGATTTTTTGGAATGAACTTAATGTTAAAAGAATAAATTCAGTTTTGTTATGAGCTGGGTGCGTTTTATTGAGTTCGTGAGTTTTCGGAGACGATTGTCTTTCTGGACCTTAACTTTTGGTCGCTAGTGTATCACCTGAAAAGAAAAGACATTACATTCATTAACGTAACCCCCTCACTACCAAAGAAAAGTTGAGAAATTATCGATTTTCTTATTATTAAATTTAAAAAAAAGACTTGTTCAACACAATCTGAAAAAATTGTATATAGAGATATATTTCTTTCCTGGCTTGCCTAAGCCAAAACCCGTCATAAGTTATGACATCATTAATGACATCACGCATCCTGTAGCAGACACGGGGCAGGCAGTGAAGGGGTTAATATTAAAAGCGGTGAAGACTTGTTGCCAGACTTAATGTCATTGTTTGTTTTGTTGTTGTTGTTGTTTTTGTTTTTTTTTTTGTTGCTTCTCTTTCGAAGGGGGGAGGATGTGACGATAGCTTTTATAGCCTTGAATCCCCCCCGTGGGGATACCGGGGGGTCTTTTGTATAAATAGTTCCCACACCTTCTGGAATTTCTGTGCTTGTAGCTTCCTCTAATCTGTCACTCTCTTTGACTCTGCCTTTTCCCTTTGCTTACTGTTATCTACTATCTTTCTGCCTTGTCGGTCCATTCTCTTGCCTTTTTTCAAGAAACGCTTTCAAAAACATTTCTTCCAGCCGAAGTCGGACTTGCTGGGCCTAACTATTTTGTTAGTTAGGCGCATAACGGCAGCATGACGCATCTGCGCTCATAATTGTCAGGAAACTGTCTGAGCGATCGAAGAAGGAAAAAAAAAGAAGAATAGCCTTGAATCATTCACCCCCCACCCCACCTCCTCTCTCCCCATCCCCATCATCTCCCTCCCTTTCTTCCCCCTCCCCTCCCTCTCTCCCTTCCCCCTCTCTTTCTCCAAAATAAATCCCTCACAGTAGCTTTTCTCAGCTCCTTTCAGTTCATGCCTTTTGCTAACACTCGTCACCAGCATAAGCCAATTTAAAGTGTTTTATCCATTAGGCTTATATCGTGTTATGGTGGCATACCACTTGTAAGGTCTTTTCCTATCCCTAACCAAAATCAATCATAAGAACATTTGCCTCTGTTAAAAGAAATATCTTGAAACAAATAGCTCTCTGTGGAAAACTGAAAGGAGCCAGGTGCGGGGGAGTTGAGGGGGTAGAGGATCGTGGGAGAGCAGACGTTTTGTCTACAACACTTTGATCTCCCAAAACTGTTGCTACGCCCCCCTTTTCCTGTCGACGTATGTGAATAATTATAATTATTAGAGTATTTTCCTCTTACAACGCTTTTATTAGTAGGCGCTTTTGCCTCCGTCTTGGCGCAGTTCTCACGAGCAGCTTGTCACAATCATAATTCCTATAATTAAACACACACCCCTCACGATCGAGTTCAGCAGGATAGGATTTGAACAGGATTTGCATAGGACAGCTATTCAACGAGGCCAGCTTTATCACTACCACTGTCGCAAATGGATTATGTTGCATCTGTCTTGGCTGCTTGGTTGTAAACTAAATTTGTATCGAATGAAGGGAAGGAACTTCTCCTAATTAACTCCCTTTTTACGAGGAGTTCCTTCCCCTTATTCATTCTTCTTCGATCGCTCAGACAGTTTCCTGTCAATTATGAGCGCAGATGCGTCATGCTGCCGTTATGCGCCTAACTAAAAGAAATAGTTAGCCTCTCTCTTAGCCTCACTATTTCATATAATTTATTTGGGGGGGGGGGGGGCAGATTGACTGGACCGTACCTGTATTCTCTCTCTTAGCCTCACTATTTCATATCAATTTGTTTTGTGGGCAGATTGACTGGACCGTACCTGTATTCCTCTCTCTTAGCCTCACTATTTCATATCAGTTTGTTTTGGGGGTGGGCAGATTGACTGGACCGTACCTGTATCCTCTCTCTTAGCCTCACTATTTCATATAATTTGTTTTGTGGGCAGATTGACTGGACCGTACCTGTATCCTCTCTCTTAGCCTCACTATTTCATATAGTTTGTTTTGTGGGCAGATTGACTGGACCGTACCTGTATCCTCTCTCTTAGCCTCACTATTTCATATAGTTTGTTTTGTGGGCAGATTGACTGGACCGTACCTGTATCCTCTCTCTTAGCCTCACTATTTCATATAGTTTGTTTTGTGGGCAGATTGACTGGACCGTACCTGTATCTCTCTCTTAGCCTCACTATTTCATATAGTTTGTTTTGTGGGCAGATTGACTGGACCGTACCTGTATCCTCTCTCTTAGCCTCACTATTTCATATAGTTTGTTTTGTGGGCAGATTGACTGGACCGTACCTGTATCCTCTCTCTTAGCCTCACTATTTCATATAGTTTGTTTTGTGGGCAGATTGACTGCACCGTACCTGTATCCTCTCTCTTAGCCTCACTATTTCATATAGTTTGTTTTGTGGGCAGATTGACTGGACCGTACCTGTATCCTCTCTCTTAGCCTCACTATTTCATATAGTTTGTTTTGTGGGCAGATTGACTGGACCGTACCTGTATCCTCTCTCTTAGCCTCACTATTTCATACAGTTTGTTTTGTGGGCAGATTGACTGGACCGTACCTGTATCCTCTCTCTTAGCCTCACTAGTTTGCCTCACTATTTTTGGGGAGGGGGGGGTGGGCAGATTGACTGGACCGTACCTGTATCCTCTCTCTTAGCCTCACTATTTCATATAGTTTGTTTTGTGGGCAGATTGACTGGACCGTACCTGTATCCTCTCTCTTAGCCTCACTATTTCATATAGTTTGTTTTGTGGGCAGATTGACTGGACCGTACCTGTATCCTCTCTCTTAGCCTCACTATTTCATATAGTTTGTTTTGTGGGCAGATTGACTGGACCGTACCTGTATCCTCTCTCTTAGCCTCACTATTTCATACAGTTTGTTTTGTGGGCAGATTGACTGGACCGTACCTGTATCCTCTCTCTTAGCCTCACTATTTCATACAGTTTGTTTTGTGGGCAGATTGACTGGACCGTACCTGTATCCTCTCTCTTAGCCTCACTATTTCATACAGTTTGTTTTGTGGGCAGATTGACTGGACCGTACAGATGTCCTACCTGTTCAACGAAGCCAGTATCACCGGGGACACTAAGGTGGTGGTCCCCTACCCCACCTACATCACCAACTTCACCGCCATGATCAGGAGTCTGGACCCAGCCCACAGGAACAGGTTAGAGGGCAATCTGTGACGTTCCCTTAACCCCTTGACTGCCAGAGAAAATTAAAAAACAAATCATTGTACAAACCATGCCATGAAAAAGACAACTCATAGAGCCAGTCTGGCAAAGTGCTCTGGGGGTATAACTCTCTTGACTGTGTTAGAGCAAAAACCAGCATATCAGAGTTTTTCCTCTTCATCTGATGACGTCATCAGTGATGTCATCAAGTCAGTACGTGATACGTCATCTGGCAGTCATGGGGTTAAAGACAATATAATAGGAATCAAATGTCGCTCGCCTTGGCTTAATGCTGTGTCAGAACAAATTGACATAGGCTAGAACACCAAGGCTACATCAAAATGTTTTTATGCTATGCCTAGTTATGCGAATCAAAAGCAACAAGGCGTGGTGCCAGAACAGAACAGAACAGAACAGAACAGCTGTTTATTGCTTTAGAAGTCAAAAACTTCTTTTTTGCCATTTGTCAAACGATTGTCAAACATGCTGTGTAGTACCTACTACACTGATGGACACCGAGCTTTACACTTCGCTATTACGCTCTCTTTCTCATAAACCAGAAAACTGCACAACTATCTCGTCTGGAGAGTTCTGGAATGGTACGTCTTCGACCTGTCGGCGGACTACCTCCACGCCAATCGCCAGTTCGTCCTGGACAAGTGGGGCTCCACCCACTTCTGGACCATGCCTCAGATATGC
This sequence comes from Phymorhynchus buccinoides, assembly GCA_017654935.2. NCBI lineage: Eukaryota > Metazoa > Mollusca > Gastropoda > Neogastropoda > Raphitomidae > Phymorhynchus > Phymorhynchus buccinoides. The sequence continues at coordinate 40,035,412 of CM065697.1, forward strand.
TACTGGTGGACCCAGTGGTATTTCGACGAAGCCTTGGGCGCGCTTTACGTTAACGCCCGTTTTGATATGACCAATAGGGATAAGGTAAGATAATAATAATAATAATAATAATAATAATAATAATAATAATAATAATAATAATAATAATAATAATAATAATAATAATAATAATAATAATAATAATAATAATAATAAATAAATTCATTTTTAAAATGTGACGCCTGTCCCTCGCGAGGCTCCAGGCGCCATTACAGGCATAAAAACCAACAGGGTTTTCTTAAAGAAAGAAGAGAAAGGAGACATACAAGATTAAAACATAAAAAAGAACTTTGACATCGTAAGAACAAGATATCATCAGAAAACATCAAATTAAATACATGTGGGGGAACATTATACCCCCAGCCCCTCCACTCTCTCTCTCTCTCTCTCTCTCTCCTCTCTCTCATATCTCTCTCTCTTCTCGTCCCCTACTCTCCGTACCTGTCTCCTCCCCCTTAGCCTCACTACTCTCACAGGCTGTTTTGTTACCCCCACACACACACCACACCCCCACACCACACTCTCACTCACTCTCTCTTACACACACACACACACACACACACACACACACACACACACACAGACACACACACACACACACACACACACACACACACACACACACACACACACACACACACACACGGCACACAGCACGCACACACACACACACACACACACACACGTTCGGGACCGTAACACACACACACTCTCAGCACACAGCCTCACTATTATCAGCATACACACACACCACCGTTTTGTGGGCATATGAGCAGAGATATGTATGCATAAGATGTGGCCTAAGAGAGGTTAGATGGGGGTTGGGATGGGGTGTGGGAAGAGGGAGAGGTTGTGTGGTGGGGCGTGTGGGGTGCGGGGGTGAGGCTCCCATACCCGTTTCTGGACCATGCCAGAAATATATGCTTTTGTCTTTGTTAGATGGCTTGATGAAAAAAGCATGTATGTTTGCTTATTCAATGTCCATCTTTAAATACAATTTTGACTTGACTTGACTTGACTTGACACACACACACTCTCTCTCTCTCTCTCTCTCTCTCTCTCTCTCTCTCTCTCTCTCTCATCTCTCTCTCTCTCTCTCTCTCTCGCTCTCTCCCACACATACACCAGCTTCACACAGTATGAATGTGGCCAGTACACCAAACACTAGGTCACACAGAAACTCAGACATTTTTTGTATCAAATAACAACACTTAAGGCTCTTGGAAATGTCCATCTTAGTCAGCCACACAGACAATAGGATGAAAAAGAGCGGGGGAAATCCTACCTAAAAAACATAAATAAATAAATAAATAAAAAGGGGGAGTGAAAAAAAAAGAGAGAAAAGGAACAAGGAAAAAAGGAGGAAAGGATGAAGAAGAAAAAAAGGGTTAAAAATGAAGGCGGAAGTGGTGGTGGGTTGCATGATGAGTGAGCAAGATAGCGGAGAGCTGATGAATGATTGGGTGTGGTGTGAGAGTTACATATTTGTTCATGCAACTTTATGTTTCATACTTTTATTTAATTTTTTTTTTTATTTTACACAGTGGTAGACAAGTTTCCATGTGCGTTGCACAATGCCAATGGACAATAAAGAAACTTATGACTTATGACTTCTGATATGACCAATAAGGTCAGATGTGGGGGGTAGGGCTGGGATAGTTGGGAGTGGGATGGTAGGGTGTGGGGCTCGCCCCCAATTCTTCTTCTTCTTCTTCTTCTTCTTCTTCTTCTTCTTCTTCTTCTTCGATCGTTTAGATAGTTTCCTGTCAAATACGAGCGCAGATGCGTCATGCTGTCGTTATGCTACTAACTAAGAAATAGTTAGGCCCTGCAAGTCCGACTTCGGCCGGAGGAAATCTTTTTGTAAGCGTTTCTTGAAAAATGGCAGGAGAATGGACGGGTAAGGCAGAAAGATAATAGATAACAGTACAGTAAGAAAAGGGAAAAGGCAGAGTCAAAGAGAGTGACAGGTTAGAGGAAATTACAAGCACAGAACTTCCAGAAGGTTGGAGAACTATTTATACAAAAGACCCCCGGTATCCCCACGGACAAGGGGGGGGGGGGGATTCTGAACAATGCCTCAGATAAGATACTGGTGGATTCGGAAGGCATTTCGACGAAGCCCTGTGGGCTGTGTATGTTCACGCCTGCTTTGATGAGCAGCGGGGATAAGGTCAGAAGTAGATACGGATGCGGGGGTGAAAAGGGGGTGATGGGAGAGGTGGGGTGGGATGGTAGGGGGTGGGACCTGCCCCCCAGAAAATATGCTACTGAACAATGCCTAAACCATATCATGTTTTTAAACCAGTGAGAGAGGAGGGAGGGAGAGAGAGAGAGAGAGAGAGAGAGAGAGAGAGAGAGAGAGAGAGAGAGAGAGGGAGAGAGAGAGAGAGAGAGAGAGAGAGAGAGAGAGAGAGAGAGAGAGAGAGAGAGAGAGAGAGAGAGAGAGATCGAGAGAGAAGAGAGAGAGAGAGAGAGAGAGAGAGAGAGACTACAAGCCTAAGATTTGTTTAGTCTTGCATTTCATATTTTCTGTACACATTTTCACATCATTTTGTCATAACAACAACGACAACAACATACAGTATTTTTTTACGGTCGGTCATGTAATCTTGATAGATAAATTTTTATACGGCGCTGAATCTTGATAGAAATCAAATCAAAGCGCACACACACTTTAGCATTCATAACGCATTCAAACAAAAATGCAATACAAAGCGAACACACACGTATGACATAAATGGTATACAGCAGAAACAGACCTAAAGGCAAGAGAGAGAAGAGAAAGAGAGTGGAGCCTCAATGACGGGGGAACAGGCGGGTTTTGAGGTTAGATTTGAAAGCAGAGAGTGTTGGTCGCTGACGGAGGGACAGAGGAAGTTTGTTCCAGGAGGTCGGTCGAGTAATAGCGCGCGCGCGCGCGCGCGCGCGCGCGCGAGAGGAGAGAGAGAGAGAGAGAGAGAGAGAGAGAGAGAGAGAGAGAGAGAGAGAGAGAGAGAGAGAGAGAGAGAGAGAGAGAGAGAGAGAGAGAGGAACATAGAATAAAGACAAAGACAGGCAAAAACAAACCAACTGAGATAGAGACACACACAACCAGACAGACATAAACGGACATACAGATGACTGCTTCCCTTTCACCGACAGCCATTTTTCAGCCAAAACATACCATTAAACTTAACTGGGTAGAGAAAAAAAAAACCTGCAATATTGCGAATTCCTCTGTGACATGTATAACATTAGGCCTATCCTTACCTCCCAAAATGAAGAAAATAGGGTCTTTGGATAACAGGCCCTGATTTGATGCCTTTTAGTGACATGGGTGTTAAACCATTTGTGGTGCTAAAATGCGACATTGGCGGTGAAAGGGTTAAGAATAGAGACGGGATTGGGAGACGGGGATGTTTTTGGGATGGCTTGGGGATGCTTTCCGTTGCAATAGGAATTGCTCGGCTAAGGGGAGTAAGAAGATGAAAAAATGACCGTCACACGTGAAGTTTTTCCGTCCAGGTAATAGGAATTATGCGGAATTTTTACGTTAAGGGGAGTAATTTCATGGTGTGTCGGAGTGATCTTGCCTAATTCAGTTGGTCAAACAAGGGAAATTACTCTACTATCAGGTAGATCTCCAGCTCTCGCCTCGTGTGATTGAGTACACTTACGTCACTTAGAATACCGTGCATCATTCTAAAAATTGATGTAATTTATATTTTTACGTCACATTTTGCAAGTTCCATCAGTTTGTGGATACTGGCCACCACCCCTCATTTTTCTAAGCAAAAAAGTGTTTGCAAGTCGCTGACTCGCATCCTGCGGTTTCAAGCTTCGACGCCATGCTGCCATGGTTGCTATGGTTTTGACCGAGTACGTCGAAGTAATCAAACACTAATTTTCAAACGAAGTGCTCCCGAAAATCGTCTATTGGTGCTGTTATGGACTAGGCGTCCTGTGGTTTCAAGCTTCAACGCCATGCTGCCGGCCATGGTTGCTATGGTTTTGACCGAGTAAGTCGAAGTAATCAACCCTAATTTTAAACGAAGTTCTCTCCCCTAGTTTTTTTCTTCTTCCTGAAAATCGGGTATTGTTGCTGTTATACGAACTATGGCCTGTCCTTGCAGGTGACGGAGATAACTGAGGCCATAAAGAGCTCCATGGAAACCATGATAGTCAACAACAAATGGATGGACCAGGCCACCAAAGACTATGCCACGAAGAGGGGTCGTCGTCGTCGGGTCTTCTTCTTCTTCTTATTCTTCTTCGTCGTGTGAGAGTCTTCTTCTTCTTCTTCTTCTTCTTCTTCTTCTTCTTCTTCTTCTTCTTCTCCGTCTTCTTCTTCTTCTTCTTCTTCTTTTTCTTCTTCTTCTTCTTCTTCTTCTTCTTCTTCTTCTTCTTCTTCTTCTTCTTCTTCTTGCTTCTTCTTCTTCTTCTTCTTCTCTTCTTCTTCTTCTTCTTCTTCTTCTTCTTCTCCTTCTTCTTCTTCTGATGTGTTCTTAGGCTCTTCTGGGATACTATTGCTTCTTTCTTCTTCTTCTTCTTCTTCTTCTTCTCCTCCTCTTCTCCTTCTTCTTCTTCTTCTTCTTCTTCTTCTTCTTCTTCTTCTTCTCCTTCTTCTTCTTCTTCTTCTTCTTCTTCGTCTTCTTCTTCTTCTTCTTCTTCGTCTTCTTCTTCTTCTTCTCGGTCTTCTTCTTCTTCTTCTTCTTTTTTCTTCTTCTTCTTCTTCTTCTTCTTCTTCTTCTTCTTCCTTCTTCTTCTTCTTCTTCTCCTTCTTCTTTCTTCTTCTTCTTCTTTTCTTCTTCTTCTTCTTCTTCTTCTTCTTCTTCTTCTTTCCTTCTTCTTCTTCTTCTTCTTTCTTCTTCTTCTTCTTCCTTCTTCTTCTTCTTCTCAGTTCTTCTTCTTCTTCTTCTTCTTCTTCTTCGTCTTCTTCTTCTTCTGTGTTCCCAGGCTATTACTATGCACGAAGAAGGTAGGTGGTCGTCGTCTTCTTCTTCTTTTTCTTTCTTTCTTCTTCTTCTTCTTCCCTTCTTCTTCTTCTTCTTCTTCTTCGTCTTCTTCTTCTTCTTCTTCTTCTTCTTCTTCTTCTTCTTCTTCTTCTTCTTCTTCTTCTTCTTCTTCTTCTTTCTTCTTCTTCTTCTTCTTCTTCTTCTTCTTCTTCTTCTTCTTCTTCTTCTTCTTCTTCTTCTTCTTCTTCTTCTTCTTCTTTCTTCTTTGTTCTTCTTCTTCTCGGGTGTTCCCAGGCCGTATGGCCCTGATGATGAATTACGTACGTGTGCGGTATTCAGTTTCCTGGTCTCCCCGCTGCATTCAGCCGACACATTCCGATTTTGGAAATAGCCCACAGAAAAAAGAATATTTAGAAGACTTTCTTGAATTTAAAAAAAGGCAGACTAACCGACCAATAAGGCAGAAACAAATAATAGTAGGTGGCTGAAAAAAAAGAATAGGCAGAGTTAAAGAAAGCGATAGATTAAAAGACGTTGTACAAGCATATAGCTTCCAGAAAGCGGGGGAACTATTTGTATTGAAAGAGACCTTGCTATGCCCATGGAGAAAGAGGTCCAGTAGAGTTGTTATTTATGATTAGTGACTGCGCACCGTCGCTTTCGTTTTTGCCAAAGGATTCCAAATATTTGGCCTAGATAAAGACCCACCACGTCACGTGTCAAAATCACGGGTTTCACGTGTTTTCTCTCTTATAGCTGGTAAGAAATCTTCCTAGCATAAGAGGGAATGTGACACGTGACGTGGGGGGTCTTTAATAAGATCTGAGAGTTATTTGTATTAATTAACTTTAGTCCCTCTGCCAACTCTTGCTTAAGGGCTTCGCACACTAGCGAAGATCTCGAGATCGTGGCGATTTTTTGCTGCAAGGTTGCGTGTGAGAGATTCGCGGCGCGGCAGGATTTTTGATGCGTAGCTGCGCGATTTTTTGTTGCTCGAGAATAGAACCGGCTCTAATTTTGATGCTCAAGATCGCAGAGATCGTGAAACTAGCCAATCACAACGGACGGAAGGACCATAACTCTGATTGAAGAAAAAAAATGGCAGACTTGCTCGAACCCGAAATAAAGCAGCACAAGAAATTCAGTTGACCCAAGGTCAACTATAAAGGCGAGCCAAGACAATGTTGGCATTTCAAATCCTTTCAGCTTTTTTCATGTGCTGTCTATGTCCTTGTATTGTATTTTTCTGTTTCGTGTTTGTCTTATATTTATTCTTTCCAACTAACCAAAACAAATGTCCCATATGTGCCTTCCCAGGTCGAGAGGACGTAAAACTCAAATTTACGATACGTTGGCATTTCAATTTACAAATAAAAAACCCTCAGCCTTTATTTTTTAATATGACAGCACTCACGTCACACATTCATAAATTAACAAATAAAACAATGCGAGTGACTGTTATAAATAGAAAGATTGTGTTTTCATGAACAAACAATAAGAACTGCATCAAATTGAACTAGCAGCAATAGAAAGTTTAAAACACCTTGTAATTGTTTTGCAAAATATGTGCATAAAATACACTAGTAACAAGCTTGTGTGCGTCTTCAATCTGAGGTTGCTTCCCCTTAAACCGTTGTATCAAAAGAGATCACTAGAACGGGCCATAAAATTGTTCATTCAGCAAAGAGTGCTATTGAAATAGCAATAACATTTTTGTTAAACAATCCTAACATTGTGACTAAAGGGTGCTACTGAAAAGGGTCATAACTTTCGTGTTAAAAAAACAAAACACTTAAGGAGTTGTTTTTTCTGACAAAATGCCACTTAACAGTTAACTGACTTTTCTTTAGCTGGAAGCAGAAGTTGATTATATCAGTTAACTACTTAACTGGAATAAGAAAAGACAGTTAACTTCTTAACTGGTATCTTAAAGCCAATTAAGTAATGAACTAGTATTTAATGATTTTTTAGCCCCATATAACTGTCGCTATGTTTTGAGGCGCAGAATTTAAGACCAGCAGTCCCAGGGGAGGGAATCTTTGTTAGGCCATCAGGAGGCAACCAATCAAGGAAGCAGACTTTGAGATCGAGTCGAAAACACAAAAAAATGATAGGGTTAGAATCAGCCTAAAGTTATTGTCATGAAACTGAAATAAACCAGACTTTGAGATCGAGAGTAGTAAACACGAAAAGGATAAGGATAGGCTAAGAGGATAGGGTTAGGATCAACTTAGAGTTGTGAAACTAAAAAGAATCAGACTTTGACATTGATAGTCGTAAACATGAAGAGAACAGGGTTAGGATCAGCCTATGGTTGTTGTTGTGAAGCTGAAAGAAAGAAGACTTTGATTTTTTAGATAGAGAGTCGAAAACAGGAAGAGGCCAGCCTAGGGTTGTTGTCGTGAAACTGAAAAGAACCAGACTTTGCCGAGATTGAGTCGTAAACACAAAGAGGATAATCGGTCAGCCTAGGGCCGGTTATTGTCATAAAACTGAAAGAAACCAGACTTTGACGTTGAGAGTCGTAAACACGAAGAGGATAGGGTTAGGATCAGCCTAGGGTTGTTGTCATTGAACTGAAACGAACCAGACTTTGATATCGAGAATCATAAACATGTATGGGATAGGGTTAGGATCAGCCTAGGGTTGTCATGAAACTGAAAAGAACCAGACTTTAAGATCGAGAGTCGCAATCATGAAGATGAGATGGTTAGGATCAGCCTAGGGATGTTGTCATGAAACTGACAGAAACCAGACTTTGAGATCGAGTGCATTAACATGAAGAGGATAGGGTTATGATCAGCCTAGGGTTGACAGAAACCAGACTTTGAGATCGAGAGCATTAACATGAAGAGGATAGGGTTAGAATCAGCCTAGGGTTGTTGTGAAACTGAAAAGAACCAGACTTTTGTGATGGAGAGTCATAAAAATTATTAGGATATGGCTAGGATCAGCCTAGGGCTGTTGTCATGAAACTGAAAGAAACCAGACTTCGAAATCAATAGTCGTAAACACGAAGAGGATAGGGATAGGACCAGCCTAGGGTTGTCATGAAATTGAAAAGAACCAGACTTTGAGATCGAGTGCTGTAAAAATGAATATGATAGGGCGAGATCAGCCTAGAAAGCAGAGTTATTGTCATGAAACTGAAAGAGATTTTGAGATCGAGAATAAAAACCACTCAGAGTTTAGGGTTAGGATCAGCCTAGAGTTATTGTCATGAAACTGGAAAAAAAACCAGACTTTAAGATCGAAAGTCGTAAAGACGAACAGGGTAGGGTTAAGATCAGCCGAGCATTGTTGTCATTAAACATCATTCTCTTTGAGAAGTGTAATAGACAACTTTAATGTCAAATCGTTTGGCTTTCAAAATTTTGCAAATCAATTGCATGCTATCCGTATGGTACATAATAATCTAGCAATGTCGACACAAAAATATAAGCTTTAGCAGACGACACGAACTGCAGTGCGTTGGGGAAGTGGAAGCAGAAAGCATCGTGGAAGCAAGACTGCTACGCACGCACACACGCATTGCAGGAGACTAGAAAACCCCATAGAGTTGTAAGGCCTAGAGCGCAGAGAGAGAGAGGCAGAGAGTGACAGAGACAAATGCAGAGACTAAAAGAGATAGTGTGTGAGGAAGACAATAAAAGAGTAAGGCAGTGACAGAGAGAGAAAAAAATTAAACAAAGACAAACAGAACAACAGACATACAGAGAGAGAGAGAGAGAGAGATGAGAGAGAGAGAGAGAGAGAGAGAGAGAGAGAGAGAGAGAGAGAGAGAGAGAGAAGAGAGAGAGAGAGAGAGAGAGAGAGAGAGAGAGAGAGAGAGAGAGAGAGAGAGAGAGAGAGAGAGAGAGAGAGAGAGAGAGAGAGAGTAGCTAACTGGACAACGACCGGTTTTGATAATATTTTTTAATAGAAAAAAAAGATCCAGATGAAAAATACATAAATATATTTCAAGCAATGCAAACTAAGGATCCAATAGCTGAGTCACAACAACACTGTTATTGTACATGTTATGGTTCATGCTCATCTTTGACCGCCAAGTGACTGTGTCCGTCTGTCTGCTAACATCACAGCACAGAGAGTCACAGCACTCACGGTTTTGGTCAGTTGCTAGCATCGAGGTAGGCCTACTATAGGCTAATTCATGAGGCTCTCAAGGGTATGCGTGGCATGCTCAACGAATAAGGGGGAGGGGGCAAGGAATAGTCAATTGATAAATGAACGTGAGGATGGAAGAATGTAAAATCCTGTACATGCATTTCTTCAAAAGAAAGTGTTTGATGAATTTACAATGCTAAGCAATATAGAAAGACAAAGTTTTGTTTCTAATATCCGAGTAATAGCAAAAGGAACAGCTTTGCTTCACAGTATGTTTCCTCCAAAGAGAAAATCGTCTGCTAAATGAAATCCAATTGACATGATAGCACATTTCGCCCTTGTTTTGAGGCCCTGTAAAGGTTTTTCCCTTAAAAAAGGCAAGGAATAAAAATATTAATTAAGTGTGCAGTCCTTTTATTATTGTTTTTGTTATTATCTTGATGAATGCAGTTTGTATTTATCTGATTTGACAATGCACTTGTTGTGATTTAGCTAAAGCTAAAATGAAGATGAGGCCCTGTCGAGAGTTTTATCATCATACAATTCACGCCTCGTCAACGCAGGTTTCTGAATAAGAACAACACAAACGTATTTTCTTCATAATCCTCTTTGCAGAAGTGTATTAAACAACTTTAATGTACAATCGTTTGGCTTTCAACATTCTGCAAATCTTTTGCATGCTATTCGTATGCTACATAATAATTTACGAATGTCGACATGCACGTTTAAGCAGACGACACGAACTCTAGTGCGGTGGAGGGAGGGGGCGGGGGGAAGCAAGAACGCGGGTGTCATCCACTAGAACCTTTTTGGTGTCATCGCACGCTCAATGCAAAGAGAAGACAACTCTAATGCAAAGAGAAGACAACTCTGATGCCACGAGCAAAAGTCACGTGACCCTCCATGGACCATCGCCCACGTGCAAAGAACTACCCAAAACTAATAAGTGGCTCGCCGCTGTTGCGGCTCGCCAACAAACAATGACACATTTCATCTTCTGAAGAAGACGAATCATCGTGGTCAGCCATACTGTTGTTTCTAGGAGGAGGTTTGACGCTAGAGTAATCTTTCCTTGCTTTCCAAATAAGGAAGTTCGCGCGACAAGAAGCGAAGCGACAAGAGTCGTGTGTGAGAACACCACTGCCTCCGAATTCTGATCGCTTCTCGGCCTTTTGGCTAAGACATAACAGGAACATACATTTTTGTTTATACCCTGGTTGGTTTGTTCAGCCCGTCGTACATGGCGAAAGCCGATACGCGACGTTAAACTGAACTTCCATCCACCACTGCCTCGCTACAATGTGTGCTGTGATGCAGGCGTCAACGCGTCAACGCGTCAAGGCGTTGCTCTGAGAAACAATTGACGCCTGACGCTATTGTGCGAAGCCCTTTACGTTGCTCGCTCGATTGCCCTGCAATAGGAATTGCTCCGAAATAATTAAGGGGAGTAATTTCATGGTGTGTGGGAGTGATCTTGTCTAATTCAATCGGTCAAACAGGGGAAGTCACTCTACCATCAGCTCTCGTAGCCTATCGACTCGTGTGTTTGAGCAGACATACAGCACTTAGAACACCGTGCGTCATTCTATAAATTTATGTCATTTATATTTTTACGTCACAGTTTTGCAAGTTTTATCAGTTTGTGGCCACTAGCCACCCCTAATTTTTCTTTTTTTAAAAAGACGTTTGCAAGTCGCTGACTCGCATCCTGCGGTTTCAAGCTTCGATGCCATTGTTGCAGTGTTGCTATTTGACCGAGTAATGGAGGTAAACAACTCTAATTTTCACGAAGCGCTCTCCCCTAGTTTTTTCCGAAAATCGTGTGTTCCTTGGTGGAGGATTGCATTGCTCTTTATACGTCGATGTGTGCCTTGCTGCACTCCCTGGTGATGCTAATCAAGAATAAAGGGTCTTTAAAAAAAATAAGAATAAAGGGTCTTTACAATACTAAGGGACATAATATTGAACATAAAAGTTAGTGTGCTTGGCATGTGGATTTTTGCCAGAAAGTAAATATGAAGGCTTTGAAAAGATGCCCAAAACAACCCCAATCAGCTAAAGCATATAGAAAGCAGTTGATTAAGTCTTTTCTGGGGGAGGAGGGTGGTGGGGTGCAGGAGATTAATATGTAATTTGGATCTATTTAGACAGTCAAGTATTTGTTTTCTTTCATGGGTTTTTTTGTATGCAGATGAAAGAAGCCACCTACAAGATCGGCTTTCCTGACTTCATGATGGATGAAAACAAAGTGAACGACATTTACAAATTGGTAAGCTTGCAGTCTAGGAATACGCTGGTGTATAGCGGTTTAGTTACTACATCTTGACCTTTGTAAAGGTAAAGATGTGCCCCCCCCCCCCCCCCCCCACCACCACCCACCCCCCTGCATTTCTCGGTTAATTGCAATTTTCCGTTTTTGCCTTTCTTACCAAACATAAAGCTGTATTTTATTAACCTTTTTAGCTAATAACCTTTTTGGAATACTAACCCTATCCCTAACCCTAGCCCTAAGCCTAACCCTACCCCCCCCCCCCCCCCCCCCCCTATAAGACGGGAAAACGCAATGAACCACGACTGTGACAAATGGCGCCGTGTACTGCAGTACATAGAAGGGGGGGGGGGGGGGGTCCTATTAGATAATGACCTAGGGTTAGGGATAGGGTTAGTATTCCAAAAAGGTTATTAGCTAAAAATGTTCATTAAATACAGCTTTATGTTTCGTAAGAAAGGCAAAAATGGGAAAATGGAATTAACCGAGAAATGCCGGGGTGGCGGCACATCTTGACCTTTACCAAATCATGCTAAAAGCAAGCTCTCAGCGCTTTACAAACATTGATAAAACCATTTTTTTTAACAATTAACAAATTGACACACCATGTTTCATAACAATGATACAGGAATAAAAATAACATTATTTAATGACACATGAGAGAGAGAGAGAGAGAGAGAGAGAGAGAGAGAGAGAGAGAGAGAGAGAGAGAGAGAGAGAGAGAGAGAGAGAGAGGGGGGGAGAGAGAGGGAGAGGGAGAGAGAGAGGAGGAGAGAGGAGAGGCAGGGAGGAGGCAGGGAGGAGGAGGGAGGGGGGGGGGGTCAGGTTTAGACAGACAAAAAGACGGGGACAAGTGGGCAGGGCAAACTTTGACATGAGTAAGACAGAGAGAAAGAGAGAGAGGGGGGGGGGGGGGGGGGGGGAGAGGGGGAGACTTTATCCCATCTTTTATCTGCGGGTGTTTTTTGTTTCCTTCTTATTTACCACTTAAGAGCTTGATTGGTAATTTAATTTACTTAGAACTTACCTGCTTGGGCATTCCCGTCTTCTTCTTTTTAACTGACGTACATAGGCGTTGCTCCCATGCCGCTCATTCTGAGTCCCAACTCACAGCCACACCCCCCAATACTGCAGATGGATTTTGTTCTCCACACAGGTACATTTAATGGAATTTTGTGCCGAAACATGGCTGGCGGTGAAAGGGTTAATCCTCCCATTCATCTGCTTGCAGCTGAGCATCAACCAGTCGAACTACTTCGGCAACGTCATGGCCAACAACGAAGAACACAGGAGGATCTGGAACAGGATGCTCAAAGAGGGCGAGGACAGATCCTACTGGATCTTCAGCCCCTACTACACGCTCCTCACCGTCTTCTGGTACTGGGACGAAATCGCCGTGCCTGCAGGTATTACAATTATTGCGTGGCTCTCATGTTACTATAGGCCCTTAGTACACCATCGTCACTGTCTTCTGGTACTGGGACGAAATCGCCGTGCCTGCAGGTATTACAATTATTGCATGGCTCTCATGTTACTATAGGCCCTTAGTACACCATCCTCCCTGTTTCCTGGCAATGGGACGAAATCGCCGTGCCCGCAGGTATTACAGTTATTGCGTGGCTCTCATGTTACTATTGGCCCTTAGTACACCATCGTCACTGTCTCCTGGCAATGGGACGAAATTGCCGTGCCCGCAGGTATTACAGTTATTGCATGGCTCTCATGTTACTATAGGCCCTACTACACCACCCTCACTGTCTTCTGATACTGGGACGAAATCGCCGTGCCCGCAGCTATTACAGTTATTGCATGGCTCTCATGTTACTATAGGCCCTACTACACCACCCTCACTGTCTTCTGGTACTGGGACGAAATCGCCGTGCCTGCAGGTATTACAATTATTGCGTGGCTCTCATGCTACTATAGGCCCTACTACACCTCACTGTCTCACTGTCTGCTGGTACTAATTGTTCGGAAATAATTAAGGGGAGTAATTTCATGGTGTGTGGGAGTGATCTTGCCTAATTCAATCGGTCAAACAGGAGAAATCACTCTACCATCCGCTCTCGTAGCCTATCGACTCGTGTGTTTGAGCAGACATAAGCCTACAGCACTTAGAACACGTGCGTGTTTCTAAACAACTGTGTCATTTATATTTTTACGTCACAGTTTGCAAGTTCTATCACTTTGTAGCAACTGGCCACCCCTAACTTTTCTTTAAACAATGTTTGCAAGTCGCTGACTCGCATCCTGCGGTGTCATCAAGCTTCGACGTCATTGTTGCATTGTTGCTGTGGTATTTGACCGAGTAATGGAGGTAAGCAACTCTAATTTTCACGAAGTGCTCTCCCCTAGTGTTTTTCTAAGAAAATCGTCTATTATTGCGTGGCTCTCATGTTAGTCTTGGCCCCTACTACACCACCCTCCCTGTTTCCTGGTAATGGGACGAAATCGCCGTGCCCGCAGGCATTACAGTTATTGCGTGGCTCTCATGTTACTATAGGCTCTTAGTGCACCATCGTCACTGTCTCCTAGCAATGGGACCAAATTGCGAGCTAACTCGAGAACTATTGATTTTGTTTCGTCAGTGCGCAACCTTGAGCTTACCCAGATAATTATGAAATAGTGAGGCTAAGAGAGGATTATTATAGTGAAATGAATCAGGGGAAGGAACTGCTCGTAATTAACTCCCTTTTACCAAAGTTATTTATGGCACCTATTCGCCTAGCAAAGTGAAAGTAGTTGCCACAACAATACGAACCCACGTTCATCCTCATTCCCTCAGGCAAGGGAATTTTTGCATTTTTGGGGGGGTACATTTATTTATTTAATTATTTATCTATCTATTCATTTAATGATGATGATGACGATTATTATGATCATGAGAGCGATAAAGGACCGTAATGGTAATAAGTATACTGATACAGTGAAACCTTCCTTATAAGACCTTAAAAAATCATCCAAAATGAGGTCTTATAAGGGAGGGGTCTTATAATAAAGGGAGGTCGTTGTAATACTTACAAAGAAGGGCAATGTCTCAGAGAAGTTGGTGTTATGTGAGAGGGAGTCTTATAATGGGAGGTCTTATAAGGGAGGTTCCACTGTAGTAAGTAAAAATAAAGATACGCCTAGCAACACTGGTAGAATAAATAATGACTACGCCGGTTTCGTTTCATTTTAATTTTTCTTCGTTAAAATAACAATTGGTCTTACTCATACAAATCTGTATTGTTAAACAATCGGGACTTTCCTGGTGTTGCACTGCTTCCGGGCATTGCCTCCAGGATCGTTCCCACCATCTTTATATCTACTAATGTCCCATATATGTGTCTGTTCCAGACCGGAGGACGTTAAGCAGAATTTCATCAAGAATTTCTTCGTTGAAATATAACAAACGTTTTCTTGACTTGGTTTCAGGAGTTTTGCGGTTTCCCATGTACGAATACGACATGCCCCACTACTACAGCTTCGGAGCCCTCGGTACCATTCTCGGACATCAAGTGCACCATCTGATTGACGAAGAGGGTGTGTGTTGGTGTATGTGTTAAGCTGGAGACAGACTATGCGACTGCCTCATATGACTCGATCAGGTCGTGACGTAGACCAAACTTTGTTTCCCGCACAGAAGAGGTCACAAGCCATCTGACTCGATCAGACTCGATCAGTGAAATTTAGAACCCGCCCTATTCGGCCCTGTCACCTGACTGGGCCCGACTGAGTCAGACTGATCGAACAGCATGGTATACAGATGAGATGAAACGTCACGACCTGATCGATTCACATGAGGCAGTCACATAGTCTGTCGCCGGCTTTACGCCCAATCCATGAAATTGCCCATTTCATGAAATGGGCAAAATGGTTTGCCCAGTTCGTGAAATAGCCAATTTATAACTTGCAATTGAGAAAAGCAATGCAATATGAACGAAAAATAGTTTTTGTTCATTAGCACACATGGATCAAGAATTGGTTCAACCGAATGAGAAATCTCATCTGTAGATGAGTTAACATTATTGTATTCAGACTTGATTTGATAAAACGTTTGATTCAACATGTGGCTCAGGCATGCCCCAGCTTAGCATCTGGTGGAGTTGGGTGGGGGGCAGGATAGGGGTGCAACTACAATGTAGAAAAGTGTGGTACCATTGAATCAATCTTAGTCAATACCTGTGTGAATGGGGATTCAAAAATGTGATATACATTGTCCATTTCATAAATTGGGCAAAGCAATTTTGCCCATTTCATGAAATAGGCAATTTCACGGATTGGGCGTAACATAATGGAATCAATCCACTTTGGTTTGATTGCTTGGGCTGTTTATTGTAAAGACACACTGACCCAGCAAGACTAAAATCCCTTCTTTTTTTCTGGATGGGTGTGACCCACATACAAAAGCCCCCAAATTCAAACTAAGGCTGCTCTTCAAAGTCTCCGTTTCGTTTTGAATTTGGGGGGCATTTGTATGGGAGTCAAGACCCACCAGATACCGGGTTTCGCGTGTTTCCCTCTCTCGATCGCTGGGAAGAAATCTTATGTTGACCAGGTGTGACTCCCATACATATTCCCCCCATGCATGAAAACGAGACATCGCTTTATAAAGAGCAGCCTCGATCAGTGTATGGGGGAAGACTGCATGTGGGTCACACCGACCCAGAAAAAAAAGCAAGGGACTTAGTCCAGCCGGGTCAGTGGGTCTGGAACTGTTGATCTTCTTCTTCTTCGATCGCTCAGACAGATTCCTGTCAATTATGAGCGCAGATGCGTCATGCTGCCGTTATGCGCCTAAATAAGAAATAGTTAGGCCCAGCATGTCCGACTTCGGCTGGAGAAAATCTTTTTGAAAGTGTTTCGTGAAAAAAAGGCAGGAGAATGGACCGGTAAGGCAGAAAGATAGTAGATGACAGTAAGCAAAGGGTGAAAGAGAGTCAAAGAGAGTGACAAGAGGAAGATTAGAGGAAGCTACAAGCACAGAACTTCCAGAAGGTGGGGAACTATTTATGCAAAAGACCACCCGGTATCCCCACGGGGGGGGGGGGGGTGGAACTGTTGGTCTGTCTGTGTGTCTGTCTGTCTGGCTGGATTGACGGGTGGACGGATGGATGAGTGAGAATGTTTTGTCGGTTTGTCTACTCTCTGTCTGTAACAATAAACTTGCATGTTGTGTAGAGCTGCACAGTGGAAGCGCGTTCCCGGCCTCGTGTCATGTAAACCCGAGTTCGAACCTGGGTTCCCCCGTGAGAAATACCGGGGGGTCTTTAGTACAAATAGTTCCCCCACCTTTTGGAAGTTCTGTGCTTGTAACTTCCTCTAATCTGTCACTCTCTTTGACTCTGCCTTTTCCCTTTGCTTACTGTCATCTGCTATCTTTCTATCTCACTGGTCCATTCTCCTGCCTTTTTTCTATAAATTCTTACAAAGATTTCTTCAGCCGAAGTCGGAGGTGCTGGGCCTAACTATTTCTTAGTTAGGCGCATAACGGCAGCATGACGCATCTACGCTCATATGACAGGAATCTGTCTGAGCGAACGACGAAGAAGAAGAAGAACCTGGGCACAGGGGATTTTTCCTCTCACTCTGCACTAGGCCTTACGGTCTGAACGTGGAGTCTTTCGGATGAGACGATAAACCGAGGTTACGTGTGCCCATGCACTTAGCATACGTTAAGCACAGTGGCAACAAAAAAGTTGTCATTTTCGTCCAAATTTACCCACCCCCACCCACCCCCCCCACCCCCTTTCCTTCCTCATCAGTCACACAAACATCGTATGCAAAATTTGTTTTAATAAAAATTGAGCGACGCGCCTCTGGCTGCGACGCGCTCTCCAGGTGGGAGCAACCCGATTTTCACAGAGACGCCTCTGTGACTATAAAGTACCTAATAATTATTGCATAATTGTGTGTCTGTCACGGCGCTGAATATTGATAGAAATCAAATCAAAGCGCACACACACGTTAGCATTCATAACGCATTCAAACAAAAACGCAATACAAAGCGAACACACGGATGACATAAATGGAATACAGCAGAAACAGACCTAATGGCAAGAGAGAGAAAACTTGAAAACTTGAAAACTTGAACTAGAAGAGAAAGAGAGCGGAGCTTTAATGACGGGGGAACAGGTGGGTCTTTAGATTAGCTTTGAAAGCAGAGAGGGTCGGTCTCTGACGGAGGGAAAGAGGAAGTTTGTTCCAGGAGGTCGGTCCTGAGACAGCAAAAGAGCGCCGACCAACAGTTGAAAGCTTATACCTAGGGATCTGGAGAGAAAGAGGGTCAGAAACTGAACGTAAAGTGCGAGCTGGCGTATACATAGAAATGTTGTCGCAGAGGTATTTGGTATTTGGCATTTGGTATATTCTAGTCACAGAGACTTATCTTTGTGAAATTCGGGATGCTCTCCCCCGGAGAGCGCGTCGCCGCAAGTGCAGCGCCTACCCAATTTTTTTGAAAGTTTTTTTTTGTTTTTTTTTTTGGGGGGGGCACATGGTGAGGAGGGGGTGTGGGCACATTTGGAAAACCTAGCTATCTATTTGGCCATACCAGGCAGCGGGATTTCTCCATGCTCTTACCGACTTTCAACTGCAGTGGGATTTTTTTTTTTACGTGCAGTAAAGCGCACGGGTCAGACTAGCTTTAAGTCCCCATCCGAAGGACTGGACGTTCAGTTCGATTTTCCTGTCAAACTAGAAAGAAAAGGCGCGGAGGCCGGGATTCGAACCCGGGTCACTCACGTTGCAGTCATGCATTACATTTTGTCAGGCGAACGTCTTAAACCCGCGACCGGACTATAAAAGAGGGGAGGCGCTGAGCGCGAGCCTCTAACTTTATTGAAAAGAAATACTAACTTCGTTTAAAGAACTGTCCCAAACGGTTCTTTGTAACCGAGAGGACGTCAAACATAAACATAGCTGAGCGCGAGCCGCATTTGAATCACAGCTGGCGAGAGAGACGGTTCGCCCTTCTTTGTTCCCTGTTGTGCGAGCCACCGTGAGGCAGAGCTTTTCTGAGGAACAAGGCCCGATCCCTGGGATCGGTTGTTTTCCCTCTGCCCCCTTTCTCCCTGCTAAGATGTAGGTAAGATGGGGGGGTTACACCCCGCTCCGCCTATCCATTCCTGCAGGTCGTCACTGGGACACCGGAGGGACGTACCTCAAGTCCGAGGCCGGCTGGTGGAGTAACGCCTCGCTAGCCAGCTACAACCAGGCCAGACAGTGCGTGGCCGACCTCTACAGCAACGTCACACAGGGGCCGTACGTCACCTTCAACGGACAGCAGCAAACGGTGAGTCACTGTTGTTGTGAGTGGGTTCATGAGTAAGTCTAAGTGAGTGAGTGAGTGTGTGTGTGTGTGCGCGTGCGTGAGTGCGTGCGTGCGTGTGTGTGTGTGTGTGTGTGTGTGTGCGTGTGTGTGTGTGTGCGTGTGTGTGTGTGTGTGCGTGCGTGCGTGCGTGCGTGCGTGCGTGCGTGCGTGCGTGCGTGCGTGTGTGTGTGTACGTGCGTGAGAGAGTGCGTGTGTGTGAGTGCGTGTGTATGTGTATTTTTGTATCTGTGTGTGTATGTGTGTGTGTCTGTGTGTGTGTGTGTGTGTGTGTGTGTGCGTGCGCGCGTGCGTGCGTGTGTGTCTCTGTGTATATGCGCGCGTGTGTTTGTGTGTGAATGCGCGCGTGCTAGCTTGCGTCCGTCCGTGTTAATACGTGCGTGCATACGGTCGTGCGTACGTGCGCGTAAATGTAACGTAATGTAAATGCGCGTCTGTCTGTCTGTCTGTCTGTCCGTCTGTCTGTCATGACAGGTGAACGTGGACGGCAGCAGGTATGCATGGGAAGCCATGGCCATCACCACGGGCATCCGAATAGCCTACAATGTGAGTATAGGCCTCTGCAACTAGGGTTATTAACGCCCTTGACAGTGAGAGTGATGCCCCCTTGCTGGTCAGTACTGACAAGGGCATTCACTCTTCCGAATGGCAGCCATTTAGTGGCATCAAATAGGGTTATTGGCGAGAGTTATCCCCCTGTTTGGTCAGTACTGAACCATCTTCCCCCACCCACCAAGGGCATTCACTCTTGCAAAAGGTGTTCGTTGCAGACCCCAATAGGCCTAAGACAATGTGCAGGAAGAAACATGTATTTAATTACAACAATAGTAATGTCTGTGTGACTGTGTGTTTTGGGATTTTGCCTACATTGTGGTTTTGTCCCCACCCCACCCCCCACCCCTCTTCTCCTTCTCTTTCTCGTGTGTGTGTGTGTGTGTGTGTGTGTGTGTGTGTGTGTCAAGTCAAGTCAAGTCAAAATGATCTTTAATGACGATAAAGGAATAAGCTAAACAAAACTTTTTTTCATCCTGTCGTCATAAATAAATAAGAAATACAACTGAAGCAAACAAGATGAAAAGCAAAAACTGTAAACAAGAAAATCAATTTACAATGACAAATATGGAAAAAATACACATATGTTCCATAGCAAGCACAATACCATAATCATGTACATAATACTGACAACAGTAATCGTAGTGGAAAGGGAGAGGAGAAGAAACAGTTGGGGGGGGGAAATGACACATGAATGACAGATAGAACAGAGACACCGAAATGACGGAGGGAGAGAGAGAGAGAGAGAGAGAGAGAGAGAGAGAGAGAGAATCACACAAAATTGTGTGTGTGTGTGTGTGTGTGTGTGTGTGTGTGTGTGTGTGTGTGTGTGTGTGTGTGTGCGTGTGTCAAGTCAAAATGATCTTTATTGACGATAAAAGAATAAGCTTGATAAAGCTTGCTTTTTTTTTATGTAATGGGGTGGTAAGGGGGTAAAGGGATAAGGATAGGGAAGAGTTGATGAGGGATAAGGATTGGAGGGTGAAGATAGGCACACTCCGCGCAGACCAGGAACATATAGAGGAAACCAGACAGTTGTTTAGCTTTTGTTTATTTGGGTACTAGGAAATACTAAGGAAGACATAGGAAGACAGTGCAGCAAAATACATCCTGCAAGTGCAACAATATAAAATATACACACATAAATATAAACAAGAAATAACAATGATTAAGTATGATTGTAGGCCTTGTGCCATAGCACTCAATGCTAAAATAACATGAGGTAATAGACAGTCACAGCGGTTTAAATGGCATGATTAAACTGACACTGACACAAGCCTAGTTGGGGTTTGGAAACATAACATAGGTCGGTTTTACCTGACCCTATGCTTGCTTAACCCATACACAAACATTTGAGTTCATGTGAGTTAACCCAAACCAAGTATTGTAACACTGACATCATCATCTGCTGTGTTACTAAAAATAGACTACACATCACAGTAAACTGAATGAGATCAGTTTGTAGTGGGAAACTGACTAAAGGCAAATGTAGGCCTATTGAGAGTTTAGCATTGAAGTAGCAAGAAACTCAACCAAAAAGGAATGCCTTGTTAATACTATAGTATCAGTATTAACACAACACCATACTAGGCCTAGCACACACACCTAGGCCTATGAATGAAACTATTGCCAAGTAGGCCTACACCTGTCAAATCCTCATGAAATTTATGTCATTGGAAAGAGCCCGACAAGACCTTTAAAATGATACCCAAATTATCAAAATCGGTCGAAAATTGAGAAAGTTACGACGTTTTAAAATGTTAGCTTTTTTTACATGAGCTATATAAGAAAAAGTTGATCAAGATTACCGGCCCTCACCGTATCAAGGTTTGGATGAATAAAACAGCCATAACTTTTTCTTTTTTTTTACCAATAAACAAAACATTGGTACCAAAATAAAGCTTATTCAAAGGGGGCAACATCAACCCCAAACATTAGACAGATTAGGCCTAAGCTTTTTGTGCGACTCGCAAGATCGCAACATCAACATGCACTTGACAGAAAACATGTCCGACAGTCTTCGACGTAACACCTCCCGACTTGTGGAGACCTTGAGCAGCATTGAGATTTATTCTAGATGCACCAAATTTGGTGTACTTGTAGAAAAATAATTATATGTAACTGCGCATTTGTTTTAAAGAATTATATAATTACCGTTCAGAAATGATAAACGAATGAATTGGACCCAAATATTGGATCGCTTGTCTCTCGCGATCGGCCGTCTTAGCGTAAAAAAAAGATCGTTCCCGAATGACCGAGTAGGTGTCTGCTTCCCGAAAGAAAGAAACTCGGATGGTCAGCGCCAAGAATAACCACCAATAAAAACAAGCAAAGGAAGTGACCGTTTGGCACATAGCCAAAATCGCGGTTCGGATTTTCAACGAGAAAAATCGCTGCGGCTTGACCTAATTCCGTCGTTCCTACCATAGCATGGTATAAGCCTAGATCAATAATATTAATACAATGTAACATGGAAAAGAGCAAGTTAGGCCTTTAAACAATATAATGTCTGCAATAGTATTAATAGCATAAAAATGAGCAAGTTAGGCCTTTAAACAATATAATGTAGGCGAAGTGCCCCTTCATTGCTTACACACAGTAGACTGACGTCACACACGAGTGGGTGTGAGGATAGACCAGAACGATCGGAATGTTCTAATTTTCAGTCTCTCAACATAAACTTTGGCCTAGTGCCGTTATATTTATGAATGAACTGACGTCACGATGGTTCAGTGACGGGAATAGCAGTGTACAACGCCAACGGCACGGCAATGCCTAAACAACCCGTTAGCAGTGTTGAAACGGCAGTGTCTAAGCTGCAGTGTTTAACGGCAGTGCCTAAACAACCGTTAACAGCAGTGTCTTTTGTGTGTTGATCTAGATCATCACATAGATTCACGGCAAACTCGAACGTCATTGGTTCGGTAAAAAGTAAACAAAGTTGGACTTCCTGCTGTTAACAAGCATAAAAATACATCAAAGCATAGTTCAACCATCAGTACTTACAGTAGTCACTGTAGATTCACATCAACAGCATGAATGAGAAGGCAGGCCGAGATCGAGCAGACGAAAATCTATAAACCTAGTGCTAAATTATTAATTTTGTTGATTGAAAAAGTGTGAACCCAGATTAGAAATAATGCTTAACGCCCTCTTTGGCCTTTCGGCCATAACCCAGATTTTGGGCACTTTTTATATATATGCTCGAGAGCCGGACCGCAAGGACAGCAGTCACTGGATGTAGCGAAAATGGCTCTGTGGGTGGCGAGAGTGACCAGATCTGTGTTTGTTTGGTTTTGTACAACACAGATATCTATGCCACTAATCACTAAACCCTGGCATGTTGTATATGAGAAGAAAGAGGATGAACTAAGCTCTATTCTGACTACTATTATAATAAGGAGATCTAACTATATATTTGTAATAATTATGAAAAACCTTGTATTTTAGACCCCACTGAAACAGGTTCAAGCTACTAAATAATTAATTTATCTAAACTCATACCACATTACACCGATCTTTCATAATGGATTAATACACTAAAGTACTACCTTTCTATACATATACTATGTCACTATGTTAGATGACACAGTTAAAATATAATTAGCATTCAATGTCCAGTAACAAAAATAAGCTAGCCGAAAACCCGGTTTTCGGACTGAGTCCACACCGGTGGTCAGACGGATTGTGACGTTGACACAGCGTCGGTGTAGCTTTCGTCAAATGTTCTGTTTTGACGTCAAATAAAGTAGCTACTTTGTATGTAGGACATTGAAAGAGTTGTTTAGTAACAACATTATGAAAGGATGGCTTTGATAAAATAGGTTTTATAAAGATAAGAGGTGACATAACTTGGCCGGTTAGATTGCCAGTTTTTAGGATAAATCAGCCATTCAATGTCTTAATTAACAAACTAATAAAGTGATTGGCATAACTACAATAAGATTTTATTATTGGAATGACAATCAAATAGAAGAAAATGGCTAAATTATAAGTTTATTATTACTACTAGTTGGCCTGAGATTTGAGGGGAGGCCGTTGGAGATTTGAAAAACCGGGTCGCATGATGCGATTTGAAAAGTGACATGTCTAAAAATAGATATGATGTCATATAGCGAGGCGCGCATGACTTGGAAAAGTGGTTAGGCACACTTGTCGTCTGCTAAATAGTGTTGCGTGACAGGTAGGCCTTATGGAATACGGCACACTGTCACATTTAAACTCTGTGTGTGTGTGTGTGTGTGTGTGTGTGTGTGTGTGTGTGTGTGTGTGAATTTATTTGATGTAATTTTGAATGTACTAATCAATGTCTGTAAAGCGCCCCCATGAGTAGCATGTCTAGAATGCGCGCTATGTAAGTGTTACTGTTATTATTATTATTATTATTATTATTATTATTATTATTATTAATATTATTATTATTATTATTAATATTAATATTAATATTATTATTACCATTATTATTATTGTTATTATTATTATTATTAGTAGTAGTAGTAGTAGTAGTAGTAGTAGTAGTAGTAGTAGTAGTAGTAGTAGTAGTAGTAGTATCATTATTATTTTATTTCATTGTATTATTTTATATTTTTAATTGTTATTTTTATTATTATTGTTATTATTATTACTAGCGCAACGCCGAGTACCAGTAACGCCTAGTAACGGTAACGCCTAGTAACGGTAATGCCAAGTATTGGTAACGCTGAGTACAGCAAATTTGAAGCGATTTGGTAAAGAAACGGTGGAGTTATAAGGCCCCGATTTGCGTTGGCGTTGCTCTGAGAGTGATGCGCTCTCCCTAGTAACGGTAACGCCTAGTAAGGGTAACGCCAAGTACTGGTAACGCTGAGTACAGCAAATTTGAAGCGATTTCGTTAAGAAACGGCGGAGTTATAAGGCCCCGTTTCCCGTTGGCGCTGCTCTGAGAGTGACGCGCTCTCCAGATTTTCTTCAAATTTGCTGGCAGGCTTTGCCCCGCTGACAGCAAGCCTGACAGCAAATTTGACGCGATTCGGTTGAAAACCGGCGGAGTTATAAGGCCCGTTTTGCATCATGCCATCGGCCCGTTAGGGCTCACAGCAAATTTGAAGCGATTCGGTCGAAAAACGGCGGAGTTATAAGGCCCGTTTCGTGTTTCAGACACACACACACACACACACACACACACACACACACACACACACACACACACACACACACACACACACACACACACACACACACACACGGACAGTTGGATTATTACTATATGATTATTAATATTATTATTATTATTATCAGCATCATCATTATCATCATCATCATTATTATCATCATCATCATCAGTATCATCATCATCATTACCATCATCATCACCATCATCATTATCATCATCATCATCATCATCATCATTATCATCCTCATCATCAACGTCATCATCATCATCATCATCATCATCATCATCATCATCATCATTATTATCATTATTATCATCATTATTATTATTATTATTATGTGTGTATATATGTGTGTGTGTACGTGTATATATATATGTGTGTGTACGTGTGAGTAAATGTGTGCGTGTCTGTTTCTGTATGTGTGTCTACGGGTGCGCGCTATGTGTGTGTGTGTGTGTGTGCGTGCTCGCGTGCGTGCGTGCGTGCGTGCGTGTGTGTGTGTGTATGTGTGTGTCCGTATGTGTGTGTGTGTGTGTGTGTGTGTGTGTGTGTGTGTGTGTGTGTGTGTGTGTGTGTGTGTG
>CM065697.1:40067861-40070361 GCA_017654935.2 Phymorhynchus buccinoides
TTATGCCCTTCCATGTGTCCCGTGTCTACTACAGGATATGTGATGTCATCGATGATGTCATAACTTTTGATGTCATTGTCCTGGGATGATAGTTTTTGGTTTAGACAAGTAAGGAAAGATATAAGTATCTCTAGACCATTTTCTCAGCGTGAGTCTGACAGGTCTGTTTAAAATGTTATATTAATTAAGAAAATCGACAATGTCTCCGTTTTCCTCTGGCATTGAATGGGTTTTAAAGCATAAGGCCGTGTACACACATAAGCGGATATTCCGTGCGGAAACCCGTGTGCAATCCATAAATAAGTGAAGCAAAGAAGGGAACAGATTTGCGCACGTGTCCGAATTTCCCCTATATGCGTAAACTTTTTATCCTTCTTTCTTATTATTTAGGGTTTTCCGTACAGAACTTACGCGTCTAATGTGAACCCGGCCTAAATCTCATTTTTGGCCCAGCCAGTCAGGATCCGCTGACCGGGCCCCAAACATGATGCTGCGCCAAGAAGGGAAGGGGCGGGGGGGAGGGAGTATTAAAAAAATGTTCAGTCTTTAGTTGGTGTGAGGACTGTGCCAGGAATCTGACACAGCCTTTCCTGAACTGACCAGCAGACTTGGGAAAAG
This sequence comes from Phymorhynchus buccinoides, assembly GCA_017654935.2. NCBI lineage: Eukaryota > Metazoa > Mollusca > Gastropoda > Neogastropoda > Raphitomidae > Phymorhynchus > Phymorhynchus buccinoides. Next base: position 40,068,480 of record CM065697.1, read on the forward strand.
GTAAAATAAATATGAAGTGGGGGGTTTAAAAAAAGCATTTTGAGATACTGAGTATTCTTTACTGTGTTTGAAAGCAACACCTGCCCAAACTGCCTCTCTGCCTTCTTTATTCCTATTGTTATATCATGGCCATGTACAGAGTAATTTTTTTTAAATCAGAACAAAAAAAATACTTAGCATGCTCGGATGTTGGTAGACTTTTGTGGCGTGACTAAGGGACACATAGATAGAACTCAAACTAGATTGAAAAGTTATCGAATGTAGCATTGGAGAATTAGCCGCGGAGTTGCGCAGCCACACCCCGACTTCGGAGGATGACTGTGATTGTCTTGCTGCTGCTGCATACTGTCACTATCTTACTGTTTCTGCTGGTGACTGTCCCTATCTTGCTGAGTAGATTTCACATAAAAGCATCCGAGAATCACCCGCGTTTCTAGTTTTCAAGGTCACACGTCAAGGTCATGACCTTGACATTGACCCCAAAAGGCACATTTACAATACCCAGCCAGCATTCCCACCTGATTTCATCTTGGGAACTCCATTTTTCCGACCCCCCGATTTTCAGGGTCCAGCGATGTCCTTGACCTTGACCTTGACCTTCATTAGTTAACAATATTCGGAATGAGCATAAGCCAAGCCACATTCATACCAAGTTTCAGTATCATATGTTGACTAGTGCCCGCAATATGGCTAAAAATAGATTTTCAGTTTTCAAGGTCATACGTCAAGGTCATGACCTTGACCTTAACCTTGAAACCAAAAGGCATATCTGCAGTACCTAACCGACATGCACATCAAGTTTCATCTTCCTATCGTTATTCCTTCATGGTGATATGCTATTAACACCCCCCCCCCCCCCCCCACACACACACACACACACACACACACACACTTACACAACAAAAACAATATCACCTTCGCTCCGTAAGTAAACTCCGCGGGTGATAAACAGGCAAAATACCTTTTAAAGGAATTTGTTTGTACAGGTATATTTGGACGAAATAATACTGCGCTAAACAGCAAGGTGATGATGTTGTGTGGCAGTCTTTTCCACTCGATGGCAGTGCGTGGAAAATAGGAGTTTCTGTAGATGGTGGTGTTGGGATGATCAAAAAGAATCGTCAAGACTGCACACAGCAATGAAGATTATTGAATCTTTTGAAACGCAAGGTGTACCATAATGGCGAGTGACTGACTGATCATATAAATAACAATAAACAACGAGGAAGAATAAAACACATCCTGGTACTGTGTGGATTGTAGCATTTTGTGTGGTGAAAATAACAGCTAATTTTTACTGCAAGATTGGTCTGTGTTGATTACGACAGAGAAGCAATATATATGTAAAATTAATCAGTGTGTTTTTAAACTGGCAAATACGTTAAGAATTCGTCAAAACGATTTCTGTTGAAAACAAAAAACATAGGCCCGACTGAGCGGTTTTTGTGTGTGTGTGAGTCTAACTGAAAATTTGGAATATATTCTTCTTCTTCTTCGATCGCTCAGACAGTTTCCTGTCGATTATGAGCGCAGACGCGTCATGCTGCCGTTATGCGCCTAACTAAGAAAAAGGCCCAGCAAGTCCAACTTCGGCTGGAGGAAATCTTTTTTAGAGTGTTTCTTGAAAAGTAGGCAGGAGAATGGACCGGTAAGGCAGAAAGTTAACAGATGACAGCAAGCAAAGGGAAAAGGCAGAGTCAAAAGAGAGTGACAGATTACAGGAAGTTACAGAACTTCCAGAAGGTGGGAGAACTATTTATACAAAAGACCCCCCGGTATCCCCACGGGTGTAGATTGGAATATTTCCAATGCTAATTTACAAATTGTCTGTTAGCATTTAATTATTTCGCCAACGGTGGTGAGGAAATGAAATGTGAGGTAG
>CM065697.1:40075361-40085361 GCA_017654935.2 Phymorhynchus buccinoides
TTCTTCATTCCTTTTGTCTTACCACACGGTGTCTCATAAAATAAACAACACATAATTGGTAGTCAATTTGCTTTGGTAATAATCAATCCATGATTTTGAGGTTTTCATGTGTGTGTGTGTGTGTTGTTGTTGTTGTTTGTGTGTTTGTTGTTGTTGTTGTTGTTGTTGTTGTTTTATAAAAGAAGATTCAATGCAAGAAGGATCACAACAGTTTGTGTTTCCAAGATTTGGTTGTGTGCTCCAGATATTAACAGATTCCATGTCTTCGCTTGCAATTTCAATTTCTAAGGTATCCGAACAAAATTATTATTCAAATGTGGTCTTAAAAGGTCAGGATATATACTAGTCTTGCATTTCAAGTTTCAGGGCCAAAAAAAAATTCGGATTTTCAGACATATGACCTTTTTTCTCTGCCAAAGTGTTGCCCCTCAAACATGCACTTTTCAGGGGGCCGTTTCACAAGGGCTAACGTTGCGTTGCGCTCGCTCAAATCGGCAAAAACGGTGTAAGAAACACCCTTTGTTTGCCGATAGTTCGCGTGACGTTTTGTTCTTGCCAAACACTGAGCAAGCGGCGAACTATCCGGAACTAGTAGAGGGTGAATACATTTCTTGTTGTTGATTGGTCCATTAAAGTTTGGTTAAAATAATACTCTTTTTTTGACCAATCAGACAAGAGCTTGTAATATTCTTCCGCAAACGTTTTCTAAAATGTTTCTTAGACCCCTTTTGGCGTAACAGTTATGCGCACGGCGACCGTCGTCTAGAGAAACTCGACCCTGAAAATAGGTTACCACGGAAAATGTTATTTTCTGGAGCTCTCCGAAGCATCGGGGAAAAAGAAATTATTGCAGCCTTTCATACATTGAATCTTCTTCATTACTCTGAACAATCCAAACGATAGCTTTATTGTTGAATTTCTAATTAACGCTTTTGTGGGCTGCATTTTATTTTTTTTTTGTCACCCTATTACCTTCTAACATCCACCCGACTGAGAAGAAAGATCATCTTCCTCGTTATCGTCAATCGCTCTGATAGTCTCCTGTCATATGAGCGCAGATGCGTCATGCTGCCGTTATGCGCCTAACTAAGAAATTGTTCAGAAACTAAGAAATAGCATGGATGCCACACTCTCTAGTAGTGTATAGGCCTATAGTCCATGGAAATAGTTAGGCCCAGCATGTCCGTCTGCATATGAGCGCAGATGCGTCATGCTGCCGTTATGTGCTCCTAACTAAGAAACTGTTCAGAAACTAAGAAATAACATGGATGCTACACTAACTCTCTAGTGTATAAGTATAGTCCATGGCGAAGTAGTTAGGCCCAGCATGGCCGTCTTCAGCTGGAGAAAATGTCTGTTAACATTTTCTATAAAACAAAGACAGGAGAATGGACCAGTAAGGCAGATAAGAAACATAGCAGATGACGGCAAGGAAAGGGAAAAGGCAGAGTCAAAGAGAGTGACAGATCAGAGGAAGCTACAAGCGCATAATTTCCATAAGGTGGGGGAACTATTTGTACTGAGAAAGTCCCTCCGGAATCCTCACGCGGAGTCTGATAAATAATTCTCCATTTCTTGTTTCAGGAACGCTTGTTCCAACTGTTCCAGAGGCAATAGTAAGTACTTTCTAACATATATTCTTATTCTTATTCTTATTCTGCGTCCCCAGATAATATGGCCATAATAGGTAAGGTACATATGTGTCCGGTTTTCAGTTTTGACTGGTCTCCCCGCTGCGTACAGCCGACACATTCTGAATTTGGAGGAGCTCAAAGGAGACAAATTATTTGGAATAATTTTTTTTAAGCAGGAGAACGGGCCAATAAGTACAGTCAGAAAGATAGTAGATGACAGAAAGCAAAAGGAAAAGGCAGAGTCAAGGAAAGTGGCAGATTAGAGGATGTTACAAGCATGAAACTTCAAGAAGGTGGGGGAACTATTTTTACAGAAAGCCCCCCCCCCTCCCCCGGTATCCCCACTGGGAGAGACAAGTGGAGGGGGCGGGGTCGTCCAGCTCCCCGTATGGAGGCACGAGGCATCCACCCACTGCCCCAAGCTGGATATTAGTTGTCGCCATTTTTCTTTTTCAAGAGGAGCCCAGCCGCCATATTTGCGTAGCATCCAAAGTTCTAGTTCTCGCCAGTTAGATTACATCCCAAGATGGCAGCTATATGACGACAGTTGGTATCCAGCCATATCGGGTGAACCGCTGCACAGTATCACTGTAAGGTGTGAGTGGTGCTATATTGCCTGAAGCTGTTATTTATATATATTCTGTTCAGTCAAGTCAAGTCAAGTCAAATAAAGAATACTTTATTATCTCTCGTGGATAAATTTGATTGCAGGTGCAATACACATTAACAAACACAACAAGACAATGAAATATTAAGCATCACAAAGTTTAACATGGGGGAAGCGCATACAATTTATACATTATTAGAACATGTGCTATTAATTAAGCACCAAGATGAAATTAATTAGATGAAATACCAAGATCACACAACAAGCGAATAAGTTATATATTAAGACGTTATCATCAAAGCATCGACAGGACCCATACAAAGTACCGTACTTGCATCAAAGCATCAACAGGTGCAATAAAGGCATATAATAAAGCATTGCACAAACGGGATAAACTCACAAGAGGATAAACAGAGCAATGGAAAGCACATAGTAAGACATTGCACAAACAAGATAAGATAAGCAATTTTAAAAAAGCACATATTAAGTACATTTTAGAACATAATGGAAGACATTGCACAGACTTGATCACAAAAGCATAGACAAGAGCAATAAAAAGCATATAATAAGACATTGCACACAGATAAGCAATAAAAGCAATGATGTTAAGACATACTAGGACATATTTAAGACATTGAACAAACATCATCGCAAAAGTATAAACAAGATCAATAAAGAAGCATAAGAACAATAAGAAGCACTTAAAGCCATTGCACCCAGCATGATCACTAAAGTATAAACAAGATCAATAAAGAAGCATAAGAACAATAAGAAGCACTTACTAAGCCATTGCACCCAGCATGATCACTAAAGTATAAACAAGATCAATAAAGAAGCATAAGAACAATAAGAAACACTTACTGAGCCATTGCACCCAGCATGATCACTAAAGTATAAACAAGATCAATAAAGAAGCATAAGAACAATAAGAAACACTTACTGAGCCATTGCACCCAACATGATCACTAAAGTATAAACAAGATCAATAAAGAAGCATAAGAACAATAAGAAACACTTACTGAGCCATTGCACCCAACATGATCACTAAAGTATAAACAAGATCAATAAAGAAGCATAAGAACAATAAGAAACACTTACTGAGCCATTGCACCCAACATGATCACAAAAGTATAAACAAGATCAATAAAGAAGCATAAGAACAATAAGAAACACTTACTGAGCCATTGCACCCAACATGATCACAAAAGTATAAACAAGATCAATAAAGAAGCATAAGAACAATAAGAAACACTTACTGAGCCATTGCACCCAGCATGATCACTAAAGTATAAACAAGATCAATAAAGAAGCATAAGAACAATAAGAAACACTTACTAAGCCATTGCACCCAACATGATCACTAAAGTATAAACAAGATCAATAAAGAAGCATAAGAACACACTTACTAAGCCATTGCACCCAACATGATCACAAAAGTATAAACAAGATCAATAAAGAAGCATAAGAACAATAAGAAACACTTACTAAGCCATTGCACCCAGCATGATCACTAAAGTATAAACAAGATCAATAAAGAAGCATAAGAACAATAAGAAGCACTTACTAAGCCATTGCACCCAGCATGATCACTAAAGTATAAACAAGATCAATAAAGAAGCATAAGAACAATAAGAAACACTTACTGAGCCATTGCACCCAGCATGATCACTAAAGTATAAACAAGATCAATAAAGAAGCATTAGAACAATAAGAAACACTTACTGAGCCATTGCACCCAGCATGATCACTAAAGTATAAACAAGATCAATAAAGAAGCATAAGAACAATAAGAAACACTTACTAAGCCATTGCACCCAACATGATCACTAAAGTATAAACAAGATCAATAAAGAAGCATAAGAACAATAAGAAACACTTACTGAGCCATTGCACCCAACATGATCACTAAAGTATAAACAAGATCAATAAAGAAGCATAAGAACAATAAGAAACACTTACTGAGCCATTGCACCCAACATGATCACTAAAGTATAAACAAGATCAATAAAGAAGCATTAGAACAATAAGAAACACTTACTGAGCCATTGCACCCAACATGCTGACAGAAGACAAGAGCAAGAACAAGTACGACATTGCACATGTATAATCACAAAAGCATAAACCAGAATTTTCTATGTACAGTGTGACACCCTGGATTCTTTATTCATAACCTCTCTCTCTCTCTCTCTCTCTCTCTCTCTCTCTCTCTCTCTCTCTCTCTCTCTCTCTCTCTCTCTCTCTCTCTCTCTCTCTCTCTCTCTCTCTCTCTCGCGCCTCTCTCTTCCTCACACACATACACATGCGCGTGCGCATGCACGCACTCACAAATGCGCGCGCACACACACACACATATGCGCGCGCGCGGATCTAATCTACCAAAACAGGCATAAAATCACAGAGGGAAGAGCGGGTGGTGCTTAAGAATTCAAAATATGGATGGATCGCGGAATGGACGTCCTCTGGGCTTTGGATTTCAGCTTTAGCGTTCTGTATCTTCGTCCTGACGGTAAAAGTTCAAAGAGTTTTGCTAAAACATGGCTGTCATCACCCACAATCTGTTTGGCCTTTTGCAGCACACGTCTGTCATACAACTCTTGCAAACTGTTTTCCCTCTCACCCACAATCTTACTGCAGACATTCACCCCATCACTCAACACATGTTTACGTCACACGCTCAAGCTTCCATACCAACAAATAAAAGAAACAGTAAGAAATGACTCAACACAGCAGCGATAGTAGGTTTTCATGATGTCTCTTTGAACGCCTATGTTTCTTAATCTCTGTAGACAGAAGATCCTGGGTTGGCATTTTGTTTTAATTGACTGAACATTTTTATCAAAGGTAAGTTTCCTGTCCAGGACTGTACCTAAGTAGCGGTATTCCTCTACTCTCTCTACAGTCGCACCATCAATGACAAGTTGTGGGACTGGCTGTGGGTCTTTTCGGAAATCTATGAGCATTTCTTTGGTTTTTAAAAAGTTCAAGTCCAGATAGTTATTTTTACACCAGGTACAGAATTTGTTAACCTCTTCAAAATAGACAGAATCAGAGTCAGACATGTCTTCAATGGCAGAATGATCAGAATATTTAACCAAAGGTGTTAGTTCAGTGCTTCTGCAATCATTAGTATATAGTGTAAACAGAATGGGGGTATTCACCGACACACGTTTTTATGCAGTCGTCTGTGCAGTCGTCTGTGTGTGTGTGTGTGTGTGTGTGTGTGTGTGTGTGTGTGTGTGTGTGTGCGTGCGTGCGTGCGTGCGTGCGTGCGTGCGTGCGTGCGTGCGTGCGTGCGTGCGTGCGTGCGTGCGTGCGTGCGCAGGGTGTCAACAAATTAATTTCTTCTTCTTCTTCTTCTTCTTCTTCTTCTTCTTCTTCTGAGAGAGTGAAAGAGAGAGAGAAAAAACAATAGTTTTATTTTCTATAGGCCACCGGCCCTTAGAAAGGCCAAAGTCATATAACATTAGCATATCAAAATATCGGTCACGTTTTTTAACCAAATTCTTTAAGATTGATAAGTGAGTCAACATAATAATACTGATAGTTGTCAGAAAACACAATCAGCAACAATGTCAATGTCAATGGACATAATAATATCAATTAACCCTGCTCGATGTTATCTTGCCTTTTTCGAATGGCATAAAAAAGGGAAATAAAAATATTCCTTAACGTCGTAACCGAACCAGTTTTCTAAATATTAGTATAATGACAGCATATTCCATGTAAGTATCTGTTTCTGATGCTGAATATAGAGGGCATGTAAATATTAATTGTTGCTCATCTTCTATTACACCACATACTTGACGCATAACATTATTGTTAAGTGTTTCACTAAATGTTCGTCTAAACAATGACCCATTAATTGGAAGTACACCAACGCGTAATTTTACTAAACAGTCTCCGAAACATCTATAGTCTTTGAAATCAAAATATCTTTCTGGTTCAAATGAAGATTTAAACAAACGATATGTTAAGTAAGTGTTTATTCATAACTGAACTGTGCCAGTCTTGCAAGTAATTGTCAATCATTCTTTGTTTGAACAAGGAAATAAAAGAATTTTCACAGCCCACACCTTGATTTATCCAAGCATAGCCAAAGCCTAAACTAAATAAAGTATTCTTAACAACAGTTGCCCAGCATACCTTTCCTCTTCCATCCATATTAAAAACAATTGAATACGCTTGACGTGGAATTCTTGACATGTCCATTTTCAAAACGTTTAACTGACAGAACTATTTATATAAAGCGGGTATCGCCCGGTCTCTCTAAGGGGAACCCTGAGAAGTCGTTTACACGCAAAGGTATGAACTTTTTCAATATTATGTAAATCTGTGTAGGCCCCACATTTCAGAAGTCTACAATAATACAGATTGTACTTGAGAATCAAAATATCATTCAGTTTACTAATACATTTAGCACACTATACACATGCTCTCCTGCCCTTCACCGCCAGAGCCTCAACACCTCTGTTCAGACTCATTCTAGTTGTGAAGACAAACCCAAAATAATTATACTGGTTGACTACTTCCAATTCCTTTTCATCCAAAGTCCATCTTTCTTGTTTTTCTAGGAAACCGACTTTACGAAAAACAATTACTTTTGTCTTGTCTTCGTTAATGTTCAGAAAAAGATTTTTACAAGCGTTCTGGAGAATATTTATCTGATTTTGTAGGCCTCTGGCGGTGTATGACAAAAGAACGATGTCATCAGCAAAAAGGAGGAGAAACAATTCAACCAAACCAGGCAACAACTGAATACCACATGTACCATTTTCATTCACAGAAGCTGATATTTCATTAATAAAAATAGAAAAGAGAACTGGACTGAAGAGAGAGAGAGAGAGAGAGAGAGAGAGAGAGAGAGAGAGAGAGAGAGAGAGAGAGAGAGAGAGAGAGAGAGAGAGAGAGAGAGAGAGAGAGAGAGAGAGTGCGTGCGCGTGTGAATAGACCTATAATTATCCAATAGTAGGCCTAATGAGGCTTTATACCGTATCTGCCCCTGTCTCGCGACCTCAAATACGAACGCCACCTACTTAAGATTATCGCCCTTGCCTGTCAGGAACTAGTGGTATGTAGCCACAGAAGATTATCTGCTTCTGACTTGTCACCAGGGGGCATCGGCAGTTCGGCCCTAAAATTATCGCCCTTTCGTCTCGGCAAGGAATAGCATAACGCCTCATTGCTATGATTGGCATAGCTGGTACCCACGTGTCGTCATATCCGGCCACAAGGAGCGCCATATTATGGGAGACCGCCATCTTAGTCACTAACTTTGTTTGAAAAATGCCAGATCGATGCTGCGTATTTGGCTGTTCCAATTCGAAACTTACCTAAATTGTATTTATAACATCTGGATGTTTTCTTTACACGTTTAGATAACATTTTCACTTTGCTTACACACAAATAAGGACTAAGATGGCGACACTTCCGTTGGAAGTGTCGAGATGCGCACGCAGGTGGGTTGGAGCCATAGCTAAGAATGTCTTAATCTGTTCAATTAAAGTGAACAGTGTAGCTTGCAATACTTAAGGACTGATAAAACTTAATATAGGCCTGTGCTAAACAACCGAGTGCCTTCTTCTTCTTCTTCTTCTTCTTCTTCTTTTTTCCCGTCTTCAGAAACCGACTGCCAATTCTACAGAACCCTTTGTGAGTGGGAGAGCGAAGAATGGAAATGTGAGTACCAGAAATAAATAAACTTACATGAAGCTATATTAACAATTGTTTTTATAGTAGGCCAATACACTCATTCAACTAAAAAAAAAATCTTTTATTTATGAAATCTTGGCATTGTCGGCATGTCAATGTTAGCATTTGTTTTGAACAGCAAACATAGAAAGCGTGGAGTAAATTTGTACCAAATTTCTAACCAAACCTTTTGTTTAAAATGTATAATCTATACACTGGAATCAGGTTTCTTCTTCTTTGATCGCTCAGACAGTTTCCTGTCAATTATGAGCGCAGATGCGTCATGCTGCCGTTATGCGCCTAACTAAGAAATAGTTAGGCCGAAAAAGTCTGACTTCGGCTGGAGGAAATCTTTTTGAAAGTGTTTCTTGAAGAAAAAAAAGCAGGAGAATGGACCGGTAAGGCAGAAAGATAGTAGATGACAGCAAGCAAAGGGAAAAGGCAGAGTCAAAGAGAGTGATGGACTATAAGGAGTTATAAGCACAGAACTTCCACAAGGTGGGGGAATTATTTATACAAAAGACCCCCCGGTATTCCCAGGGGGGGGGGGGGGGGGGGGGGGGGGGGTGCAGAATGGTTTCAGTGTTCTCTGACGAATCTTCTTCTTCTTCTTCTGCGTTCCCGGGCCATATGGCCATAATGGGTAAGATACGTATGTGTTCGGTTTTCCGTTTTCACTGGTCTCCCCGCTGACTGGATGCAGCCGACACATTCCGATTTCGGAGGAGGTCAAAGGAGAAAAATTATTTGAAAGATTGTTTTGAAAAACGGCAGCAGAGAATGGACCAGTAAGTCAGAAAGATAGTAGCTGATGGAAAGCGAAGGGAAAAGGCAGAGTCAAAGAGAGTGGCAGATTAGAGGAAGTTACAAGCACAGAACTTCCAGAAGGAGGGGGAACTATTTTTACGAAAGACCTCCCGGTATCCCCACGGGGAGTCTGACGAATCAAAGTCAAGATCGGTGTGACTATATGCCCATGATGTGACCTAATATGAGATGCACAGGATGGAAGTTCAGTTTAACGTCGCGTATCGGCTTTCGCCATGTACGACGGGCTGAACAAACCAACCAAGGTATAGGGTAAGGAGGGGCAGGTTGTGCCATGGGGCAGGTTGTGTATATAAAATGCATTAATTGTTATGATTTTCGTGTTGTTGTTGTTTTTCTGGCTTTTAGGTGCATCGATGTTGTTTTTAATTTTACTTGTGTCCCGCCTTTGGACTTGAAAAGTGTTCAAGCTGACTTGGTGTGACATTTTGACGTGAAAGTAAGTTTTGGCTCTAAGGAAATTGATGTGTACCACTCATATGTCTTGCAGTAATATGACTACATTTACCCTGGTAAACTTCCTTAACCATGTTTCTGTGTATTTTCATTAAATACACAGACAAGAAAGCTTTCGATGTGTTGTTGGAAGATGTTTTGTAAGGTACCCCCCTTTGGGGCAGGTTGAGCAGGGGCAGGTTGTGTCACCGACACAACCTGCCCCAAAGTGACACAACCTGCCCCAGCAATAATAATAATAATAATAATAGAAGAAGAAGAAGAAGAAGAAGAAGCACCCATTCTGCTTTGCCATTGTATTTATGTGGGGTTTTTGTCTTCTTTTTTGTTGTTGCTTTTTTTTAAATGTCATTCTATGTCCGTGCTGTGTTCACAAAATTGTGAGTGTGTGTGGTGTGTGCATGAAGTGAGGTGGGTTGGGTGGTCGTAGATCGAGGTCATGCGTGTTTTTAAAAAAAATTCTTTTCTTTAAAAAAAAAGAAGTTTATTTTATTGTTTTCTTCATGCTTTGTTTTGAATCTGTTCTGTTTGGTTCGTTATCCTTGAAACCGTCAGAAAATAATGTTTGGTTCGTTGTTCATGGTGTGTGTGTGTGTGTGTGTCTGTCTGTCTGTCTGTCTGTGTGTCTGTCTGTCTGTCTGTCTGTCTGTCTGTGTGTGTGTGTGTGTGTGTGTGTGTGTGTGTGTGTGTGTGTGTGTGTGTGTGTTAGAAAGGAGAGTGAGGGGGAGCTGGTGTCTGCATTTGCTTTAAATCGTGTTGAATCGTTTAAATTGTTTATTTATGACTT